>JANFCV010000055.1:2400000-3000000 GCA_024500475.1 Phthorimaea operculella
CCTATACAAAATGTTCGTATTTCGACCTATGTTTCTTAGGAAAAGTTGTTCAGTTTCATGGACTGGTTTAGTCGCAAAATACCTACTGTAGGAAAAAATAATTGGACCTCCCATACAAAATGCTCCAGCCGTCTCGATAGCCGACCAAGTTAAATTTGTAGGGAAGGGAAGGAATTTTTTTTTTCATTATTCGACCTATGTTCCTTGGGGAAAGTTGTTCAGTTTCATGGACTGGTTCACCCCTTGGAATAGTTTGAGTAGTTTTTTTTACATCTTATAGTAACTTATTCCTCTACCGCACGCAATATCGATTTACGTGCAAACTTATTTCAAGTATAGTGGCAACCCCCCCTTTTAGGGGTCGAATTTTTTTAGCCTATAACCTGGTCGGTAATTTTCCCGACATTTTGGTATAATTGGCATCAAAATCGGTTCAGTCGTTTTTGCGTGATGCTTTCACATACAAACAGATAAACAAATAAACAAATAAACAAATAAACAGATAAACATCTAAACAGAAAAAAAATCTAAAAATTGCTGAAACGTGTTCTGTTATCAATTTTAAGTATCACCAAACAGTTTTTTTTCGAAAATCTTCTATGTAGGTACAGACTTTCGACCCTCTACAACTTTATTATATGTATAGATTTGCCATTTTAAACAACTTGCACTGGCTTTTCTCAATTACTTAATATGGTATCACGTTCCTCAATCCTCATCATTACAATATGATGCGTATATCGGAACGTAATAGTGTGTTTATATGTGGAAGGCGCGAAGTCAAACTGAGACGATCTGTGGCGTCTGCGCAGTGGGACACCAATTTCAATGCGGTTTTATTTTTAACCTAGCCCATCAAATCTACATAATTTGATACGTAACTATAGGAATTTAATGTGGTTCATTCAAATACAGTTCAACAAGTTCAACATTAGACGTCGTCGAGAGGTTTGAGCGTTGGTCTCAGGATCCAGAGGTTCGTATTGGTTTGATTAAAGGGAGTCATATCACTATGTGTGATTGTTCCCATTTTGGCTGGGACGTTTGACAATAACTCATCATCACTCATCTGTATTTCCGTAAAAGATGGTTCCGTATATCGGATGACACGACGATAGGCTTTTGGTCCCTTACGTTATCTGTAACTACTTTGACGACCTTGATGCAGGTTACTTAACCTTGTTGATGCGCATTTCTGTAGTAAACAGTGTAACATCAACGAATAGCCTTCATAGTTTATTGACCTCTTGCCCCGCACATCAATACATCAATCGGTAGATAGAGATCCCAAGAAGCAAACCTGTGAAAATAGATTCACATCTAGTCAATACCATAAGACTATCGAATCAAATAGCCGTGCAGAATCCATAGCGGCACACTTTATTACAAACACGGCTCTTAAACCCGGGTAAGTGTATTAATATAATTTAAATGGAAACGTCTGTATGCTCACCAACGTCTTTATATTCTGTGGTATAATTTATGCGAGGCCGTAAAGTGTTGAACCTAAGGCTTTGGGTATAAAAGTTGGGCAGAAAGCGCCAGGCATTCAAGAGTTGCACTAAAATGTGGTAGTGATGTGCTTCACAGACAGTGATTTATCGATATCAGATAAAGTGAGCACCTACCTATTAAACTACTTAAACACTCTAACACCAGATACTTGCCTTGCCTACTAAACTACAAAATTCTAACACTACATAGTAAGTAGGTAGTTAATAACTTTAACACCAGATTTATCGAATCTCTTTACCATAAGAAAAATATTAGAGAAAATATTGTATAAAGTGTTGAACCTAACGTTTTAGATATAAAGTTGGGTGGATACCACCTGTTCAATAAACATACTATTTTTTGTATAATAATTAGCTACCTTCTAGTAATACAAAATTACTCCTACTCTGTAATTTTTGAAGGGAAAGCCCTAGGTACTTCTATTTCTTATAATAATCTATGTTTTTTGGCAACTACCTATTGAAGCAACCTACCTATTGTAAAAAGAGCGTCTGTTTTCTTCGAACACTCTAGAATAAAATCGTCACGCAGGTAGTGTAGGTCAATTTGTAGTTTCATAAAATTTCGCTCAGTCATAGAAATTGGAGATCCTATCGACAATTCAATTTGTGATAATCTTTGACATCTCTAAACTCGAGGCAGAGTCCCGACTAAGCTCGTAAAATGTTACGATAAGCGCCATTATGATCACAAAGGAGGCGTATAATTGTTTGTCAAATAAATACCAATAAAAATCCCATGTTTATTAAATATAACTTCGGAAACGGACGCTCTAATAAGTCTACAGACGATTGTTGGGGAACAGTGATCCCAAACATAGGTACCTAATAATGAAAGAGCGGTAAGCGTTCAGTCAAAAATCGGTAGATTTTAGAAGCATCGTTTACTACGAAATACTCTTTTATATATTATGTCTTAATTAACTCAATAAACACTTTTCTTTCTAAATCTATTATTAATTTTAAGACATATTAAAAAAAAATAGCATAGCGGAAATATAAAATACCGGAACAAAGGGATTTTGCAAAGCCAAAGTCCGTCATTCCCCAATAAGAAAAAGGTGCCACAACGTTTTAAAAATTTTAGCTGCACAGTACTAAGAAAATGATTGTTATTAGCGTATGAACTCAGAAGAGAACAAGAATTTATGGTGTAAATATGGTTTCTGTAAAATACCGATTACCGGTATACCGATTCCTCGTTAAGTTCGGTAGGACTACTCTACAGATGATTGTCAGGAAATGACCAATAATTATTGTCGTAAATAATTAAACTTTTCTAACAAGAAACAAGTCCACAGACCGCCCGTAGTCTTTTAACTACCTCACCAATTAATTAATCCAGTTTGAGCGGGGTTATTATACATATTTTTTATATTATTTCGATTGTGAAAGTAATCTAATTTTTCTCATAAAACTTTATACGGCCACATCTATCAAAATACTAGTTTTTAAAATTAGAATTTATTGGCAATTTCTAAAATTACGGAAACATAAAATGATAATAAATTGTTGATGAATATGTTATATTCTAAATTAAATATGATGAACGAAATGAATTATTTCTCATGATGAAGCCGGTTTTATAAACTTTGTCAAAAGCAGACAAAGATTTATCTAACAGGTAGGTACACAAAGGTAGATATCTACCTACTCAATCAATACGTTAACGGGCCGCTATTTAACTTTAAATACACTTTGCTTACCTAATACTGGACAGAGGCCCTTAATGACATTTCCTCTTTTAAATATTCAGAAAATGCGAAGAATATCTAAGTACGGGCTAGAAAAGTGCTGCCAGAATTGGGAAGAAAACTTAAAGCTTTTTACAGAAGGCAGCAAATGCAACTAAGTTAAATGTAAGTTAAAACGTAACGACAACCAGTAAGAAGTGACTAAACTTTGACATTATCACAGAAAAAAGGCACAGTCGAGAGTGTCTTATGGTGGCGCCGTTACTTCTCCAGTTTGCTACTTCATCGAGATGATTAGTACTCTACTAGTAGTAAAATGTTTCATCATCATCACTATCAAGGACTAATTTGTTTAGGTATTTATAACAACATAATATTTCATAGCATACCTCGTCGAAAAGAAGTAGCATCAACGCGACCTTCAAACTCATGTCATGTCACAAATCAAAGCATGCGGTTCCAAACCTCACAGCATTCGTGACTAATCTACGAACTCCTGCGCATCCGAAACCTGACCGTCCGAGTCCTAGGCGCAGTTATGTCTAGATTTTGATATAATTGCTCGATAGCGTAGACCTGAGAATAAGGGAGATGGAGCGCTATGAATAAAAGTTTTGCATATTCTTCTTTTATTATTTTATTTAAGAGCCTGTGTTGTCCCACTGCATGGCAAAGGCCTCTCTCTCTTTTTTCCACGCATCTCGGTCTAGTGCCAGGTTGTGCCAATCCTTTAGGTACGCGTTCAGCTCATCGCTCCACCTCTTTCGGGGCCGTCCACGTCACCTTTTAATATTTTTGGGTACCCATGTTGTTGTAATTTTACCCCATAATTATTATATATTCTTCTACTTAGTAATTTATTTCAACAGTTGCTAAAAATGTAAAACTTCACAATTCAACTTAAAATTGCCAACCTGTTTGTGATTAGAAATGTTTGAGTTTATATAAGTATACAAAAGTATATTGTTCTAAGAGTAATCTACTTCTACAAACTATGCTTGAAATTTCTCACACCCTGATCTTAAATGTAAGAACCTACTTACACAATTTCAAAATGTCATCATAAGTTGTGTGTCCATTAAAATTGCTGCTCCATAGGTGGTGCTCAGATCTTAATATTTTTTTGTTTTATTTCGTGCGTGTCCTTTTGGATTTATTGATAACAGAACATTGACAGACAAAAATTCTTACAAATATCCTACTTTGAATAAATATCAAGTTTCTAGTTCGCATTACTCTATCTACTTTACTTTTTGGTCTTCACCAAGCGGCCTCAGTCCTCACCAATAATTGCGGCACGTAGCGATCCCTTCACCAGCCTTGGTGCTGGTGACTAACAGGCTCCAAATTGGTGATGATTCCGATCATTATGAGCAGATGATTCATGGGGTCACTTGGAAGTCAACTTTGGTAATTCGATCGTGGTGTTTGTTATGTCGTATTCGTGTGGTTTGAAAAAATATTCAAAGTCGAATTAAGATACCCTAAAGACTGAGCTTGACGCGACGTGGTGCACCGTCAAAATGACTGGTTTGTATGGGGATTCCAGAGAGACCGCGGCGAGACCTCCATACTATGAACGACACTGTCACTTTGACGGCGCACTACGACGCCGCCACGCTCGGGCTTTATTTTGACCTTTATGGTGCGAGTAGGCAAGTGTACGTCTTTTGCCGACAGTTGGCACTGTAGATAGGTGATAAGTAGGTGTACTGTCGCCAGCAAATCCACATACCCATACACAAGGGACCAACTTACACTGTATTTCCATACAAATACTAACAAAAACCAGCATAAGCTGAGTAGGTGGATTTGCTAGCCACACTAGTGGCAGTAATATGCCATATTTGGAGTTTCCGCTCAGATTGTTATTTGCGAATATGTCTTTGTGTCAAACTTAAACGACAGTGTCTTTGATTTAAAAGTCCTGTGACAGTCGTTTCATATCATACATAATATAGAGTGCAATTTTACTAGTGACCGATAGCGAAAATGCAAGATAGGCTGGTTATAAGGGACAACTTTCTCCTAGGATCAATAGGTCGAAATATAAAAAAGAAATGGATCTTCCATAATAACTTAAATCAGCTGATCGGCAACTTTGTATGAGAAGTCCATTTTATTTTAATTTTTTGAATATACAACGTGTTACTAAACAACCCATAAAAACTCCCATACAAATGGAGTTCATTTTGTATGGGAGGCCCAAATTTTTTTTTCATATTTCGACTTATGTTCCATAGGGAAAGTTGTTCAGTTTTAAGAGTACTTTGACCTCCTTTCAGCTTTATTGGTTGTTTTGTAACACCCAGTATAATGTACACCTATGTTCCTCGGGGAAAGTTGTTCCTTATCACCAGCATGTCCTGCATTTTAGCTATCGGTCACTAAGTATATTTCACCCAATTTGTACCCCGATACTTGCTACGGCTACGGAAAGATATCAACAAGAGATTTTCTCCATAATAAAGACATCAACGCGCTTTACTTTTCATTATGATAAAATTCTTTCTTCTTCTTCGTTATGATAAAATATCATGTCATTGGTATTTATTAAATGGATAAAACAAACAAGATAATTATTAAAAATATTTTATTTATAGCTCTGTAAAATATTTTACAATCATAAAATTAATAATTACCTCTTAATTAACTGGACGGAAAGTATCGATAAAGTGCAATGATAAGTTAACAATTATTAAAATACTTTATTTACAATAAGTCTACTTATTACAATATAAATCTTCTATAATTAAAAATACCACAAAAGGCACTAAGGTGTCATCACTGGTGTTTTAATTACAATTACCATATGAAGAATGATAAACATTGTCAACTCGCTTATGAACGTACATTTTAATGCAGGTTTTTTTTTTAAATCGCTTATAGGTAAGCAATTACCATCACAATTTAGGCATTTATCTAAGGCGCTATCTTTACATGTGGGATGTGAGACAGCACGACGTTTCCATATAAAATGTGTGAAACAGATGAGACGCCGTCTACATCCGTGAGACACGCGTCTCATTGCTGACAGCAATTGTCTTACACCTCACGTCTTACCTACGTCACTCGTGTGTAGATAATATGACAATCAATTTAATGAAAAATCCTATTGTGAACTTTTTCGTTGGTAATGCTACCTTAACAACATCTCAAAGACTTAACTACGTTATTGGGAATCAGGAACAATTTTAATACAATCTTTTTTTACATAAGTAGTTACTCTTTGGAGAGTGGAAGTGGGTGGAGGAGGTGTGGTATCAAGATGTTCACCGTAGAACGGAGCAACTTCTACAATACTCGTATCTACTATCAGGAATTAGGAACAATTTTAACATACTCTTCTTTTACATAGGTACCCTTATCCAAATATCAAGAAGTTCCTGGGGACGGATCCGGGACGCGCGGTAGCTCGGGAGCGGTTAGGTTGGCGAAGAAAGAGTGGAAGTGGGTAGAGGGTGGCATCTAGATGTGCACCGTAGTACGGACAACCTTTACAATATCTACATATCAGGAATTAGGAACAATTTCAACATACTCCTTTTTTACATAGCTATTTATCCAATATCAACAAATCAAGTCGGCTCTTTGCCTCAGCAGCTCCAGCCGCAGCTCGTGCTCCCTCGCGGCCATTCGCAGCGCCGCGATACTGGAGTTCCTCACGTCGTCCGTCGCTGCCTGCGGCGGCACGCTCTCACTGCCGGGCGATATCGGCGGAGAGATGGAGCGCGAACGAGGCGATACGGACGACGGTTGGGATGTAGCTGGTGATAAACGTGAATGTTCGGAAGTTCCCGGGGAGGGGTCCGGGACGCGCGGTAGCTCGGGAGCGGTTAGGTTGGCGAAGAGAGAGTGGAAGCGGACTGGCTATGAAGCGTCAGCATGACGGGTGTTTTTGATGTTTGCTTGTGTTGCAATATGCCAATTCCGTTGGTCATAATCATAAATGCAACCTCTTAAATAACCACATACCTATTGGGAATTAGGAACAATTTAACATACTCTTCTTTTACATAGCTATTTATCCAATATCAACAGATCAAGTCGGCTCTTTGCCTCAGCAGCTCAAGCCGCAGCTCGTGCTCCCTCGCGGCCATTCGCAGCGCCGCGATACTGGAGTTCCTCACGTCGTCCGTCGCTGCCTGCGGCGGCACGCTCTCGCTGCCGGGCGATATCGGCGGAGAGATGGAGCGCGAACGAGGCGATACGGACGGTTGGGATGTGGCTGGTGATAGTCGCGAGTGTTCGGAAGTTTCCGGGGACGGGTCCGGGACGCGCGGTAGTTCGGGAGCGGTTAGGACACAGATGAACTTAAATATGTAGACTAGGGTTAGGTTGGCGATGAGAGATTGAAAGCGGACTGGCTATGAAGCGTCAATATGACGGGTCTTTTTGATGTTTGTTTGTTTGTTTAGTAGTTATTTTAGGCTACCTACATATTGGGAATTAGGAACAATTTTAACATACTCTTCTTGTAAATGTACTCTTTATCCAATATCAACAGATCAAGTCGGCTCTTTGCCTCAGCAGCTCCAGCCGCAGCTCGTGCTCCCTCGCGGCCATTCGCAGCGCCGCGATACTGGAGTTCCTCACGTCGTCCGTCGCTGCCTGCGGCGGCACGCTCTCACTGCCGGGCGATATCGGCGGAGAGATGGAGCGCGAACGAGGCGATACGGACGGTTGGGATGTAGCTGGTGATAGTCGCGAGTGTTCGGAAGTTCCCGGGGACGGGTCCGGGACGCGCGGTAGCTCGGGAGCGGTTAGGTTGGCGAAGAGAGAGTGGAAGTGCGCGGGGGAGGTCGCGTACAGCGGTGCTCCGTAGAACGGCGTTCGCGTCAGTGAGGGCAGGTATTGAGCGCCGAATAGAGGTGAGCTGGCGTACCTGTTGAAAGAAAAATAATTTTATTAGTGACCATCTATTGATGCCTTACAAGAAGAGGAACATCATTTTACTTTATTTGTACTTGGTAAACTTATTACTCAGTTCAGCTCCTAATCACGTTATTCACGACCAAAGATCTCTCGGCCACACCACCGCTCGCACTGAAGTCTCACTACAAGGCGTCAAGAATTAAAATCCCGGCATGTTGCCACGGTTTCCTCACCTGAAGGCTGAAAAGGCTGCCCATCAATCGGCTTCCTCAGGCCGAAACCAAACTGTGTAGGTAGAGGTTGTCCCCTCTAGTACGATACATCTCTCTGTCGTCGACTCAAGTACTATACATTCTTTGTAGTTTGATATATCTTCCTCACCTAAAGGATGTCAGAGCAGCAGAATCAAACGGCTTCCTCAGTCCGAACCCTAATTGCGCCAGATGTGGTGGTGCTGCCAGCTGCGCAGGAGTAGGCAGTGGTTGTCCACTCATGTACGGATTGTACTGTACTGATCACTGTAGTTTATTGTAAGTTCCTCACCTAAAAGACGCCAGAGCAGCAGAATCAAAAGGCTTCCTCAGGCCGAAGCCCAACTGTGCGAGATGTGGTGGTCCGGCCAGCTGCGCAGGAGTAGGTAGTGGTTGTCCACTCAAGTACAATACCTCTCTCTGAAGTTTCAGCTGTATGAAAAGGCTTCCTCAAGCCGAAGCAAAACTGCGCAAAATGTGGCGGTGCTGCCAGCTGCGCCGGTGTGGGTAGAAGTTGTCCACTCAAGTACAATACAGATCGCAGTAGTTTATAGTAATTTCCTCACCTAAAGGATGCCAATGCAGCAGTATCAAACGGCTTCCTCAGTCCGAAGCCCAACTGCCCCACATGAGATGGTCCTGCTAGCTGCGACGGCGTGGGTAGAGGTTGTCCCCTCTAGTACGGGTTGTACTGTATAGATCACTGTAGCTTATTTTAGTTTCTTCACCTAAAGGACGCCAGAGCACCAGAATCAAACGGCTTCCTCAACCCGAATCCCAATTGCGCGAGATGTGGGGGTACTGCCAACTGTGCGGGTGTAGGCAGAGGTTGTCCACTCAAGAAAAATACAAATCACTGACGTTTATTGTAGTTTCCTTACCTAAAGGATGCCAAGGCAGCAGTATCAAAGGGCTTCCTCAAGCCGAAGCCCAACTGTGCTAAGTGTAGCGGTGCGGTCAGCTGCGACGGTGTGGGTAGAGGTTGTCCCCTCCAGTACGATACATCTCTCTGAAGATTCATATCTAGTTTTCTCACCTGAACGAAGCCAGTGCAGCAGTATCAAACGGTTTCCTCAACCCGAAGCCCAACTGCCCCAAATGTGGTGGCGCTGCCAGCTGTGCGGGTGTAGGTAGTGGTTGTCCACTCAGGTACGGGTTGTACGGGTGACCGTGGGGCCCCACCTTCTCCTGCTTGCGCCACTTCGCCCGCCGGTTTTGGAACCACACCTGGTGAAGAATTTTTAGGTTAGCTAATGGGAAAGAAAACTCAAAGCTTATTGCAGATAACAGCAGCAGATAGTAACGACGACCAATGAGAAGTAACTATACTTTGACATTGATACATTTGCGACCAATCACAGAAAAAAGACACAGTCAAGAGTGATACCACTACTTCTCCAGTTTGTAACCTCTATATTTGTAACCTACTTCGAGTAAAACGTTATAGAACAGTTGGTTGGATGATTTTCTTCATGGTATAATAAGATACTCCGCCTGGTATTTCTTTCCGAGACTCGTGAACCACGTGACCAACACAAGACTACGTCATCATGCTTGTGGGTTACCAGAATTACCCACTCTTATGATGTTTTGTAAATCATATAAGATACTGTTAACTAATAAATAAAATTTAAGTGTTGCTGTAAAGTTAAAGTTAATACACACGTAAATCTAAATTATAAAATTATTAAGAAATATTTTAACCCATTGTTCTGAGATTGAATTTACCCCATAACGTATTTTATTGAAATAAAGTGGCAATACTGAGTGACGTTGACTTGTGTTTCTCTGGGAAGGAAAGACCATGTTTTATTAGACTATGATTTTCTTGTTTTAGACATGCCTATCAAAATGTAGTTTTATAGAAGAAGGTAGATTTTAATATTTGACAGCTATCAGATCCTTACTAGAAAACATGTCAACAAAGAAAAGTAGACCTTATGTCAATGCTTTAACATGATTTTGACAGCTGCCAAAAATTGCTTATTCGTACGACCGTACTGTATGTAACGGCCGTAATCAATCAGGCACTGCACTATAAACATTACTTCCTGTCTGTCTCCTAAACGAAATAGTTTTTTGCGAGTCCTTTCTAACATGTATCCTAATTATTTCTTAGACCATATTCAGCCATTAACAGGCCTCACGTTACCGTACAAGGCTGAATCTAATGAATTGTAAATCGGCAATTTACTTATGGCCATTAATTGAATAAAAATTTCTTATACAGGGTGTTAGGGACAGATATCCTGATAAGGTGCATTCAGACTATGATACAGAACAAGTTACTATAAGAAAAACGTTCAGGAGTCGTATTTTCTTTCTCTTGGTAAATGCAGTCAGCTCATCGGTTATGGTAGGTCGTTTTATTTTTACATTTCCTAGGGAAAAGTTGTTCAGTTTCATAGTCTGAATTTAAGTACTCTACTCTATCAGTATTCGCATTCGTAAAGCTGTCCCTTACACCCTGTATATTGTGTCACCTGCAAAGAACTAATTCGGTCCATTTATGGAATGTCCATATTGCAAAAAGTTTCTAATTATAAATGGAAAGATCCTTTGACGTTGATTGATTTCGAACTGCTATTTTCGGTAAAAAATATTTTATTAAGATGGATAAGTGTGCTGGCTCTTTCATATTTATAATGATTAAGTATTAATTATTGAGTTGTATAGAACTGTAGGTACACGCATTGCCAGGTAAATAATTTCCTTCAGAATGACTTCTTACTAAATATAAACACCAACTTGTCTTACTTACAAGATCTGACATCAAAAACAGCAGAATTATGTCACGTATCATACCTAGGTATATGTTGCAGGGATATTAAAAAAGCCGTGATATTGTAATTTCACTAGTGCCATTATAATTGCACTGATTTATTGTCAATCGTTTGCATTACTTACAATTTAACGGGCTAGTTTCAGTGACATTATAATTTCACTATACCGATATAGTGAAATTGTAAGGCAGCCATATATTGACAATAGCACTGGTTTGAGAAAGCCGTTAGATTATCAGACCTTATTGGTCCGCTTTTGTTACCGACATTAGTTACTACCAATACAGTAAAATATAAGCATCAAAATATACTGAAAATGTTATTGCACTTACTAATCATTAAATTGATCAATTATAAGTATTTAATTTTAATATTAGTAGGTAATACTGGTCATAAAAAGTTGATAACTAGCCTCAATTTATGACTCTGAGTAAAGCTTACATAATAATAAAGAATTAAAAATGTACTAATAATCGAAATAAATATGTTACTTAAACTCAAGGATACATAATTATGTAACTAAAATGACATATCAAAAACATAATAACAAGTTAAACATTAACAATGTTAGGAAGTAAATGTTTGGAGACTAGTAAGTAGGTATATGAGCACTTACAACAAATATGTTGCAAATGGCGACTGTTTAAGTCTTGACCAATCAGATCACGCGGGACTCCCACCACAGACATAACTCATAATAAACTTAGATTTATTATAATATCACTTTTGCGGTCCAGTGTTATTACAATATCACTGAAATAAGCCCGTGAAATTATACGAATCTGTCGTTATTGACAATAATCAGTGGAATTACAATTTCACTAGTGAAATTATAATATAACATCTTTGACTAAATCCCTGCGACATATATACCAGGTACTACGTATCCAAAATTGACAGTACTACACTTAAACAGATATTGTGTTCCGACCGAGATATTGTGTTGCGAAAAATGTCTGGAGGTTGTTATATTTTACATTTATTACGCAAAAGCTGCGATAAAATGTTAAGCATCAAAAAAGTGTAGGATCTTGCTTTGTTCGTTCAGGAATCCGACGCTTTACAATAAGACTAAATTGACACTTTGTCTGCAACTCAGGCTTAAATAAAAACATCTGCATTCGCCTGTGCCATAATTAAGCGATCATTAAGGTGTTGTAAGATTGTATGACTGTATGAAATCATGTCTCTCCACATCTCTTATAAGGCGATTGTGTAGTCGCCTTTATAAGGTGACCACGATTTCGGCCATAAAGACAGATATTAATGTGTTTAATCATCTTCAGCAAAGCGTGTAATAAGTGCCGAAAAGGCAATCAAAATATGTTTTTCATTATCCTTTTGTTAATATTTGCGTTTCGATAAGCTATAAATAACGGTTAATTAAGAAATTTAATTACTGATGCAAAAGTTTGAGTGGTAACTAGGTCATATTTTGCCACTGTCAGTGAGTTAACAGCGATGGTAGCGTATAGTATTATCAAAGGCGTGCCACGTTATATTTGTATGGGGTGAAATTTTACTAGTGACCGATAGCGAAAACGCAGAACCGGCTGGTGATAAGGAACAACTTTTCCCAAGGAACAAAGGATGAAAATACAAAATTGCTGAACCACCTTGTTATTAATACTTGGCGAATTATTGTCACAAATTAAAAGCCGTTGTTGGAAAAAGTGGGCAAAATAACAATAAACAAATAGTAACTTGTGTGCGAATATTTCATCAATTTTCGGTTTTATCAAATATAAATTTGTGTATCCATCCAATCTTTCGAGTCTCTGCCGCCATTTTTTCCTTACGATAAACCAGTTTTGATCTACACAGATGTAAGTACAATCCAAATAATAAATAAGGTTACATTTAATTGAGTACAAATCTCTTAAGGGTGTCTCTTTTGCTCACAAAACTGAACAACTTTTGTTATACTCTATCCGCGCGATGAAGATAATACCAGAAAATGCAAAATGATTGCCATTGGTTAGCGATAACGAGGCAAGGGTGCGTTTACATGGCGGTGCAATTTCAGTCTACTTCTGTGGCTTGCACGGAGCGGACGCGTTCTTTTGTTCTTATATCGATTGTTTTATTTCTCCTACGACCTAGCGCGTGTTTTGGACTATTACCTGTGAAACATACACAGATGTATTTACCTAAAATAATTTTTACTTATTAAATATTGTAATAGACCAAAGAAAACCAAATTTAATAGTAAAAAATATTTATGAGTCTTCTTTAACCAACAAAGAGCCATGTAAACGCATCTTTACGTTTTTACACAATTGTTGACGCCCACTTACCTGGAAGGGCAATCATTTGTCCCTTTCACTTGCATACAAAAGTGCGGTTGAGAGGACGCTATATTATCTTCATCGCGCGGATAGAGTATAGAAACTTTTTTTGAAATATGAAAAAATATTGGACTTTCCGTGTGAACAACTTTTTCAAAATTTTTGTGTGGGAGGCCCAAATTTTTTTTCATATTCGAAGAAAAGTTTCTAAAAAAGTTGATCAGTTTTGTGAGTCGATCACACACTCAAGAGATTTGTACTTAATTAAATGTAACCGTATATATCCTTCCATTCGTCACAACCATGGTCACCTGATTTGTGGAGCGTGAGTGTCATACCGACAGTTTACGAGTCGCATAGTTTCCATAACTGCACAATTTACTTTATTACCGCCAAGCCAATGCTCGTTATTCAGCTTTCTTTGCAGCTTATTTTAAGGTGGGTGTACCAATCCTGATCCAGGTATCAGTCATGGCATGGACAGATTACGCTATAAAATTTTAAGCCAACATTTTCGAATTAGTACGTGATATACGATCTCTTGTGAATCGATTGATAACATTTTGAAAAAATAAAGTACCTATGATATGACAATTTTGATTTGTCATTGGCACAAACTGGATTTGGACAGGTACACTCACCCTACTTCACCGCAGTCTATAGTCGTAATTCAGCTTTTTTGCAGCTTATTTATAGCTACTTGCCCAAATAATTTACATGCCGGAAGGTTTATGGTGTGAACCACGCCCTTATCGAGTTGCGGATTGTTTTTCAATTAATTAATGCATATTCATTGAGTTCTAGCAATAGGTAAAGCGGATCTTACACTTAGAGTACATTAAGCAAGCTATAGAGTGCGCCTTACTGGGTGTGAATGGATGGAACTAGTACGAACACATCCTTTCTGCCTACTTATAGCAAAACACGAAAACGATAGTGACAACACCATTGAATCTCTACATTTCTCCTATATTACAAAATATATTTATTTATTTATTTACTCGAAAATCTTACACGTTCGCCCACCGCATTATTATGCGATATTTTGCCGGTCCAGTGGTAACTAAGGGAGTTGTTTGTCATTGGATGACTGGCTGTCAAATACCGCTGTATGTTGAACACAACAGTTTTGGATTAAATGGTCTATAGTCTGTTAATTTTTTTTTAAATCAATGCTCGGTAACGGAATCAAATGATGTAGGTAATAGCATACAATTTAACATTTCCCGTTACGTAATTAACCATATCTCACCTAATAGAAAACCTACTAAAATAGGTGTCACTTCTAACCTCTACACCTGTAATAGAAACGGTAATAAACATAGGCATTATTGGCACTAGAAGACGCAAGACCACTTCCAGCTGTGCCTGTGCCCAATATTATAAAAAACACAGGCTACAGGTTTACAAAATTCGATGAACATTGCGTAAATAGTTGGTATTATCATACCAGTAAAATAAATCGACAACGCAACGTATTAAAAACGTTACTGCGATAGACTTGTATCCTATAGTCTTATAATATGGGGCAACATCATGGAACGAGGCGCCCTATAGCGCGGCCGCAGGGGGCCTAAAGTGAGACTTTTTGTCGCCCTCGCCTGGTATTAAAAACGCACATATCTTTGCATTTAATGTCCACAATCAAATGCCCATTTTAGGTAGAGTCTGAGATAAAGCAGTAAATGTCATTGATTATAATTCTAGTTTGCTTGTAATGGTACCAATAATATCAAGTTACTGTGGCTACTGTATGTGCAAAGCAGCTAATTGATGCATTGACGGCATGTTATTAACAAAACATAGACGTAGGTGGGTTTTCAAGGACATTTACGGCAGAAATAAATGAATGAAAAAATATCTACCTGTATTCTAGCTTCTGTTAGTCCAATCTTCAAAGCTAGCTCCTCTCTAAAACAAAAGAAAGAAAGGTTATTTTTCAAAAACTACAACTACTTACACAACACTTGTTTCATAGATCAGAAGCAGCTTGAAGGTTTAAGTCCTGGCCAGCCTATTGTAGATTTCTCCTTTTGCAATATGTATTAGTAGATATTTCTTCGAATAAGCTTACCTGGTGAAAACATCTGGATAATGTGTCCTGCCAAAGGCTTTCTCCAGCTCATCTAGTTGGAAACTGGTGAAGGTGGTCCTGTACCGCCTCTGCTTCCTCCTGGGCAGATCCTCGTCATCCATGCCGCTGCCAGACCCTGGACGCTCAGGTTCTGGAGGAAGGTCAGGGGTGGAGGACGAACCAGGCTCAGAGACGCCCATGTTGGGTACGAAGAAGTAGGTGAAATGAATCGTAGAGATGGCAGTAAGAAAATGGGGATAAGGATTTCAAGATCTTCAACAAGATACTTGAAGGTTTAAAGGATGTGGGTAAGAAAAATCTGAAACAACAGAAAATAATACGTTAATGTCATCGTTAAAACCATAAAAAGGTAGCTAAGTTAGTAATAATTCATACCTACAGACAGACTAGTTTATCACTTCAATTTTTACTGATCGAGTAAAGATCTTTTTGCTAGTAAATCGACTATAGAAAATATACGGCTACTTACTTTTTCTAACTTAATAAAGAATTATACATATTTATCAATAAAAAATATAACTGTACACTCATTATTCCTTTGTCCGTAATAATATTATAGGTACTGTATCCTCATTAACTCGTTATTAAATTATTCTAAAAACTATAAAGATTCTAAGATACAACTTACTGCGTTTCTTTATTCAATTCTTTATCTTGTATAATTTATAGACCATGAACATTTATTTGTTTGTTTATTGCATTGTAGATATAGCGAATAATTTCAAATACTTAACAGAGATATGTTGAGTGTTTGGCGTTTGATATAATAATTATAGTAGCGGCCCTAGGGTGGTACCCTGCGGCAGTCAGGGACAATTAACCGCGGTATCGCATTTCCGCATCTAAATTGCAATATGCAAACATCCGTTTTCTTCCATCATCGCACAGTTTGAATTGGGAACAAGTAATGATATAACTGTGATTATTAGGGACACAAAATCAGTTGGAATAAGATTAAGGAATAAATTATGCAACAATTGTGGCGATAAAGGCAACTTAATAAAGATAAAATTAAATTTCACCACATTCACTATAAATTTCTCCTCTGTTTTAAAATATGTTTTATGATAGTTATACTATTGGCGATAATGTTTAACACCTGCTTGGTAATTTTATGCCTATGCTGGTAAAATTAGATACCACAGCTCAACAAAAGAACATAAGTACCTACCTATTAAGTGCTTTTTATAAAAACTTTTATTCCATGCACTATGTTGACTAAGCAAAGCAAACTTTATAAAAGTAATACTTTGTGCTTAACGCATAAAGATCATAGATAATGATATTTTATGTATTTTGAAGCTAACAAAGGCCTATAGGATAATAAAAAAAATATTTCTATAGAAAAAAGTGCTTTTGCTATGTCGAGCTTGGATACGCACGGCTGGCTGTATGCGAATTTACGCAAAAGTTATGAAAATTTCACCGATAACACTATACTTAATTATAGGGTAATATTTTTACCATAATTTGTTGGAAAGTAGAGTTCCTGCGTGTGTGAAATTAAAATTATATTTATGGAGGATACTGGATGGATAAAATTAATTAGTAAACGTGCAATAGTTTCTGTTGGGCTCATTTACTTTGTATAATCATAGTTACAATTACAATATAATGTAAAATATATCTCATTAATCTATTTCAAACATTCCTACAAATAAATTATTCTTCTTCTTAGTCGTAGCACTCTTGACAGAGTGGTCGTGGTCATCATGTAGTAGTCGTGTTGTCATCATGCTGAGTGGCCCGCTTGATTGTACGACGCCATTCTTCTCTCACAGCTGCTCTTCTGGTGCACTCGTGAACTGTGCTGTTGGCTGCAGCCTTAATCTGGTCGGTCCATCTCATTGGTGATCTTCCGCGAGCTCTGGTGCCCTGAACCTTCCCCTGTACCACTAAACGTTCGATGGACTCATTGTTACGCCGGGAAATATGACCGAAGAAGGTTAGTATACGCGTTTGAACTATCGACGAAAGGCGTTGTTTGATGTTCAGTTCTTTGAGTATAGACATGTTTGTGCGAAATTCAGTCCATGACACGCCGAGCATTCTCCTCCAACACCACAACTCCAGCGCGTCTATTTTCTTCCTTTCGCTCTCGCGAACTGTCCACGTCTCTGAGGCGTAAAGAAAAATGGGAAACACCAATGCTCTGACTAGTCGCATTTTAGTGGCCTTTGTTATGTTTCTGTTTCGCCATATGTTTCTCAGTTAAATAAATTATAGCATGAATATAATAAAAAGTAGGTAGATATAAAGAATAAAATAATTTTCAATATTTAGGTAAGCATTATTGCATCTACATAAATAGATGTATATGGTAGGTGTATATTACCGAAGGCTACGTAATAATATCCCATTAGGTATCGATAAAGTTAATTTAAACCCTAGTACGTATAATGTATTACCACTGAATTTATATTAGTATTACGTGCATAGTAAATGAGAACGGCGTACGGCACGGCTGGGTACTGCATATACTGAGTCCCATAATACAAGGTGTTATAAGATGCAAAATCTTTGAACCACATTTCATTTTCTAGTATTATCTGTTGGAGATTGCATATCTCACTGCTGACTTTATAGTGAATCTAATCTGTCGCATGGAGACGAGACTTTGTCACTTCGTAAACAAAAAAATAAAATGGTGTGCTATTTATAATCCACTGTGTTTATATCACTCTAGCTAGGTATATATTTTCAAAGATTATCAATATTTTTTTTATATTCCATTCATCTATGTAAATGTAACTTCGGATCTTTATAATCTTTACTTATGTTCTGCATATTCATATTTTATGCTTTGACCCAGTGTTTAGTTTTCGTATAAAATGAGCGCGCGGTGCTGGCAACACTGCTCTGTCATTGTCACGTCCTCTGCCGTCGCCCGCATCGTGGATGCGAATTTTAATTATAAATGGTGTAATTTAGTGTGCTTTCGGTTTTCTCGTGTGGTTTTCCCTGTTCGGTGGGGAAGTGAACCAAGTGATTTTGGTTCCGGCGCTTTGATTGAGAGTCACGCGACCGCCGGCAAAATATAACCTCACTTTTCGTTGGCTCGCGTCGTGGCTGCCGATAGCTACGTATTTTAATTATAAATGATTGGAGGCCAACGGGGCCGATTTCTCATTCGGAGAGAAATCTTTTAGTTATTTTGTGTTAAAAAACATTATGTGATGTCGAACTGTGAACTATAGTGCAAATTGGAGGAAAGGAGTTCGAGAACGAGCGGATGTTCCGGTGCCGTGAGTTTAGGTTATTCCCTATTCCTATGCTCCTCAAATATCCTGAATACCTGATTCCTGTCATACTTAAACTCACAAAGAAACGGCGTCATCGTTCGCTCGGTAAGCAATTCGTTGCTGGGCCCTGTTTAAGTAGATTTTGGAAACAAGAATTTCTCGGCCGGAAACTTTCCGGAACAAAATTCTCTCATTAGATTTATTTTATTTAGCTATAGTAAAGAGCACTACGAATCGTAGTCAAATGTTGTTCCGAGGCTGATCGACCATTTAGTTTTAGATTTTAAGATAACTTTAATTTGCTTCCACTGCGCTAAGATCAGCTTCGGAATCAAACACCCAGTATATTCATATACTGGAGCCCAATTACCCAAGGTGCTATAATTATTCGTGTGCTAATAATTCAGCGAGAGACACTCCCAATTAGCTGGTAGTTAGAATCGAGGCTCCAATTATAACTGCTTAATTGCTATAAGACGCGATTTAACGGTTAATTAAGAATATAGATTATGCAAACGTTGATTTAGATTTAGGGCTGGCAACCCAGAAAAATAAATAATGACTATTTTATTTCTTGCTAGTAGATCAATGGCCTGCTTAGAAATTTTAAGCTTTCTAGAAAGATGAAAAAAAACACTGATAAATGTTTAAGAAGTGTTCCAACGTTCCAAGTAAAATCAAAAATGTTGTATTACAAGTAAAATCCTTTTGGTGTGTGTACAATAAAAGCATAACGTATGGTAGGTATAGAAGAAAAGTTTGCTATTGTCTATATTATAACTTTAATAGGATTCCTGTTTTTACCCTTTGGGTACGGAACTCTGCAAAAGATAGACATCGAATAATATTATTGAAAGATGCTACCAAATTTTGCTGCATCTTTATTTATCAAAAACACAAAATACAATGTCAAAATAAAATACATAAATAGTCAAGAAAGATGCTTAAAGATATTTGCATCTGACAGACAGAGTATACAATACTTACTTACTAGGTATTTACGAGAATAAGAAAAGTTACAAGATTCCTCTTGACATAAAAATCTGTCATCCCATCTTTCATTCATCATACATGATCGAACTTATTATTAAAATGTATTTTATGTCAAAACTTACGCGTTCATGCCACCCTTAAATGCAGCTACTGTGACTGTGAATTATAAGGTGTTGGAGTTGTCAACAAGACGCGTATGGATTTGCACTTAATTGTATGGTAACTGTTATAATTCTAGCCATACTTCATTTTCATGTCCTTTAATAACAGCTTTGCATGCATTTATAATTTCTGTCTGGCAGTTCGATTGACTTTACTACTGGATTATTTTAACCAGTTGAGTATTTAATGTTTTTAACATGAACATTTTTAAGAAACAAAAACAATACAAATCCATATACTAACTAACCTACTAAAAAAGAAAAGGATGGCTAGGATAGGTTTTTTTGTATGTCGTTAATCTCCGAAACCAGTAAATCTACGTTAGGAAGTTACAGTACTCTTGTGTAGGTAGGTATATAGGTAATAGGTAAGTATGGGTATATTTTCTTCGGAAAAACGTGTGGATGCGGATGAAACCGCCGTGCGTGTGGGATCGTAATACGCCTCTAGCCATAGATCCTTAATTTTAAATCCAAACAATCTCAGTGCAATGAACACCTCAACAATTCACTTTGAAACAAAACCAATCAAGACAATACAATAAAATTTTCCATTTGATTGGGCATCGTCCATCGGCTAGACTACGCGGCTGACCGCGAGCGTGCCGGCCGCCTGGCGGAACCGCTCGGCACAGCACCTGCGCGCGCATCTGCCCCACGCGCCGGTAATCGCGGACACCGCTGCGGTTTCATGCCCCCCTGGTACCTATTGCCAGTGATAAGCGGAGAAAAAAACTACGAAGAGTTGGCTCGTGTCGGTCCTATGATCCAGGCAGGGCTGGCTGGCTGGGCTATTTCTAAGGAAAGAGGAATCGCCTACGCGCCGGTAATCGCGGCCACCGCTGCGGTTTCATGCTCCCCTGGTTGGTACCTATTGCCAGTGATAAGCGGAAAAAAAACTATGAAGAGATGGCTCGTGTTAATACTATGATCCAGACAGGGCTGGCTAGCTGGGCTACTTCTCTGAAGCGAGGAATTGAAACTGTTCGACATAGACACCCCACGCGCCGGTAATCGCGGACACCGCTGCGGTTTCATGCCCCCCTGGTACCTATTGCCAGTGATAAGCGGAGAAAAAAACTACGAAGAGTTGGCTCGAGACAATTCTCCGATGACGAGGCAGGCGCGACCAGAGAATTTACATTTCCGATTGAATCAGCTAGACCCACGCGCCCTGCGGTTTTTTAGTCTTCACTATGACCAGCGATTACAGGAGAAAAAGTCATTGGAAGATTTCATAGAGATGGCCCGTGTAAAGGCTCGTGTCAATTTCATTCATCCTGAGCAAGGATTGAATTTGCAAGACAGCCACACGCCACGCGCCGGTAATCGCGACTGCCGTTGCGGTTTCATGCTCTCCTGGTAACTGTGAACCGTGATTTGCACGGAGCAAGCAAGAGAACACTCTAAAATATTCTTACTAGAGACTACCTACGTAAAATTGGAGCATGATTCGCTATACAATACGATCATCCATAATACCTACATAGCGATGACAAGAAACAGCTATACAGACAGATGTATAATTTTATTGAGAGAAGTGAAATAGGCGGAACTTTTTGTTCCAGTAAAATATCATGGCGAACATAAATTTCTTATTCTAACGAGCGTAAGAAACCCCTATTACTTATCTTAAAAACCTATGCAAACGACGTACAACAAGAACAATAGTAGAAACAGTCGTAAACACGTCATTTTACACACGGCAACGGTTCCCGACAATAATAATCGATATTTATTAAACCAATAATATTGGTGATTAGTCACGGCATAGCTAATGACGCGAGTATAACTAGCGAAAAAATACGCGTCTCATGTTCTTAAGTCAATAAAAATTTCAAGAATGCGATGAAAATCCCTACTTATGTATGGTCAAGCAAAAAATAGTGTTCAGCCAGACGGAATACAAATCTGTGAGGTAAAATGATCAGCCGAAACGCGAAATAAACTGGAAAGGTAGAGTTTTTCTGTGTTGTCTGTTGATTCAGTCAGCCTATAAGCAAAATAATCCAAGAATATATATATTGGTGTGAAAAAGGTAATTGAAGTGAAAATGGACTTTACCTAAAAGTAAGCTACGTAAATTATAGAGACCGATAGCAAAATTAAATTTAACAAAAAATATGTCGGTAAAAGTGAAACTTTCCATGTAAAAAACAAATTTACCGGCGTCAATGCTTCCTATTTACATTAAAGTAAGTAAATTAAATAAAGCAATCAGATTGAGACGTGATTGTAACGGTCCAGCGGAGTCGGTAACCAGAAAAATTTGCTGCTATTTTGCCTTTGATTGGGCGTCCGAGCGCAAAATCGGTAGAGTTTTTACTATTTGACTAGCGGTGTAGAGTTCATTTGCCTATGGAAATTGTTGGGCCTGTCGTCATTCTTGTTTTCTTTAGAGAGCAAAGATCTACATATAATATGTATTAATAAAGAACGAAGAAAATAACTGCCCAAGTTATACAACATACCTTCAGAGAAAAACTCAAATACGAATTGCGCACACGTTTTCATCAATCCAAATAGTAATAGCCATATTATCATAGAAATGTAATTCTAACCAACCTAGGTAGATATGATAGGTATGTTTTGAATTAAATGATAGTTTACTACTATAATTTTTAAGAAGTAGGTATTAACTAGTTCTTGCAGATATATGACAAGTAATAATAATGACATGTCTGAACTTTACAGAAAAATGTAAAGCCGAATAAAGTTAATTTTATGTTATTAAAAGTACCTACCAAATCTTTTTTCATCGATTTCGAATTTGATGAAATAGGTACCTATATCTCGTTGTACTTGTAATTAATTACTCTCACTCTAAAATTAATTTTCAGATCCAACTTAATTACAAAATTATTCCTAGTAAATTGAAATTGAATTGAAAATGTGTGAATATGGAACAATCGGGCATAATATATTTATTGTCTTTAATTATTAATTATTGGATTAAACGAGGAGCCGAACGATGGACGGTTTCAATTAATTCAGGGTAATAAACATCCTCAAGAGTCGTTATAATTTTATACGCCGCTGGTTTACATGGTATAGTTGCGTAAAAACTGGCTATGCATGCCTTGGAGCAAAGAATACTCAATGAAAAGAACGTGTTTCTGATCTGAAATACTTAGCTACGTTTTTATTAGTAGGCCTCTGACCCGGTTCTATAGTAAACGTCTTTTGAGTAATTATGCAAAAGAATAGTAAAGATTAGACATTTATTCACTGTAAACAAACACAATATACAAAAAAGTAAAAGACAACAACAAAGGTGAATAAAACGTGACACAGCATGCAATATCCTAACCAAACTTGCGGTAACTGTGGTAAAATGTAAAAAGATGAACAACAGGAATTAAAGTCTAGGAATCGACAGATCGAGGAAATAGAAGATATTAGAGACGTTTCTAATGGCCGAGATACTACTTAACCGTTTTGTAAGTAAAGTTTTGTCCAATATCGAAATATATGAAACCATTGGACCGTGCAATAGAAATACTGCATTCAAACGGTTCCATACTAACGATCCCATAACATCTATAGGATCTTTATAAGCGAGTCCTTCTTAGCAGTGTTCCGTGCACGCACAGACTGCGTCAACAAACCGAAACCACAATAAATAACTCTATTACACTCGTGCGAAGCATTCGAGTAAAATGTCTCAATAAATTACACTAAAGACAAATCCAACATCATTCCTGAATTCCAGCGCAATCAGTTCGTCACAATTAATAACCAATCATACGAATTACGACTAGAAATGGTTTCATTTGGAGCGTAACTATGCCTCGTATTTCTTCAATTCGACAAGAATGCACATTAACAAAATACCATTCCTTAAAAAGCGTTGAAAACATGTGGGCTACTGGCTTCAATAGAGAGATAAACTACAACGTGGAAGACGGTTAATCTGGAGATAACGAGAACGAAGGGGAATTTGTAATAGGATTTGGTGATACGCTGGCGCCTCCTCGGATTAATGACTTTTTGTTGCCCCATTATGCATTAGACATGGGAGGTTAAATTCCTGGTAATTTTTAAAGCTGCTCGAGATTGTTTTATGTGGGTGGTGTTAATTTGAAATGCCTGATTTAATTACTGAAATTCCTGATTAATTATGAAGCTATCCGATTTTGCATTTAAATTCTAAATCATTTCGAAGTTTTCATTGTATTAAGTTTGCATTATATGACAATGTAATCGTTATGTCCAAATGATTGTTGTTCCTCTGTCCCCATTGTTGTATCATAAAAAGAACACAAAGCGTCATTGTATTTTTGCGCTACCAGTTTCAAGCCACTCCTTTTCAAACACGGTGCTTAACTTGTTTTTCTATACTTGGGTATATCCGTTTTGCAATTTCCAATTTATCACCGTCTCTAAGAATTTAGTGGATTATCGTTTTTGTCCATTAGGTATCGACTTAAGTGTTAATGGGTCCCGGCTTAAACCGCGTCAGAGATAAGCCGTCTGACACCGTCTGACTCACCTGACTGATGTTTGACTGCTACCTGATCACTGACATCCTCTTTGTCAACTACTGCATTAGGTTCAATATCCTTAATCACTTCACTAAACACGCCTTCCAATAGATTAGCTGAATTAACAACTTTAATTTTACGCAGTGAGGTGGATTTACTTGGTTTTACGCTTTTGTTGGATTTGACTAATTATTCCTTTGTTTCGGTTAAATTAGCATCGACGAACTTTGTTCAAAGTAGGAAGGCAGATTAGAAGTTAATTAATTTAATCGTTTAAATGGTAGTTAGTTCCGTGTAGTATCATAGCCATCAATTTAGTCCGTAAACAATCAAAGTTCTTTGTTACTACAGATCAGCTAACTTTTTTTAATCTGATGTAAATAGTCTTAATACAATCGTGCTATCAACGACAATCAGTATTTCACTTATCAGCTCCGGATCACACGAACAAACGCAGGCTATTATTAAATATTGCAATTTCATATTAATATCATTACCCGGCGGCGCGATACCATCGCCCACTAACCTGGTTTCATCACATCAACCGCCACACAATGAACAGAAACAAAAATATACAATTTAATATCCGTACATTATTAAAAAAAATCATCTAGATATGAGCCGTTCGGATGTAAATCGACTTTCCTATTACAAATGCTGCTGGTAGCTCGGAGTAGCGTGTAATGAGAAACCAGAATGTTAATTAAGATCTAATTAAGTCTAATACAATCAACAATGCTGCTCGCGTTCCGGAGGCATCCGCAAGTCATCACGAGGGGTTTATCTTGACCAGCTCTGGAAGGTCTCCGGCCTTCACGTCTTTGCCTACTGTCACGGGAAATTTACTACCCGATGCCAAGACTGAGGGATCATCTATGATCGGTCATGTTAATCGAATGAGATCGGCCAACCCTTTAATAAAAAATTGGTTAAAATCAGTGTTTCCAAAGCCCATTGTGATGTGAGAACTCAATTTAGTGAACATTGGGTCTGGAGACGTGAGATCGGTTGAAAGGGTAATAAAGATATCTAACTTCATAGAGATTGATTACAATAAAATGAGATTAAAAAAGTATGATGAGAAATTTTGAAATCAATTTCATAGATGAATGCGGATTTACACAATCATTTATAATTATGATCATAATAATATTATCTTGGCAGTAGGTACCTAATAAAAATATTACTATAAATCTCTCCGCAAATTGTGTATATAGAGATTCATTGGATACCTGCTTTCAATTATAAGAGTTATAGCTGATAGTAGATAGTATTATAGCGGTTTTATATGCCGTCGGCAAAGAAATACTTATAAAAGTTGTTATTCTTCCGGAGTGCTAAAAATAATGCGCTTTTATTTTTTATTTTAAGTCTATTAGTATAATAATATTGTCTATTGATGCTTATAAATGATCATAAATGAGCATATTTATTCTACTACTATTATGATTATGTTCATCATTATTATTTATTCTGTCATGTTTATAGTGGTCAGGTAATTTAATTTGTAAATTTATTGAAATGTTTATTAAAGAGACCTCTATCCAAAACCCATAACAGGCATTCTGCTCTTGATATGTGGCCATAAAATAAAATCGTACACAGGTTGTAATATAAAATTATGATTATATGGACCTTTATGAAAAGGAGGATAAACGTTTTGTCCAATGGACAGGTTGTTCTGTAGCAGCAATAAAATTGAGATCAATAACGCGCTATTGTTGCCCGTGACCGCTCTAACAACCTTTATAGAACCTGACATATGGAAATAACATTCAAAACTGACCATAATACAAGCTATAAACAAAATTAACAACACAGGGCACCCCGCTGCTTTCAATTTTGAGGCTGACATCGGCCCTAATTCAATAAAGCAATAAAATTCACCTAATTATGCAAATGCTTTTAAAATATCAGACATTATGCCTTTTCTGGCTCCAAAAATATGATGGGAGCCGTCAAGTGGGGCCGTCTTAGGCTTTGATTAATGGACTCTATGCGTCTCTTATCAAAATAATGACATTAATTTAATAGATTAATTATTTGGTATAATTAGTGCGCGACGGGAGACGCGTGCTCTTGGATTAACTTGTAATATTCTAATTCATATTAGCTCTCGACATTAGCATTCATGTAATCTCGATTATCTAGCGATAATCTAGTTTTAATTATGAATAATGTGTACGATGTGATAATACACAAACTACTAAGTAGGAGTTAGTACTATTTCTCAGACTTCGTATATTAAAAATATAATATGTAATACCTAATTAGAGTTGTACATTTTAATTTTGTATTCTAGATTACATAAATAAAAGTTAAGCAAACAAAAGCAAAAAATAAACTGACTTGTAAACCTATGCAATAAGTATAAGCCGGTTCTAAAATCCATAGCTGATAAAAAATCTGCTAAAACTGTCATGAATCAAAAGATATTATAAAACGCTGACGAACCCATCTACCAAAATATTTTTGAATCCTATCAAAACGTAAAAATACTAGGTAACTAACATCAGATTAAAGTTCGAGGCCATAAAAAATATATAATTTTATTTTTTTACGAAAATTGTCCAAGCATATTTAGTCATTTTAATTATAAAAGTTAATTACAAAAAGACGTTATGAATAGGCAATAAATTAAAAAGCACTTACCTACACAATAACGATGAACTCCGAAAAAACTGATAAGTCCTTATGAAGCACGTAAAGAAAATATGGCGAACACGAATAAATTGCTGTCAATAAACGCCACAATTTACATGATACCCCGTGACGTGTCGACCGGCAACAACGCAATAAACTATGACACACCGACGCCTTCAAACGACTGGTGGAGAATACAGCCGGCTCGTTGATCGCCTACGCACGGATCGGAAATGTACAACAAAAAACTGAGCGGCGCGAGGCCACTCCCCTGAGGTACTCGCAGCCAATCGCGGCGCGGAGACATGGCGGCGGGTGTGAGGGTGGGCCACAATCAGTTGATATGGGTCCCTACTTCGATACCACTAATTGACTTTATCAACAAACCGACTTTACTGGCCGAAGTCACGATATATGCGTTGTCTGGTGTGTCAAAAGCCTAACTGCGGTTCACTGGCGCTGTAATTAAGTATGTTGTGCGAGTTATTGGGTGATTTGATCTATGGATGATTGTTTTTTCGCTCATTAAGAATGTTAAAATTATGCTTATAGGCATTTTAAGATGATTGTTTGAATAGTTCAGTATCTTTGTAGTTCTACTTAACTATAAGTATAAGTAATTTATTGGTACACGTAAGTGGTAATGCATTACCTACTAGGTATAATTTGAAATAATTTCCAATAAGTATAAACATAAAAAAATATTTTGAAATGTAGATTTCTAATTAGAACCAAAGAGTAGGCAGGTAACGATGTACATACCTACGTACCTACCCACCTAAACGAGATCTTGCTTGATCCAATAAATACCCTATTTAATTAATCTTCCTTTCCGTATTAGGCATCCAATTAGATGCAATGAAATCTCTATATAGAGGCGGCTTGTGTGTTTATTTGTATCGTCGGCTCCTTTGCTGTACCTAATGGGCTAATAGCACCTAGGGTCGTATTTCGTGTAGTAACTACTTGCAACTTTGTTAGCGGCGTTGCTTTGCCTTGGTAGAGATGGAATAAGTTGAGCTTTATACGCAAAGAGGATAAATTTGTGCCTAAGTACTCAGAATGAAGATTTAAGAACACGTGGTCATAAATCTGAAATAGACTCGACTATAATGATGAGTAAAGAAATGCAGAAGTGAAGCAGCTCATGAAAGCGACAAAAACGTGGTCTATAATTTTGGAATTAATCCCCTCAGATAAAATGAATTGAATCTTTGCTTTGCTACTCTCCTTATAAATTACCTATGCTGTTAGGTAGGTACAATGCGCTTTGGGTTTTAATTTAAACCCTGTAGGCAATAAATTTCAATGATTAGAACTTCGAATTAAATACATAGACCAACTTGAAGACCCATAAGAGGTAGGTAGATACAGAATTTGAATAACGTTCACACGTATTAGACGTGAACAGAGGTAAACATGATTCTATGAAGGTGACTGATAACGATGACAATTGAAATGACAACACAGAACAATGAGAATGGACACCACTGCTTGGTTAATAGTCATCATCATCAACTACATACACAACGCAATCACGAGATGTAATTAAAACCATTAAAAACACATTTAGCACAGCATCGGGACTTATTTCTGTATCTTGATCATACATTAGGTTCAGTATGTTAAAATAATTACGGAACACTAATTCTATTCAAAGTACTTTAGGAAAAGCTAAAGAGATTATAAGATCGTTAGTCATTGTTAGGGGTTTGTCTTATTATTTTAATGTCTTTGTGCTTTGCGTACCTACCTTAATCTTAACTTTCTCTCAGTTTTCTAAAAACATGTTCAGATGCGGTTCAGAGAGATATATTTTTTTTCTGAAAATGTTAAATTAAAAGCACACACATTCACCTGCGGATACTCGTGATTGTGAATAAATATGATAGACCTATATCCATTCGACTGATGTGGCTATTAAACAAGACGAAAAAGGAATATGACATCAAAGATTTTCCGCCAAAACTGCCTGTCAAACTTATACATATCAAATCCTACATCTGAACTCTAGAGATGTTCCGAAAACAGAAAAAAACTAAAATCATGTCGCTAAGTATTATAAATTCCCATGAATTCGTAAACTACAAAATAATGTGTCGACCTAAAATAGAATTGAGTATTGTTAATTCTAACCATCTATCCATTATTGTCAATGTCATGCAAAGAACATGAAATTACATCAAAAATTACTTTGCTATGAATATTTATGTTTTTCTCATTTGGCTTACAGGTACGTACAAATGATGAAACATAATCGACATAATGTGGTAGATAAACAAGCTGTGGAAACTGATTGCGCATTAGACAACAATTGCGGAATAGGTAAATATGTATAAAAAAACAAACGTAGAACTTCCTCTTACTAATGAGAACATACCTACTTAGGTATACGGGGTGTAAGGGACAGGTTTTCGAATACTGATAGGGTGCATGCAGAACATGAAACTGAACCACCTTCCCCTAGAAACATATTATAGGTACCTAAGTTTTTTAGCGTCCCATAGGAAGAATTTTAAAAAGATTATTTTTGGTATGGATGTAATGGTTGTAATTTTTGACAGATTTTCCTGCGTTCAATTTCATGTCCTGCATTCAGTACATAGAGACTCGATGTGGCAGGGATCCTTCCATAAAAAAAGTCTCCATAAGAAGCTCCGGTTAAAATATGGAAAATGGGAATGAGTATGGAAGATGGGAATAAATTTGTTCATTTAACACAAATGGGATCCAAGTTCTTTATTCATATTTCTACGTAGGTATGTAGTTCAGGTTTATAGGATAATTTATCGCTTGTAAGGAACTACGTACTTTCCTCGCACCCTGTATGTAAGTAAGTACAATGATTTCACCAAAACGACATGAGTAATGAAACTAAATGAACAAGTAGATCATTTTGAGAAGCGGCCTCTGAAAATCACACGAATTACGACCTAACAACGTAATTCCCCTGACCAACACAAATTGGTCCATATTTAATTTTGGGAAAATGTAAAAATAAACGTTTTTATTTGTGTAAATAACACAATAAAACTGCCGGTGCCATTACGGAGCCGACACGAAATTTGTACGCGCACCAAATTATACAGATAAGATCTGTGTCGCCATAATTGTCATTTCTCTGTCGTTAGTGCCCTGGATCGTGTAAATTCAGTTAGGGGATATGATTTTTTATTTCAAATTCAATATGCAAGTTTTTGTTCTGGCCGGAAGGGGACGCGTTAGAAAAAATTGCGCGCTTCCGCTCGTTGGCAGCTTTCACTGCGGTGATTAGCTGAATCAAACACGACAAAGGCGCCGATCGCTCGATCATACTATTCATACTACTATTATTAATTCTGTTCCACTACCGAGGTACTACTATTATCCGATGTTGTCTGTTTCCGAATGCCATTAACGGGACAATATTAAAAAGTGTCCGATCTAATGAAGAAATATTGTCACTCGCCCAATATTTGCGGTGGCCTGCGGTTTTGGGTTAACCCCAAACAAAAAAACACAGGATGCTACAGACGAGCTTCCTTCAGTGTCCAGCCACATTAGGAGAACATTACGCGACTAATAAATCCACTTGAAGAGCTTGCAATGATAACTAGACATTACCTATGTCGTAAAATTCGACGAAGGTATATTGTCCTGTATAGGTAACCTAATCTCTGCTTCGCATGCGGAAAATTTCCACCATGATAGGTATCTTAGGTATCACGGATATTTACTTCTTGTACTCGTACCTGTCTAAGTATCTACGAGATCAGTTGTAAAAGAAAATAATATAGGTAATTATCGCGCTAAGAACCTCGTTTTAATCAGTTGTGGAATTTGCTTTTTTTATTATTTGAATAAAACAGCAAATATTTTCCATGCAAGTACCTAGTCATACCTAATACTTAGGTGCAATCTTAAATTTCTGACAGCGTCAGCACATATCACAGGTAAGTTGAGGTGCTTAGGAGTTGAGTTTCGACTCCGCGAAAAGTCTGTAGATCTGGCTTGTCATTAAGGATTCATCTCCTCTCTGAAGTGTCGAACGGACGACAAATTGCGTCCATTTGTGGTTTTCGAAATCAATCGCCGTGTAATTTGGGTGTTTTTTAGGTGTCACCGCGGCCACCTCGTCTGCCACACCGGATGTGACGATGGGCTCTGATTCTACAGTCACTACAGTTTCCGTTTTACTTTTTTGTCTTGTCGAGACTTAATTTGAATCAAATTGTATAGTTCTAGAGGACATTCACTCCGTTTCTTGTTGACTAAGGCGCTTTACATACATAACGACCGTTTCGAAGTTATTTTTGCGCTGCATAGCGCATGCGTTGGGACGATACGAATTTTGACCTTATTCTCATTGAAATATGAAGTATATCAAATTGTTTGACAAATGCTTCCGTCAACTCGGCGGCGTGCGATATTTTTGAGCTAACGGATGCGTTTGTCAAACGGTTTCACATAAACCGTATTTGGATAAAGATAAGGTGGAAAATCGTATTTTTCAAACGCAATGGATAGCTCTTCGCAAAAATAACGCACAAACGGACGTTATGTGTGTAAAGCGTCTAAGTATTTATACTTTTGTTTGGTACCTATTTAATCAGACTTATTCGATTCTTCTATTGTTCTGTTTTAAACACAAAGGGTTAATTAGTTAACCAGAGTCATTGACTCTATTTGACCATTTAGAGGAACTACGATTTGTTACCAATTTTGTGTTGAAATCACCAGCTGATGTTTTAAGTGATCAGCCAACCATTTTCTTCATTGCATTCGACCATTTTATAAAAGCAAAGTTTCTTACTTACCTACGTACTTAATACGACAATAGCAAAGTATTCAGTTTCAGACAAAAGCAGGGCGTTTGGAAAATAGTTAATTTAAGATATAGGTAGGTAGCCGGAATGCGAAATTGTGAGATAGAATGGTGTTTGATAAGCGACCACTGGCCACAGTACGACCACAGAATATATAATAGTACTGTAAGACCTAAGTAAGAAAATATATTTTTAAATCTAGCGAAAGGCTCATCCTTTCCAAAGCCGGTGCTTCTCTTACATTGTAATAAAAAATGTATGAGCTAAATAATGTTGGTTCATCGTGATCTCATCTTAACCCTATCCCAATATTTGTTTTAATAGAACCGATAATTGATTGATTACGGTCCAACCAATCTGTGGTATCTTCCAAAAAGTACGTCACGAACTACCCAGTTCTCAGACACGACTGTGCCAGTATACTAACGAAATTTACCCGCCTTTGTGCAGTCGGGACAAAAAGCAAATCGAGTTACGGCCAAAACGAGAGAAAATCAACAAACAAACACCATTACCACGGCCATTTCCGAGAGATCCGCTCGTGATGATGCCGTTTTTCAGAACGCCTACTGTGACACTCCAAACTTCACAGATTTCGCCCACATCGCTTACTACGACATCCACTGCTGCGTGCCTTCGCTCTCCTGCCTTCAGTAGCCTTCCCCAGCGCGCAATGGAAAAGCAACCTACCACTTAGTCAGAAAAGGTCCAGCTTAGTTGCTTCGGGATTGAATCCACGACTTATCTTTTTGGCTGGATTCGGTCGGGCTAAACAAACTGTGCCGCAGCCTCCGAATCGATTGGTCTCGGGTTCGGCCCGCGGCGTTGATAACCCAAAAGGAAAACACTTTTTGAGGTAGGTACTTACATACAATAATTTGGTTACCAACCAAGGAGAACGGTTGTGGTATGATGAGTATCTGAAATGAATGAATGGGGAAACGGGAGAACTCAAAAATACATACAAACGTACATACATCACGCCTTTATCCCTTGCGAGTTAGGCAAATATCTCTAATAAACGCTCTACAAAACACATTCATTACCTACTTGCAGACGTCATATATCATGAGGTATTTTTATATGTAATGTTAATGATATCATTAAAATTATATAAGGTACCTATGTCAATTTTATTTAAGAATGAATAACACACTGTACTACATTATCAAGCATAGTGCTAGATGTTAATTTTGTTTTACTTTCATACGCTAAATGTAGATAATTGTGCTAAAATATAATTTGTGTGTCGAATTTTTATTCTAATGGGTCCGTTCTCTTTAGGAAGAGACACAAAATGTACCCACTCGTTTTGCGTTTTCTTTAATTTTATAGGATAATTTTTTAACAATTTATTAACATTTTTTATTAACGAGTTGCAATGCCGAAAATCAAGTAGTCAGTTTTTTACACTGTCTACCCCGTATCGGAATAAAATGATATTTAAAAAAGTCCAATACATATGTGCGTATTATACCTATAATAATAAATAAATAAAAAATTTGTTTGGCAATATACTTTGGCAACTATTTATCTCAAATACGATCGACAACCGACTACGCTTCTAGTTAACCATAGTTTAGTTACCGTTACTTAACCAATAGTTAATCACTCTAAACTGTCATTGTGTCATGTCTGTCATTAATCAAGCCGTAAAAAAGGATTCGCCCAGTTATGTATGACACTAGCAGTAGGTGAAGTGGGTAACGGTAGAAAGCGGGTAAATCGACTTTTAATTAGTCAGATAAGAGACCCATTACACTGACATTAGTTGTGCCAACTAACGTTTTTCATATTTCATTTTTAGGGGTCCGTAGTTTGAATGGTAGAGAAAAGTTATACCGTAGAATCATTAACAGAGATCGTCAAAAATCCCAAGAATGACTTTTTGGAATTTTGGTTGGTGTAGGTATTTGTTTCCTCACTCGTTCGCAACTTATTCATCTTTTTGAAGTACTAACAGATGTAGGCTTATGAATGATATGCAAGATGCAACGTGAGAGACTTATCTCGAGAGCGCGAGCAGACTGCAAATCGTATGGATTTTATAAAACGTTTAACAATTTGGTGTAGGTAGAGAAAATGGTGCAATGCATATCAAAGCCCGTTGAAGTCATATTTTTATAATAACCATATTATCATGGCGTCCAGCCAGATAACCATTGATTCGAGTAGGTAATAGTTATATGCGGCATCGAGTTCATGAGTAACTGCTTCAACGACTATTCGAACGGGGTACAGAATTTCCAACAATTAAAATACCTACAGAACCCAATGCCACACGAAAGCGGTGGAACAAATTCGTAAAATTACGTCAACTTCATAATATTAGTGGGACAAGCGAGCGTGGCGCTTAATGTAGTTTTAACAGATGCTAATGCCTCGTCTCTCCGGTTGCACGGTGACTGAGACGGGTAAAGATGAGGCTACATGAGCAACAGAAGCCGAAAAGTACGTAAGGACATGGGGCTTAGCTTAGGAAGATTTCTTTGAATCAAAGGAATATAAATTCGATTTCGCGCTTAATGTAGTTTTAACTGATGCTAATGCCTCGTCTCTCCGGGTTTCACAGTGACTGAGACGGTAAAGATGAGGCTACATCAGCAACAGAAGCCGAAAAGTACGTAAGGACATAGGGCTTAACTTGGGAAGATTTCTTTGAAACAAAAGAAAATAAATTCGATTTCGCTCGCGCCGCTTGAATGATCTATTAACCACTCGTAACATCACACATTCTTATCACATTCTATAATTATAATCTATGTACGTTCTATTTGATATTCCAACTCCTAATACCCTTTCAGTCCACCCTGGTCCTTGATATACGTAAGGTAAGTATAGTTTTACAGAAAATAAATCAACAAAATAGCGCAGTAGGTACCACGTATTGTTTAAGATAAGTATAGGTACACAATTTCAACTATTTATTTATTTAGCACTGTGTAAACTACTCTTTACACTAAATACAATACAACAGGCAGGATGATTATGATTTACTTGGACAAAGTGGATTTTCACTTTTTCATTTACCTATTCTAAGTAATGTTACTTCTTACAATTGCCGTTGTCTAGCAAATTGTAAGTAGGTGCCTACTTAAAGAAATCTTCTCAAAGAGAAGGAATCATATTAAGCTCTTGAGAAAGATCGCATGATATTCGACGACCGATGTGGCGCAGTGGTAGTTATTTTATTGAAAACTTGCAAAAGCGGAAATTCGGCAGGGCTAAAATCTGCGAATTAGAAGAAATAATAAGTACCTATAGTACGATTGGTAATCGCTAAAACAGCACTTTTCGCAAATCCATGCTTTCTCGAAGATACTTACCTAAGTCCTGTCCTTCGATTTTCGTGATCCCTCGTCATCTGATGGATGACGCCTTTGCAAGTTCATTTTCCGACAGACATTTGAATGATTAATTTACCACCCTCAATTATACGTTATCGTGGTGAATATTCTGTACCTTCGTGTTTTTCTTAGACAGGAAATTTATGTTTTTATTATTAATTTACATCTTGATTACACTGAATCGCCTAGCTATTTCATGAGAACCATTAAGCAAGTACCCACCTACCTCGGTACCGCGCGTAAAAGCGTTGTCTGCCTCACTTCAACCACAAATACAAACACAAAACACATTCATCGGAAACAAAACAAGGATCAATAGAATGTAACGTCTAATTCAAAGATTACGGCCCATTACCCGCACTTAGGGCCGAGCGAATCGAACCAAATGATGCCATGATGCCGTGATGATGCCACGTCGGATAGCACCAGTCCCACGCGCCCCACAATCTCACCAACACATTACACCACCATTTTCACGGCTAGCTATAATTTAATATAATCCAAAGAAATAGGTGCATTCGTAACGTTTCCGAGCGATACCAGCCAATCAATAATCGAACATTTTGTAAATCTTTACGTTCCAATTTTGAAACCTATCCAAGCATCTGGATTTTAAATCGGTGGAACACGATTCAGATTTGAAAATCGAATGCAATGGCGTCCTGAAACTCGGCTCTATAGTGTTGTCGGTAGAGTTTGTCGGGTAGATATCGCGGCAAATGATCGTGATTTCGATAATCGGACGGTATGTTATCGATCACGACGCAAAGCTCGATCATTCGATGGATCAGTGCTTGTTTTGATTTCCAATTTGCGCTTGCAACGTTTGGTGCTAAATAGCAGCACGTAACCGATGCTCTCGATTCTCGTGTGCGCAATTTTCGATTTCAATTTAGATGTAATTTCGGATTTGAATGCGATGAAATAGTGTGATGTGAGAAAATTGACGCATTAGCGTTTACCAATAGGAAGAAAATATGTTTCACGCCTAAGCTTAGCTAAAGCACCACATGATATATAAAGCATCTAAAATATGGCCTGTATTTTAAATACCTAGTTAGGTACGTAGGTAAACTAAGCCACACCTAATTTAACAAATATTTTCCTAACTTTAGCATAGCAAGTAGTACTTAGTAACCTACTATCTATTTTAAATACAATTAGATTATGATACATTTTATTGTCCATAAACAAACTGTGTACAATAATATTCAGATAATATTATAGTCTAATGTAGAGTTTCACCATTCAAAATAGCATTTTACATAATCACAGAAACGAACAAAGGGTGACCTAACAGTCGCGACTACCAAAGCAATTTCACATATTCAACCCGCAATTATTCCGAATCAAACGCACATTACCCGAATGAGATAAACGAATCGAATAGTCCTCTCTTATTATTAGTTATTACAAACATTATATGCTTCGAAACGACATCTAATATTACTAAAACACATCGACAACGATTTTGTGCTCTATGGCACATCACTATAAAGAGCAGACCAAATTCGAATTTCAAAATTGAAATGCAATTTGAGTTGATTTTCGTAAACGCACATTATAACGTCGGTCGCAGCGGCCATGTCGATAACAGGTTAAGTAAATGACACAAAATGGCCGCTAAAGGCAATAAAAAATAATTCGGGTCAGACTCCTCTTATTACATTCAGAAAATTCAATTTCATTTCCACTTTTGAGGGTTGACTCCGTTTTTAATTTATCCTTTATGGCTTTAGGAAACGAACGTTAAGCCCAATTTTCTTTTTATGTTAGTTTAAGCTAATTGTTTATTTAAATTTTATTTTTGTTATTTCATTGCAAAAAATCGTTTATAGCATTAGGTTTTGGTGACATTATAATTACTTACCTACATGAAAATACTTAAACCTCATTGGAAAATAAACAAAAATTTATCTGTAAAGCACAAAACATAAAATTTACTGTCCATTTCATAAATTCACTGAGAAAATCTTCAAAAGAACATAAAAATTAGTAAGTAAAATAATCAAAGTGATGCTATAATTTCGTCTTTGATATCCTTTCCGACATCACGTTTTAATGTCCTCGAATTTGGAAACGAGTGGTTCGTAAGCGATCATTTAAAGTCACATCAAATCATTAAATTCGGCTAATGTGGTAACGACGGATGGGACGTGACATCCGCTGACCGACTGCGAAGTTCCACTTCGCGCTTAAAACTGTCGAATTCGACAGTCGATTGCAGGTGTCGCCATCTGCCATTTACCCAAAATCGTGTTGCAAAGGATTTGGCTTAATTTTACGACCGGCCGCTTACCAGACGGCAACCCTCCTTAGGAATGCTTTTGGGCCAACCGTATGGTGGTGGTGGATTAACCGCCACCATACGGTTGGGCCTGGCTGTTTGGGTCGGGTTTATCCCTCGGTCGCCTCTTACGACCCCCACGGGAAGAGGGGGGGGTGGTGCTATTCTACTCTGCCGGCACCACACGGCACCAACGGCCATTTACTCAGTGCCGAGCTTCTTTAATTCGGCTTATGTTGATCGGGACCTGACATCCGCTGACCTACTGTGAAGTTCCACTATATGCTAAAAACTGTCGTGTTTGACAGTCGATTCCGTCGATATCATCGTAGGCATCTGGCCATGGGTCGATGACAGCGGTCAACAGGTGTCGCCATCTGCCATTTACTCAGTGCCGTGCTTCTTAAATTTGGTTAATGTGGTAACGACGGTTGGGACGTGACATCCGCTGACCGACTGTGAAGTTCCACTTCGTGCTTAAAACTGTCGAATTCGGCAGTCAATTCCGTCGATATCATCTCGCAATGAATCGATGACAGCGGTCAACAGGTTTGGCCAACTGCCAATTCAATGCCGAGCTTCTTTAATTCGGCTTATGTTGATCGGGACCTGACATCCGCTGACCTACTGAGAAGTTCCACTATATGCTAAAAACTGTCGTGTTCGACAGTCGATTCCGTCGATATCATCATAGGCATCTGGCCATGGGTCGATGACAGCGGTCAACAGGTGTCGCCATCTGCCATTTACTCAGTGCCGTGCTTCTTAAATTCGGTTAATGTGGTAACGACGGTTGGGACGTGACTGTCAAATTCGACAGTCGATTCCGTTGACATCCTCATTGGCATCTGGCAATGAGTCGGTGACAGCGGTCAACAGGTGTCGCCATCTGCCATTTACTCAGTGCCGTGCTACTTAAATTCGACTTATGTGGTAACGACGGTTGGGATGTAACATCCGCTGACTGTCGTATTCAACAGTTGATTCCGTTGATATCATCATTGTCATCTCGCAATGAATCGATGACAGCGGTCAACAGGTGTCGCCATGTGCCATTTACTCGGCTAATGTTTAAACGACGGCTGGGACGTACGTGACATCCACTGACCGACTGTGAAGTTCCACTTCGCGCTTAAAACTGACGAATTCGACAGTCGATTCCGCCGATATCATCATAAGCATCTGGCCATGGGTCGATGGCAGCGGTCAACAGGTGTCGCCAGCTACCATTTTACTCAGTGCCGTGCTTCTTATATTCGGCTAATGAGGTTACGACGGTAAAAATTCGACAGTCGATTCCGTCGATATCATCTTTGGCATCTGGTAATAAGTCGATGACAGCTGTCAAAAGGTGTCGCCAACTGCCTTTAATCAGAGCCGCACTTCTCAAATTCGGCTAATGTTATAACGACGCTTGGGACGTGACATCCGCTGACCGAACGTAATCTAATAACTTTATAATTTAAAAACACGCTTGCTTTTGTGGAAAAACAATTTTCCCATACAAAACATAGCCTATGACAATCGGGATAATGTAAGGATTCTTCACCCATAAATCCCAATCGAGTTCAGTGGATAAAGAGTTACAGTGGTTTAAAGTAACGAACATACATACATACTCTTCTTCTTCTTTTCCGTCGATTCCTCATGACTGAGGGTCGTGACCACCGTAAGTCGCACTATTCTGAAGGGCTCTCCATGTTAGCCGATCTTCTGCTAAATGTATAGACCCTTGGAGATTAAGGCGAGTCACTGCTACTATAGCGTCGGTCCAGCGAGATGGTATTCTACCTCTGCTCCTCCTCCCTTCCACGTGGCCAACGAGTATCAACTTTTCTAAGCTGTCAGGTTCTCGCCGGGCCAGGTGTCCAAAAAAGCCGAGAGTTCTTCTCAGGCAGATGGTAGATAGGCGAGTTGTTATGTTAAGCTCTTCCAAAATAGACACGTTGGTGCGATGCGCAGTCCAGGGAATGCCCAACATCTTACGCCAACACCACATTTCGAACGCGTCTATTTTTTACATACATACATGAACCCTAAAAACATTACATTCCGTTTTTGGGGGCAGTCGTGTAAAAACATACAGGTACTCACAAGGTACTTACCCATTGGTAAATAGGTAAATACTCATCTTTAAAAAAAATCTATAAGTATTCGTGCGTTATTATAAGACCGCAGTGGAACTTACCGGCTGAATGTACCTTTATTCGTAAGTAATTTGTGTGTGATATAAATTACGAACGATTACAGAATAGGGAGCTTCACTGTAATCTAAATTTGGATCTTTCCTTTGATAAGTAGGTACCTACCTATGTTAGAAAAATGTAAAGGTTCAATGCCCGAAATATATAAGTACGTATGTATGATACCAAAGATTTACTTGTATCATACATATTTCATTCAAATTGACAATAGTATTAAGTATTATTGAATCAATCCAAAAGATTATAATTTTTCAGATTTATTCGAAGCAATTTTTCCACGTGCCTAGATAATTTTGCATAATCTAGGTACCTATTACCACGGAATCGTTTAGGTAGGTAGCTCACGTAGGTACTTTCTCTCCCTACGAGTAGAAACGCATATTTTGTTTAAATTTGCGTATTTTTTTCGCTTTTCTTATTTTCATTACCCGACTGCCTCAAAAGGAGGGTTATGTTTTTCGAGAGTATGTATGTATGTGGACAAGAAAATTCTTTTTCACGGACTACAGCCCAAACGGATAGTTGGATTTTGACATAAGAGGTGTCGTTTGATTCGTCTCAGCAGAGCAAGTGCGACACTGGCTATATTAAAAAATTAAAGATTCAAGATGGCGGATTTTTATCGCAAAATACAACTTTGTAATTTCCGCAGTCGGGTTTATGTTTTTTAATACATCAGCTTGTTTTCATTCACTCTCGGTCGGTGGTTGACGAAAATCATGAGCTGCCCTTTTTTGAAGAGCCTACCAATTACTAAGTTTTATTCTAAAACAGATTGAAATACTGAAAGAAGAGAATAACTAGATGATCGCATTGGGTGAAATGGATGAATGCAGTACAGTTATCGAATCACGCGGTTCAGTGGGCAAACGCCGCGCTATTGTTAATAACCACGCAGACTAAACAAACAAACTCACTGCTAGGGCTGTTTCTGTACCACTTTTACTGTGCTGGGTTCGAATAGCATCACACCGTGGATTGGGGTCGGGTTGCATAAAATTTTAAGTCATATTTTTATTAGGCATACGATCACTAGTCATAATGAATTCAAGTCATAACTTCAATACGCATAACCGTTTTGGCATAAATTACAGAGTCGTAATGTCAATAAGCATAAAGGTAAATGGGCATATTATTCATTGCCATAATTATAAAAACGCATAATAATGATACCGCTTAATATTCAAAACTATTCTACAAAAAACAGGAATACCCTGCAGCGTGCAGGCAAGCATACATGTCAACCTAACACAACCTAACCTACCGAAAATGGGTAATAGTTTTTTTTACTGTGGGGGGCTGCGCGCTCTCTTCTCCGTCATGCATTCAAGCAAGCGAGCAGCATGCATGCCAGCAATAAAGCAGCAAGTATACACGCATGCAGGCGACAAGCACGAGCGGGCATGCATAAATGTCAACCTAACCTAACCGATTCGGGGTGCCCCGAACTCTCGTGCTCGCTTCGCTCGCACCCGCCCATTTTTATGTACGCGTTACGCGTCTAATTTACAGCAAGAGCAAATGAACATTATTCATAAAAATGTGTTTGAATCTAATGTCTTCCATAAAAATATTATTCTCATTGATCAATATGACAGATAACAATTATGCGACTCAAAATTAGTCTAAAAGAAAATAGGACAAGCGAATAAATAAATGCGTTTGACATAAAAAAATTATGCCGAACAAATAGTATGACAAAGAATTTTATGCGAACCGTGTTATGCCAAACTATATTAGGAACTTCAACAATATGCAAAACGACGGTATCCCTCACACCGTATATGCACTGAACAAACTGCAATAACGTTCCATTCTGAGGTTCCATTCTAAAGGTGAGTAGGTAATTAAAGTCGGCATGGGTTAAAGTCTCCAAAACGGCTACGACGAAAAACTGCTACGAAATAGCGCTCGTAGCAAATCACCGTGCGCCTATTTGAACTCTATCTGTTCTCGTGTTCCTACATGGTTCATTGCATTGGTGTTACAAACATGATAAGATAGATTTCAGGTAGGCCGAGTATTTGAATAAAAAATGTCTATAAGTAAATTACAGCTTGCTAGCCCTGACTTGCGTGTGTTGCCGGCTTGGAATGTCATCATCCTATTACTTTCCCGTCTCGGGTGTTTTAAGAGGCGACTAAGGCATAAATTCATCCAGGGGTTCAATCCCCGGATGAATTTCGCAATCACATTGCAACATCTTGGATTGCGCTCACCAACCTTCCTACCCTGGGGGAGGCCCATGCTCAGCAATGGACTTTATTGCAGCTGTTATAGTATAGTAGTAGCCCTGACTGGACACGCAGCTTGCCCTTACAATGAAACTCAGTGGCGGCACGGGCGCGGGCGGGGACGACGCGACAGGGAAGAGGGGAGGTGTGAACTGCCCGTGCGCAGCTAAACAAACAGAAAACAACTGCAGGAACCACGGTCACTTGCAGCAGAATTACCAGCGCCCGACGCCAAACGGCCGGACTAACAAATTGATTTTTTTCGTCTCCTCTACGAAGCCACTGAGACTGGAGCTCTCGGTTGTTATTTGAAGTCCATTGGTCTGTGGAGCTGTCACGATTATTTAATGCGTGTTTTAAGCGCAGCGCTAACACATACGTGGTCAAAAAACAGGACTGCGTCACCATACCCGTTACACTTATTAGGGAAGATGCAATGCAAAATATGCACAATCTCTTTTGCACAAAGCCGTAGATCGAATTCGTCAAGAAGCACTAGCAATCGCAGTCACTGCAACCAACAGAGTAAGCTGTAACGCTAAACTGATAGAATCTTTATGACTGACGTTTTTTGGCAGTTTCTAGTCATGTGTCACCCACCATATGCGTTGCCCCAGAACTAAATTCAGTAATCTCATTAGGCCTTCAGTCTTGTACTTGTAGCAGGCTGTTATAAAACTGTAAAACTGGGATTCATCGGGTCTTTAGACGACTCGGTGTCACGCGAAGAGAGAGAGATCAATCATCATGATCGTTCCAGCAACTTCCCATACTGAAGCAGCAATGGACATATTTAAATAAAATACCTAAATTATCATACAAATAGACATGACACATACTAGCTAAATATAAGGCCTCTCTGGGAAACTGTATTACCATGAATTACCATGGTAATTTCATGTCATTGAATTCACATTTTGGTCACGTTAACCCAATGATTACTGTAATACAGAACATAAATTGTTTGTCTGACTGACACACAGATTTTATTAAGTGTGTTTGTGTTTTTTATTTTATAATACGCGGTTCTCAAACGTTATGCAAAGTTTTCTGGTATTTTTACCGCAAGCGGTTTTTGACGAAAGAAGTTCACGACATCTCAGAAAAAAACGGAAAGAAGAAGAAGCCGCATCGAACTGCGGCTGACAGATAAGTTGTCAATATAAAGTCCTTAAAATCACTGCAACTATTTTCAGGGTGTGTTTTACTCGGAAAAGTGGACAAATTTCCCCAAGAAACAAAGGTCGAAATATGAGAAAAATAATTGGTCCTCTCATACAAAATGTTTTTACCTATACCTAGGGAGGTAAACTTTTTTTTGTCACATTTCTAACTATGTTGTTCAGTTTCACGAGTAGGACACGCCCTGAAATAGTAGTAGATAAAAATAGGACCTTATATGTGACTAGCATAAACCGCAATACAGTCCGGTAGGTACACAATGTGCGATCATGCTTCCGCAGTAAAAATTTGAAGTGTTTTGTTTTATGTAAAATTGCGTTTTAATTTGTATGTTGTGCGAAAATGATTGCTTAGTACCTAATTGACATGACAAGTCAAATAGTGAAGAATAAGACCCCGGTTACAAAGGCGACTAACTCACGGATCACTCATTGTTTTCCACGAGGACGTATCTATTTACTTATTTAGTAACTAGCGGCCCGCCCAGCGGTTTCACTCGCTGCTACTTACCTGTTTACCCGTAGAAATGGGATCTTTGCCCGTTGTTTAGTTTCGCATCATGTACGCGCGCGAATGCGATTTGAGTTCGCGCCATTTTCGTCTGACATACCGCGCGGCTGTGACGTTGACGCCCCGGTCGGCGCTATCTTGCATTCCTTTGTTCGTTCGTTCGTTCGAGAACCTCGCGGCCGGCCATAACCTATGACATTAGACTCTCGCTCGACCCATGCGCGCCGCGGACCGGTGTTAGGCACATATTTTAATCCTATACAATATCGGATTGTTAGGTGGATTTCTCATGCGGGGAGAAATCTTTTAGTTTTCGCGTCTTGTACAGCGAACTCTTTTGCTGTCGCAAACAATAGTGTGCGGGAGAAATCTTTTGTTATTTGCGTGTTAAAAACATTAAGTTTAAACATTGAGTGATATCTATATTTGATGTCGAACTGAACAATAGTGGTGGTGAAGGTCTTCGGTTGAATATTGGAGTGGCGGATTGCAGTCCAGAGCTGGTATCCAGTGGCAGTGAGTCATAGTGTATTGATTTTCCCCTCCTATGTGCTCCAAAATTCCCAGATACCTCTTCCCGTCACACTTTGACTCATAAGGGAACGGCGGCGACATACTTGCCAAACGGTAAGCAATTCGCTGTTAGTTTTTGTATAAGTACGTTATTTGGAGTGATTTAGCAACATTACGTGGAGGTCACCAACTTGATGACCTTTAGTACAACCGGAACTTTGATACACTTACTTTAGATATGAGCTGCAGTAGTGCGGTAAAATATTAGTCATCTTGTAGGAGATTAAGGGCCGTTGCAGACAAATCCCAAAATTTCTCGGCCGGAAATTTTCCGGAACGAAAATTTTCTCATTAAATTTATTTTATATAGCTATAGTAAGGAGCACTACGAATCGTAGTCAAATGTTGTTCCGAGGCTGATCGACCATTTAGTTTTAGATTTTAAGATAACTTTAATTTGCTTCCACTGCGCTAAGATCAGCTTCGGAATCAAACATTTTTTGGTAGCAGAGCGTGGTTGCTTTATTGCAACATAGTTAACCGTGATTTAGTATTAAGCGTGTTTTTTATACTACCCACATATTTTATTAATTTTGGAAAATATTGTTTCGTTTTTTTTGTGACTATATTGTTTGCCTAGTGAACGGTACCTTATCGGTAAGGTCTAGGCCAGTCAACTAACATTTATTTTGTGGTATTTGTTTATTGGTTTTTCGTTTTTATTAAGTCGAGTGTGTAAAAGTTGGTACCATGGCTCCCTCGATCGCCAGGTATAAGGCTGCCTATAAAGACAGAATTAAGGTGGTTTACTACCACAGCGGCAATGATCGGCCGCGAGGACCGGGAGGACGCGCTCTTGAAAAGTGCACTACAGGTAGATGAACGGGTTCGGATTGTATCGGAACACCTCACAGAGAAAATCTTCCACCCAGTCAGTGTCGCGGTCAGCGCACTGGAGCGACAGGGTTTGCCAGTGGCGGGCTACGGTTATATCTTGGTCCACACAGTGCTTCGCCGCCTGCCGAGCGAAATGGTCGCTCGATTCGAGCAGCTCCATGGGGGCAAGTCCTCGGACCACCTCCCGACCTACGAGGATCTGAAGTCGTTCCTCGAGGCCAAAAGCAGGCGAGTGGACGTCCAGGCTGGTGAAGCCCCTCGCAAGGAGACCTCTGCCCCTCGCCACCCGGAACGGCCGGGTGCACCGGCGCGAGGAGGCAACAGTAGGCAACCCAGGCGGTACAACACCGCATTGGAATCAGGGTGTGCCTACTGCAGGAGACAGGCCACAGGGTAACAGCGTGTCAGGAGTTTGCTGCGCAGCGGGTTCAGAGGAGACGGGGTGTGGCACAGCAGAGGCGTTGGTGTTATCGGTGCCTGGGGCCGCATCAGTGCCCTTCAAACACCAACTGTAGGTACTGCCAGGGTGCACACCATCCGCTGCTCTGCATGAATCGCTCCGGAGACGCCGGGGGCAGCGCTGGATCGGGTCAGCGAAGGGAGCCTGCCCACCAAGGGAGGGAGCAACGCTCCCCACCCCCTCCAAGGAGGAGCCCACCTCCGCATCGGTCACAGGGACAGGCAGGGGGACGTCAACAGACGGAGCCCACTTACCCAAGGACGTGGGGACGATCCCCACCACGGCAGCAGGTGCCGGATTGGGGAAGAACGGCACAGGAACGTGGCCAAGGACACCCATCCCAGGTACGGGATCCAACGGGCGGGTGTCAGGAGAGCACTAGGCAGCCGCCAGGGTACATGCAGTATTCTGCGGGCTTGAGCCACCTGGTTGGGTCTCAAGACCCACGCATGCCTCCGCCTATGCCTGAGTACCCGCGGCTACAGGCGCAACCTCGGTACGGACGTTTGCCGTTGGGGTACTATAGAGCTCCAGCCATGGCCTTTATGGGCAGACCTCCCTACCAGCAGGAGTGGGACCCATACACAGGTTTGGGTAGCGAGGGGATACCCCCGCGGAACGCGGCCTCACCGCGTTTAGATTCCCGCTAGGTAATCGCCGCCTACTCATCAGCTTCGGCTCCCCGTCCAATCACGGTACTTTTGCCAACGGCTAAGATTTGGGAATGGGGATACGGTGGCCGGACCATTCAAGTAAGAGCCCTACTGGATACAGGGGCTCAGGGATGTATTGTATCGAGTAAGCTGGCGAGTAGGCTAGGCCTAAATGTACAGCCAAGTGCGGATGAAGCTGTAGGCATCGGGGGCCTAAATGTGCCTGACATTCGGGGTCAGACGAACTTTGAGTTCACATTAGGTAGCACATGTACAGGCGTCAGCTATCAAGTCTCAGCCGTGGTGCTGGATGAAGTGGTTGGGAAACTCCCTCAGGTTAGGTTACCACCAACGGTACGAGGGCTAACCACAGGGTTGGAGTTAGCTGATCCTGATTTTGATACTCCTGGTACGGTGGACGTACTTCTCGGGTCAGACGTCCTCGGGAGATTATGGTGCGGTAGGAAGAAGGTACTCCAGGAAGCTGGTTTGGTGGCCGTAGATACCACAGGGGTATGTTGTTTTCGGCCCAGTTTGAGACCTCAGGACCTACCAGAAGGGATACGGTCCTCTATGGTAGTGTGCTGTCAGAGGTGCTGCAGAGGTTTTGGGAGTCTGAAGAGCCGCCCACGGCGGACAGACGGAAGCCAGAGGATGACGAGTGCGAGTTGTTCTATCAATACAACACTGCGAGATGCCCGTCAGGCAGATTCGTGACCAGGCTACCTTTTCTCCCAAACCGCCCCGCTTTAGGTAGTTCGCGACAGCTCGCGGAACGGAGACTACTCGGAATGGAGCGGAAGATGAGGCGAGACCCAGCACTTCGGCAGAAGTATATAGAATTCATGCGGGAATATATTCAATTGGGCCACATGTGCACCTCACGAACATCCGAGGTCTACACACAAACCTAGACCCGGTCCATCACCACCTGGAGACCGAGAAGCCGCACTTATTCTTCTTAACGGAGACGCAGATAGCAACACCGTTGGACGTGGCATACCTCAACTACCCTGGTTACACTCTTGAGCACAAGTTTAAGAAGCGTGCAGGGGTCTGTGTGTATGTTCGCGATGACGTTTGCTGTAAGCGTCTCCGTGGCTTTGAGAATTCAGGGTTTCCCGTGCTGTGGCTTTTGGTTGACACTGGAGTAGAGAAAACTCTCTACGCCAGTGTTTATCGTTCGCACAGCGGAGATCAGGAGACGACTAGACTCATGGAGTACCTCTCTGAGACGGCAGATACAGCAATTCAGCGGTATCCAACTGCAGAGCTTGTTTTTCTGGGGGACTTCAATGCTCACCATAAAGAGTGGCTGTTCCCATACCAGAAAACTGACCATGCTGGGCGAGAGGCGCGTAAACTAGCTTTGGCGCTAGATCTCACCCAGCTGGTGGAACAAGCGACGCGAATACCAGATATCACAGACCACACACCCAATTGCCTGGACCTTCTGCTGACAACTGAACCGCACAGACATTCGGTTTCGGTCTCGGCTCCGCTGGGATCATCCGACCACTGTGTGGTGAAATCCGTGTCCATCTGCTCTCCTCCGGATTACACCCCTAGGGGCACGAGGAGAGTATGGCGATACGAGTCAGCAGACTGGGACGAGATGCGTGCTTTCTTTGCTTCATACCCGTGGCGGCAAATGTGTTTCTCTTCGGAAGACCCCTCATACGTCGCTGATGCGATCACAGCTGTAATCCGGCAGGGAATGGAATATTTCATTCCTTTCTCCGATATCCCGCTCGGTTTTAAAGCCCAACCTTGGTTCAATGCGGACTGTGCTCGAGCTGAGGCTCGTAAACAGTCCGCTTACCAAGCTTAAAAGCTCGTGATCGAAAAGTGCGAGCGAGACCCTCACTACCTCCAATGCAGAAACCTGATGGGTCGCTTGCCCACACCGCGGCAGAGAAAGCAAATTTATTTGCCGATCTGTTTGCGAGCAACTCTCGTATAGACGCTGGCTCGAAATATCCACCCACCTTACCTCACTGTGATTCTCTGATGTCTGAGATCACAGTGCACAATAAAGAGGTCCGTAGAGCCCTTCGCAGTCTGGACGTGAACAAGGCCAGTGGTCCTGATGGCATACCAGCAAGATTGTTGAGGTATTGTGCGCCTGAGTTGTCTCCTGTACTGACACGCTTGTACCGCCTCTCTCGTGTCAAAAATTGTACCAAAATCTTGGAAGCTTGCCAATGTGCAACCTGTGCCCAAGAAGGGTAGCCGTGCCGACCCTAGCAACTATCGACCGATCGCCATCACTTCCGTACTCTGTAAGGTTATGGAAAGAGTTCTGAACTGCAAACTGCTTTCGTACCTCGAAGACAATGATCTTCTCAGTGATTGTCAATATGGCTTCCGCCGAGGGCGTTCCACGGGAGATCTTCTAGTGTACGTAACGCATTGCTGGGGCGAGGCCATTGAAAACCACGGCGAAGCAATAGCAGTGTCGTTGGACATTTCAAAGGCCTTCGATAGGGTGTGGCATGCGAGTCTGTTGAGCAAGCTTCCAGCGTACGGCATACCCACTGGCTTCTGTAGCTGGGTGGCTGACTTCCTGAGTGAACGGTCGATCCGAGTGGTCATAGACGGCTGCTCCTCTGACCTCAAGGCTATTGACGCCGGAGTTCCTCAGGGGGCTGTACTCTCCGCGACGCTTTTCCTGCTGCACATCAATGACCTTCTATCTTCAGGAATTGTTGGGTACGCAGATGACAGTACTGTCACCGAGAAATATCTGTCCGGCGCAGGAGCCAGTGGTGATGAAATCCAAAGATTGAGAAAGGCTATGATTGAGCGTACGAGCCTGACGTTAAGTAACGTCTCCCAGTGGGGCGAAGACAATCTCGTCAGCTTCAATGCTTCAAAAACGCAGGCGTGTCTTTTCTCCGCAAAAGGAGTCCTTTCACCTTTTCTCCTACTTTTCGGGGTACATCTGTTCCAGTGACCAACACTCTTCAACTCCTTGGCATGGAGTTGTCCTCTGACCTCAACTTCGGCACCACCATCGAGTCCAAGGCCCAAATTGCAGCTAGAAAGTTGGGCGTCCTGAATAAAGTCAAGCGGTACTTCACGCCTGAACAGCTTCTAACTCTTTATAAAGCTCAAGTCCGATCTTGCATGGAGTACTGCTGTCACCTTTGGGATGGCTCGGCTAAATACCAACTTGCTGCACTGGATTCGGTGGAACGCAGGGCCAAGAGATTAATAGGCGATAAAAAACTGGTGGCGACCAAGCTTCACAGCCTGGCTCACCGCCGCAAGGTTGCTTGCCTATCGGTCTTCTACAGATTGTACTTCGGAGAGTGTGCGCGTGAGCTGCATGAGCTCATACCACCGTCTCCTTTCTTCTATCGGACATCCAGACGCACGGCCGGCTACCATCCGTTCTTAGTTGATATACCCACATTACGCACTAAGCGCTTCAAATCATCTTTCATTATGCGCACGGCTAAAGAATGGAATTCCCTGCCTGCGTCTGTATTTCCGAGTGCATATAACCTGAATCTCTTTAAGTCTAGAGTGAATAGGCATCTTCTGGGCAAGCTCGCTCCACCGTAGATCCCATCTCTGCTCTAGGGTAAGATTGGGGTCAAGAGTAAGCCCATCATAAATAAAAAAAAAAAAAAAATGTCGGTGTCCAGCCTGGATTGGAGGTGTGTCGAGCATTATTACATTCCACACCTGGCTGTCTTGAAGTCACCTGAGGCGAAAATACGGGTGGTGTTTGACGGTTCTGCTCCTACCTCGAATGGTGTGTCTGTGAACCAATGTTTGCACGCGGGTCCTAAATTGAACCGGGACATTGTGGACATTCTCACAGACTTTCGTTTGCACCAGGTAGCGTTCGTCGCAGACGTCAAAATGATGTTTCGCCAAACCATGATACATCCGGATGACCGTCGGTATCAGCTGATTTTGTGGCGTGAGAGCCCAGATGAGCCGATGGTCACATACGAACTTAACACGGTGACGTATGGACTTAAGCCAAGTCCGTATTTGGCAGTACGTACGCTGCGAGAGTTGGCCGCACAGGAAAGGGTAAGATATCCTCGAGCCGCAGCAGTACTGGATCGCGACGTCTACGTGGACGATATCTGCACGGGTGCTGATATGTCCACGTAGACGTGCTAATTCTACGAGACGAGCTGATTGCGATCATGGGTTCAGGAGGTTACGAGTTGCGGAAATGGTTGTCCAGTTGCCCAGAGCTCTTGGCCGGTTTGCCAGGCGAGTTCCATCAGGACCCGCACCTCTTTGAGAACCCGGACAATCCAAACACGTTGGGCATCCTCGGGGTGCAATATAGGCCAACGCATGACGTATTCACGTACAAGATCGAGCCCGACCTTTTGGAGAAAACTTGGACTAAGCGGTCGGTGCTGTCGACAATCGCTAGAACGTTCGATCCTAACGGATGGATCGCCCCAGTTACGTTCATGGCGAAATGCTTTTTACAAAGGTTGTGGCTAGCCAACTTAGGATGGGACGACCAACTCTCCGGAGAGTTGTTGAAGGATTGGCTCAAGTTTGTGACCACCTTACCAGGGATTGTGCACATCGCGATACCTCGCAAGTTAGTCCCATCGGTGGGATGTAAGGCTACCCTACATGGGTTTTGTGACGCCTTCGGACAGCAAGTTCAACGGGAACTGTGGACGTGCGTCTGGTTATGGCCAAAAGTAAGGTGGCACCAGTCAGAACTAGATGGACCATCCCCAAGTTGGAGTTGGCAGGGGCAGCTCTTCTAGCGCGCTTGCTAAATCATGTAACCTGCAATCTGCGTGGTACCATCAACTTGGATGAAACGGTGTACGCGTGGACTGACAGTCGGATAGTTCTGTGCTGGTTGCAGACGTCGGTACATACACTTGAGGTTTTCGTGGCAAATCGGCTGTCACAGATTACGGGGTCGGAAACTCCGTTAGTGTGGAGGCACGTACCGGGAGAATGGAACCCAGCGGACTGCGCATCGCGCGGGTGCAGGGCCCCTGATTTGGTGAGTCACCCACTGTGGTGGGGACCTCAATGGCTAACTGAGTCGCCGCAGGAATAGCCATTCAACGAGTGCAGGGCGCCGCTTGGGCCACCTGATCGAGGTTTGCGAGTGAACGCGGGGCAACTCGTACCGAAGCCTAACCCGGCTTCCTTGCTGGAACGGTATAGCTCCCTCGACAAACTTCTTGGGGTGACAGGTTGGATCAAACGGTTCGTGAACAACTGCAGGAAGCCTCAAGCAGAGCGGAACTTTACACCTGTCCTCTCGCCTGCGGAACGGAATGCGGCTCTATGCTCATTAGTTAGAGTCGTCCAGGCGGAACATTTTGAAGAGGAGGTCAGGCTGCTCAGGGATGGACGTGGAAAGCTGAAGGGAGGAATTGTGCGCCTCAACCCATTCCTGGATGAGCAAGGTATGCTCAGGGTTGGAGGCAGACTTCGGAACGCTAGCCTGCCCTTTTCGGCTCGGCATCCACTGTTACTTCCAAAAAAACCGGCCAAGAGCGTGTCAGACACGCCCAGAAATAGGGTTTCGTAGTCAACGTTTAAATATCAGGTTTTTCAGCATTACAAACTTAATTTTGTTGCTGGTTTGTTAGCAGCAGTATGATGACCAACCGCAAATAGAAAAACTCATTTTTTTCTGAAACCTTTAAGGGTACAATATCCGTTATAGTTTTCATTGTAAGTTCAGATTGTAAGCTATATTCCATATTTATTTCAATTTTTTAGCGTTTATACTTTAGAAGTTACAGCTGGAACAAATTATGGGTCAAAAACGCCCTTTTTAAAAGCAAATATCTCGTGACAGAAACATTTTAGTGACTTTGTTTCAAAGAAACCTCACCTTAGTTTTAAAAGACCTATTCAACGATACCCTACTCAACATTACAGAAGAAAAAAAATTTTTTTGTCTCCCTTTCACTTGTATGGGAGGGGGTCCAAAAAACATTTAAAATAATTTTTTCTTAACATTTCTATATTTGGGTCAACACGATCTATCTTCTCACCAAATTTCATGTCGATAGCTCTAAAACTGACGAAGATATGAGGGCGCGGCATACAGACAGACAGACAGACAGACAGACAGACAGTCAGACAGACAGACAGACAGACAGACAGACAGACAGACAGACATGACGAAACTATAAGGGTTTCTAGTAGACTACGAAACCCTAAAAAGGGACCCTTAGTTGAGCTCTTAGTCAGGGATCGTCATGAGAAAAACTCGCACGCGGGCTGTAATGCGCTATTGGCCATTCTACAGCGCGAGTTCTGGATCTTATCGGGACGACGAACGGTACGTAGCGTTGTGTTTAGGTGCTTGCCTTGTTACCGCTTGAAGGCAGCCACAATGCAGCCACAGAGGGGAGATCTTCCACCGGACCGGGTGACGGAGGCCTGGACGTTTGCAGGTGTGGGAACGGATTTCGCAGGCCCTTTCATGGTGAAGGCATCACGCCTGCGGAACGCAAAGTCTATCAAGGCGTACTTGTGCGTGTTCGTGTGCCTAGCCACCAAGGCCGTCCACTTGGAGCTCGTGGCCGACCTTTCTACGGAGGCCTTTTTGGCAGCGCTGGAGAGATTTACGTCGCGACGAGGGCGACCAGCGCTGATCAGGTCGGATTGTGGTACCAACTTTAAGGGTGCTGATCGGTGTATGAAAGAAATTGTAACGTTCTTAAGGGAGAACGAAGAAGCCATCAGCACGGGCCTCTCCCGTCAGGGCATTACCTGGGTGTTCGATCCACCAGCGTGCCCTCACTGGGGTGGTATTTTTGAAGCGGTTGTAAAGTCCGCTAAGACGCATTTGTTGCGCGTTGTAGGGTTAACAATTTTGACTCCTCGAAGGAGCTGGCAACCGTGTTTTGTAAAATTGAGGCTGTACTCAATTCGCGTCCTTTGTGTCCGCTCAGCTCTGACCCAAATGATTTAGAGGCCCTGACGCCAGGGCATTTCTTAATTGGCCGCCCACTTAACGCCTTGCCGGAATATCCCTATACGGAGGTGAATAGCAATCGTTTGTCGCGTTATCAGTTGTTGCAGCAAATGACTCAAACTTTTGGAAGCGTTGGTCGCTTGAGTACTTGCACATTCTGCAGCAACGCCTTAAGTGGACGGACAGGACTGAACCCCCCTGCATTGGGGATCTCGTTCTGGTTAAGGATGCCAACCTACCGCCACTGCGTTGGCGCCGGGGGCGCATTCTCAACCTGTTTCCGGGTAGTGATGGCACTCCTCGAGTTGCAGAAGTTCAGGTGGGGGATTCAGTTCTTAAGCGAGCAGTAGCTACATTATCACGCCTGCCATGTATTGAGCGGACCGATGGGTCGGTCCGGGGCGGGTGAATGTTTAGTTTCGCATCATGTACGTGCGCGAATGCGATTTGAGTTCGCGCCATTTTCGTCTGCCATACCGCGCGGCTGTGACGTTGACGCCCCGGTCGGCGCTATCTTGCATTCCTTTGTTCGTTCGTTCGTTCGAGAACCTCGCGGCCGGCCGTATAATAAATAAGGTCATATAATAAATCTAAATCTTTTGCTGAATACGTAAAACGTTATTCTAAAACTTTTAAGCAGGTTTGTACAGTAGCTAAATCTAACTTCATAAAAAATAATATTAAAAACAGCACTAACGTAACAACAACCACTTGGAAATTTGTAAATAACGAAACTGGAAAATCTAAACGACGTAATGAAAACTTGAAACTCATAATAAATGATGAAATAAAAAAGACAAACTCGGAAGTAGCTCAGGCTTTTGAAAACTTTTTTACCGATATTCCAGTTTCGACCACCAAATCGTTAAACTCATGCCCCGATCTCGCTGAATCTGTTCTAAAAGAAAATGTAAGCCTTTGCGACAAGCATTTTAGATTCTGTCATGTCAGTAACATAGAAATTATTAAAGTATTTAAAACTTTACAAATGAAAAAGACTTCAGATCTACACGGCCTTTCTGTCAAGATTATAAGTTCTATAATTGATTGTATCGCCCCATGTCTAGCATGTATTTTTAATGAATGTGTTGACAGTGGCCAGTTTCCTGACTTGATGAAGCATAGCAAAGTTATTCCGCTGTTCAAAGCCGGTAGTACTACTGACCCCACTAATTTTAGACCTATATCTATTCTACCAACACTTAGTAAAATTTTTGAAAAGTTATTCTAAATCAATTGCAAGGACATTTTTATCGTAATAACTTGATGCACTTACAGCAATTTGGTTTTACACGGGGTCGTTCTACTACTCACGCAGGTGTTGACCTCATCAACCATATAATCGATGCCTGGGAGGAATCTCAAGATGCAATAGGTGTATTTTGTGATTTGTCCAAAGCATTTGATTGTGTCCATCATGAAACTCTTGTCAGGAAGCTAAGTCACTACGGCGTAAAAGATCAGGCTCTTAGTCTTTTGGAATCATATCTGAACAACAGAATCCAACAGGTTGAGGTCAATGGTGAAAGATCATCAGGATCTAACATAAGCATGGGCGTCCCACAAGGTTCGATTCTTGGTCCTTTCCTGTTTCTTGTATACATTAATGATTTACCTTATCTTGTTAAAGAAAAACATGATATAGTTTTGTTCGCCGACGATACCTCATTACTTTTTAGAGTAAAGAGGCAACAACTCAACTATGACGACGTGAACAACGCTATAATCGAAGTAGTTAATTGGTTTACAGTTAATAACCTGCTATTGAATGAAAAGAAAACTAAATGTATAAAGTTTGTATTACCTAACGTCAAACCGAGCACAACAATTATTAAAGTAAAGGATGAAAAGTTGAACCTTGCAGACTCAACAGTGTTTTTAGGTATAACTTTGGACGCCTTGCTCCAATGGGGGCCACATATTGAGAAATTGTCGAAGAGACTGAGTTCAGCAGCATACGCAATTAAAAAGATAAGATATCTCACTGATGTAGATACTGCCAGACTAGTTTACTTTAGTTACTTCCACAGCTTAATGTCTTATGGTTTATTATTATGGGGTCATGCTGCGGATGTGAAAAACATTTTGTACTGCAGAAACGGGCTGTTCGTGCAATTTATAAATTAGGGCCTCTAGTCTCCTTAAGGAAAAATTTAAAGAGATCAATATATTAACATTTGTGTCTCAATATATATATGAAAACTTAGTGTACGTTAAATCAAATATTATTGCTTTTGAGAAAAATTGTGATAGACATAACTTTAACACTAGAAATAAGGACAAACTTGTAGCACATACAAGCAGGCTTAGTAAAGTAAGTAAATCCTCTAAGGGAAATTGTATACGCTTTTATAATAAGCTTCCAAAAAATATCCAAGAATTACCCTTAAATAAATTTAAAGTAGTAATAAAACAAAAAATGTACAAGAAAGGCTATTATGAAATATCTGATTATATGCAAGATAAATCTTCATGGGAGTAGTTTTATATGTTTATATAAAGATTTTTTTTTTAAGACGAAGCAGTTAGAATATTCTACTGTAATTTTTATTTTTCACTTTTAATTTAACGTCGAGCCGTTTTTCGGCTATTACCATTAATGCTTTTTTTTCTCAAACTTAGCTAGGATAGCTTAGGGATTACAAAAATTGAAAATTTTAGAATAGGAGCACTTCTGGGCAGGTTTTTGGGGGGTTTTCCTGTCCAGGAGGTCCGACTAACAATACGCATGTAACGCCTTTTTAAAATCTTGACCGAATTTTGTTTTCACTTACTGGTCGTTGAGGCATAAAGTTACATGCCATGTGGTTAGCCTGGCCAGCCCCGAGGCAGTGCCTTTATTTTTATTTTTATTTTTTTATCCCGCCCGAGCCGCGTTTATAATAGGAATAAAAAATTGTTATAAAAAGGAGAAAATTGTGCCTTGCAAATTTCTCCTTTTTACAATGACTAATCCATTTCTGTGTAATATTGACTATCAATAAGTAATATTTTATATTCTATATTGAATAAAGAATTTTTGTATTTTTTGTATTTGGCCATAACCTATGACATTAGACTCTCGCTCGACCCATGCGCGCCGCGGACCGGTGTTAGGCACATATTTTAATCCTATACAATATCGGATTGTTAGGTGGATTTCTCATGCGGGGAGAAATCTTTTAGTTTTTGCGTCTTGTACAGCGAACTCTTTTGCTGTCGCAAACAATAGTGTGCGGGAGAAATCTTTTGTTATTTGCGTGTTAAAAACATTAAGTTTAAACATTGAGTGATATCTATATTTGATGTCGAACTGAACAATAGTGGTGGTGAAGGTCTTCGGTTGAATATTGGAGTGGCGGATTGCAGTCCAGAGCTGGTATCCAGTGGCAGTGAGTCATAGTGTATTGATTTTCCCCTCCTATGTGCTCCAAAATTCCCAGATACCTCTTCCCGTCACACTTTGACTCATAAGGGAACGGCGGCGACATACTTGCCAAACGGTAAGCAATTCGCTGTTAGTTTTTGTATAAGTACGTTATTTGGAGTGATTTAGCAACATTACGTGGAGGTCACCAACTTGATGACCTTTAGTACAACCGGAACTTTGATACACTTACTTTAGATATGAGCTGCAGTAGTGCGGTAAAATATTAGTCATCTTGTAGGAGATTAAGGGCCGTTGCAGACAAATCCCAAAATTTCTCGGCCGGAAATTTTCCGGAACGAAAATTTTCTCATTAAATTTATTTTATTTAGCTATAGTAAGGAGCACTACGAATCGTAGTCAAATGTTGTTCCGAGGCTGATCGACCATTTAGTTTTAGATTTTAAGATAACTTTAATTTGCTTCCACTGCGCTAAGATCAGCTTCGGAATCAAACACCCGTAGTAAAAAGTCCATTAATCCATTCTAGCAGAAGTTACTCATCATGACCATGTGCCAGGAGAGGCGGCCTGTCATGGCGAATAACTTTAACTTTGAAGCCATTACCGTATCTCTTATAGTTTTGATGGGATGCTGGTGGTCTACATCAGGCACTCCAGACCCTCGTGACCATGTGCCAGTAGAAGCGGCCCGTCATGCTGAATAACTTTAACTTTGAAGCCATTACCGAGTCTAATAAAGTTTAGATGGGGTGCTGGTGGTCTACATCAGGTGCTCCAGACCCTCGTGACCATGTGCGAGCAGAAGCGGCCCGTCATGCTGAATAACTTTAACTTTGAAGCCATTACCGAATCTTTTATAGTTTAGATGGGATGCTTGTGGTCTACATCAGGTACTCCAGATCCTCGATGACCATGTGCCAGCAGAAGCGGCCCGTCATGGTGAACAACTTTTTCTATGAAGCCATGACCGTATCTCTTATAGTTTATATGGGATGCTGGTGGTGTTCATCAGGTACTCCAGATCCTCGAGGGCTGACCATGTCCGTCTTTTATATGATAGTAATATCAGTGCCAAAATTCGCGAGGATCGGTAAAGCGGTTTGGCTAATTTGGGTAATATCTGCTTTATTTCCCCGTTTTCCTGCTGCTAACCGTTTTCCCGTAGGAATGAGGAATTTTCCCGTGGTAAAAAGTAGCCTATGTTACTCAGGGATGTTGTAGCTTTCTAATAGTGAAAGAATTTTGGAAATCGGTCCAGTAGTTTCGGAGTTTATCGATTACATACAAACAAACAAACAAACAAACAAAGTTTTCCTCTTTATTATATTAGTGTAGATAGAATAGGTATATCTACCTACCGAAGACCAAAAACTGTTTCCCCGAACTTCAAAAAAAATAGCAGTCCTTAAGTCAAGATCTGAAACAATTACCTACGGTATACAGTAATGCAATTATACGAATGATGATAAAAGTTGAAAGCACTGGATAAGAAGAATTTATAAAAACTAACGTTTTTATTTCGCGGAATTCATCGAGCAATGACTCTATCTACGGGTATCGTGCACACTAGTTATTTGAGCCATAAAAAACACATACCTACCTATACCTATGTAGACAGAGAATGAGCGTAAGCGCATCTTAGTTCCTTTACACATATAACGTCCGTTGCGACGTTATTTTTGCACTGCGTACCTAACGCATGCGTTGGTACGAATACGAATTTCAACCTTATTCTCATAAAAATATGGTATATGTCAAATTGTTTGACAAAACTTACTTCCGTCAACGCAGCGTTGTGCGACTTGTGCGATACCTATCTATCAAACCGTTTCATATAAACCGTATTGGTATTAAAATAAGGTAAAAAAACGTATTTTCGGCACAGATAGCGCTCCGCAAAAAAAAACGCACAAACAACGGACGTTATGTGGGTAAAGCGCCTTATTAAGAAATTCACTATGCAATGACTCTATTCTATTTCTATAACTATATAAGTGCACGTCAGCAAAGAATACTAACTATACCTAGCTAAGCTACACATCAGTTACCTATACCTACGTGAAAAACATGTAGAGAACTTGCGCAGGCGCACCTAATTACAATATGCAGACACCGCCGTTCTTTTTTTAAATTCGCAACGGATAATTTGTAGCCGGAAGAGAACACCGTTTGCAAATTACAACACATGCTCAGTTCATAATATTCTTTTGTAACTAATATTGAAATTAACTCCACCATTATGCCGTGAGCGTTAAAATATTCATTATCAGAGCCCAATACTTATAATGTGGATAATTTTCCGTCGGACATCATTGATGTTCTATTTCAATTTATAAGCGGACTTAACCAGTAATAGCTGTTAATTAGAAGGCACACCACTCTGCGTCAATTAAAACGATACACTCGATCGATTACTGAATACCACTAATACTACTACAGTGGTATAGTGACCATTACTACCCCACCCAACTTCTAAGTAGCTCGAGATCATAGAGCTTTTTGCGCGAAACAATTATCTTGGCTGTTGATACTGACAAACGAAACGTAAGTGTTAATTAAGTTAAAGCAATTATGATATTGGTCCTGCATTGCTCAGGCAGTTACTTAAAACCAAGTTTATTTGCAGCTGTCGGCAACCCTGCCCCGTTGGTTTCTTAGGGTAACCAGTTTCGCGAGCCGCAAATGTATTTTTGCAGCTTACTCCGGTCAAGTAGACACGTCGACCTTTTCAAATAGGGTGAAAAAAATGTTGTCCGACAGCGACCACGGTGTTTCGTGAAATGCCACCTGTCAGAGACGAATGGTGTGCTAATCACCCCCCTTTGTGCTCGTCGGTTATATTATAGGGGGTCAATCATTGCGTGCTCACCCCTTTGGGAAAATATAAACATGGTTGACACCAGCCTATTTAATAGTCATACATAACGGTATTTGTAGTTTCATTGTTGATGAGTACGTCAGGTAAGCTGTAAAAGTAGTTTAAATAGGTTTTATAGCTAAACTAGCTTAGTGGTGTGTGGAATAGTTTTATTCAGAATTTGCACAGAAAATCTTTGTTATCATATTCGTATAAGTATTATTCAAAAATTTCAATATTCAGCGACTGATTGAGAAATGACTGACTCAAAATTTTAATCCCAGATTAAAAAAATTACTTTTTTTTCATTTTTCTCTTATTTATTTTAAAGTAGATTCGGTTGTTCGGCTTCTAGTTTACGTGTAAATTTCTAGTCTTACTTTTTTGCCAGCCCTACCTCAACTTTTTATTTATGGTAGGGTTGTCAGTAGTTGACACTTGAAGTTTGTCCAAGATTAGCGTTTGAAAGACGGCCAGTTATTGTAGGTAGTAATAGTTATTATTTTATTTGTGTTGTAATGCAATTAACTAGAATGAAATGTTAACCTCCTGAGTCCTGAGCTTTCTAATAGAATGTAGTCATTAAGGCCTAGTGTACTTTATATAGAACAAATTAAGAGGGAGTAATTTTTTTTTTAGTACTAATTACAATTATTTTTCAAATTAGTAACACATTATTATTTAATACTTTTGGTTATTCATTTTGTGTAAAAACATAATCAAAGGTAAAATGTTATAATTTTTGTTTATGTTTTCCTATATTTACAAAATTACAGACTAGCATGATGTAAAGTTGCAAAAGCGTCAGGACTTAACACAGTACAGGAATTTGTTCTTTATATAGGACGCAGGGACTCAGGAGGTTAAACACCGTAATAGTAAAAAAGTGTGGATTAGATAATATCTGCTATGAGTTTGAATTCCTAACGTGTGAAGAAAACAAACTGTTCTACGTTAAAGTTTATTCACTTTTTGTTTAGTAATTGTTTTTATTGTAAATGAAAATAACATAAACGTGGTAAGTAGTATTCTTTCTTGATTATCATATCACTTATACAGTCATCTCATCAGCAGTGCCTTGCTTTATGCTTCAGTTACTTTTTACTGATTGTCACAACAACGAAAATAGTAACAGCTAGAGAGTAAAGTATATTTTTGCTAAGTAAAAGAGCTAATTTGAATCCCGAGGTAGCAAAGGATACTAACAATTAATTTATGTCTAAAGGTTTGACAGACGCATTTGCTGCCTCGACGGATGCGTCTGTCAAACCGTTTGACATAAACCGTATTTGTATGAAATCAAGGTTTAAGTTCGTATTGTCCTAACGCATGCGTTACACAACGCTAAAATAGCTCAACAACGGACGTTACGTATGATACCGGACTGAAGCTTGATGTGTTACCGTAGAGCTAGGCTTGCGTGCGTCATCATCTTCCTGTCCTTATCCATCAGTTGGTGTCAGCGCAACATGTTTTGTTAGAGTAAAAAATCAAGTAGCAAAAGGATTTGGCTTATAGTACCGTCATTCGAATAGGCCATATTTGACAGCTGTCAAAATCATATTAATGCTACGACATAAGGTCTATTTTTCTTTGTTGACATGTTTCCTAGTATGGGTTTGACAGACGTCAAATATGGCCTATTCGGATGACGGCACCATACCTAGTTTTATGACCGGTCGCCTGTCAGACGTCAACCCTCTCCTCGGCCCTCTCTCTATACATATTGTAGGCGGTATCACCGCCAACATGATGTTGACCATAGTCGACAGACATTCAGCCGCGGTCAAAAACCTCACCTTTTACGAAATCAACGCCCTTGCAATCTTTACACGACCGCGTCAGAAACGTACAAAAACCTTCAGGTACCTACCCAAATTGATTAAAAATTTTGTCACTAGGAGCAAACGGACTCGCCGGGTCTTTCATTGACTCTGTGTCCCACAAGATCAGTTCTGTGCTAGTATTGATATAAGTAATTTACCAACATTCCTATCGGGTAAGTACATAGTTGGTTTATCTACGTTCCTGTTGTAAATGAGACATCAATGGAACGCAATCCTAGGGGAGGATTTAATGTTCGTACGCACGCAAGCATAGTTTCCGTGTGGTAGCGGCTAAGAATACTGCCACCCCTAGTCCACTCAGATATCTAAAATCAACCTGGGTATGGGTAAAATCACGATAAACAAATTTAAAAATCTTAACTCGTTTTCGACACCTTTCATACATACATACGTACATTTATATCACGCTTATATCCCTTGCGAGGCAGGCAGAGCGTAAACAACTGTAAAAAACGGCGGGCACCGCACACGACCCCTTCTCCTCCTAAAAATTAATCCAGGTCCCTCCAGATCTTGAGCACAAAGTAAGTATTGGCTAGCGCAATCTTGAGTGATGAGCTAATCACCTTTGATTTTTATCCAGACCTTTCCTGCAAATATGTAGTAGAAGTGAATAAAATGATGCTGTTAAATTGCGAAACTAAAAGCTTGGAAGATTTCAAGGTGTGAAAATCAAAAACTCAATTACTTACTTTAAACAACACTAAACTTCCTAACTAGACAATCTAGATTAGTACCTAGATACCTTGCTAGATATTATTCGTAGTTAAATTTTTGCCAATTAGCAAAATAAAACAGTTCCTCTGATAAGTCTTGTTATCATGATTGCATGACTAACTTCGCAAACATTGACCTCGATTCTGAGAGGTACAACGGGTACAACACGCGTCAAAAAAAACAACTGAAAATAATCTTCACAAAATGTGCAGTAGATATTTGGCGTTAGCAAATGTCATGTGCGTGATAATCTATCTATGCTTGCCACACTTGGGCGAATTTTCATATTTTTATCCTGTTCTTACATGACGTCTGATCTTCATTTGTCAAGTGACACCAAATATTTACTGCATGTGATGAATATTTTCTGTTTAATATTTTTGACGCGTATTGTGCGCAGCCATTCTGACAGGCTTAGTTTTTTCTTGTCTCTTTTTTTATGATAAATAACTAACGAGTAATTGTAAGGCTTGTATCCTGGTCTTTATTAATTATAAAGATTCGGGACAGCGACATCTATTGGTATCGCCGCTGTGGGATGTGATTCAATACTTGTGGGTTTGGTTCTGTTCTGTCAAGATTGGTATGGAGGTTCGGAATGCGGCTGAGAGATGGCGCTATGTGCGTGAAGCAATATTGAAATGTTTTGTTTATTTTCTTTTTATATTGTTCATATTTGCAAGTCTAAATAATTTTGGATAATTAGTCTGATAGTTGATCAGCGTTTGCAGTGGCATTTATAATTTTTCGTGGCATTTATAATGATAGGGGTGTGTGACTGAAGTGAGGTTGGGTGCGCGAGGTGGTGTAATCTGCTGCCATCTATTGTCGAGTAGCGGAAACTGCAAGGTGTCACTTTAGACAGGGCCCTACTAGGCCATAGCGACTGAAATACCTAAGGTTTATTCTATTAGTCACACTTTCGGTTTATAGAAAATTGATGTATTTTCTAAAAATTCTATAAACCAACAATAAATGTTTAATAATATTGGTAAACCCATGATTTACTCAATATACACTAAAAGTTTTCTTGGATGTCAGGATGGGTCGTGGCCCCTTCCCTGAATTGGTGTCTGGCAACAAGTAGCGAAACAAGACATTCTAAAAAAATCTAGAATAGTCGAATGTCTTCTAAAATGTGTATGAAAGAGAGGAGAATATCTTCTTTCGTAATGAGTAGCAGATTTCGAGAACATTATTCTTCTCGTAAGTTCGAAGCTTTTTGGTATAAAATAGCAAGCCATACGGCCTGCGGGCAGTTCAGTCAGTGTTGCCAAGTTGGCCCTTTTGGGGCTAGATCTAGCCCTTTTTTAGCCTAGTTAGCCCCTAAAAAAATGATTTAGCCCCTAGCCCCTAATCTAGCCCCAAAACGAGGTAAGTAAATTAGACTCTAGTCTGGAGTATACAACACTTACTTATGAGAAGCACATATTACAGATGAGATTTGGCCTGATTAAATTCAACAAAAATTGCCACACTACAGATATCCTAAAAAAAGGGACTAAAGGTAAATATATTTTTTTAAAGAATATGACCGCTGATGCTAATAATCATCTGAACCACAGCCATCGACATCGACGTCGCATGACGATTGACATACAAATTGAAGAATCTTCTTCCGATGAAGATGTTTAAGTTGATGTATTACTTTATGTTCATTTTTGTATATTTTGTATATTCAATAATAATTAGTAAAAAATATGCAAATCTTCCTTGTTTCATTCATTTTTATGAAAACAAATATTTTTGGCATAATCTAGCCCCAATCTAGCCCTTTTTTGGACTCCATTTAGCCCCAAAGCTCGAAACCCAGTTGGCAACACTGAGTTCAGTTCTAATCGTGAAGTCTCCCAGGACAGAAAAGGAATACCTAGTGCAGTGATTAGTTTACATATCAGTCCTGGTGGAGTCGCGCCGCAGACCAGAGAGTCTCGACGTTTGCCTGGTCACCCTCGATTCGCGAGTGTGTTTAGTTGGTGAAAAGTGCTTTGAACCCGTGTATGGTGTGTTGTTGGATACAGAGGATGCGTGCTTCAGCGTGCACTGGAATCGGCATTGTGGATGTCGTCGTTGTTGGTTCTTCGTGTGCTGGTGGCTTCAAGTTCCAGATGGATAAGTACAATTCATGCTTTCTTTCGAACCCTATCAGCAGTATATATTCCCTATATGAATGTTTACAAACATATTAATTACCTATGCTTGATAGTTCTGTATTCATTGAAAGCTGATAAGATTCGGAATATGGTCTTATGCTTTGGTTTTTAGTGCTAAGGTCATTTTATTGCAATAACTTTGTTTTGTTGTCGTTTTAAAGAATCTGCGTTCTGATTGTTTCATATAAACTTTATAGTATCCACATCTAATCTTTAATTAGGGAAATTTGGGCTATTTAGTGTGTTGGTAGATAGGTAAATTAGATGTTAGGAATAGGTAGGATACCCTATAATCCCATTACTCCTATTCCTTACTTGTCTATCTATCATGCCATATATATGACTTTAATAACCAAATTAATAACATAATTTATTATTGCTATGCGCTACTAGCATAAAGTTCCTGTGTTAAAACTTACATAAGTAGATATGGTTAGGTATCTACTTATCTATTAATTGCTGTGGTCATCAGTGGATAAATTACTATTCTATAATTGCTGAGCGATCAAGGATTTATTTGATAAAATTCCTGTGGTTAAAACATACTTACATATTGTATCTACTTACCTACTGTTTGGCTTGGCCCATCAGTGGACAGATTTCTATTTTAAGTACTATGGTTGCTGAGCGACTATGGACTTAATTGATTAATGTTTATGAAATATACATAAATAGATATTGTTAAATATCTACTAATTTATTAGTTATGTCCAACAGTGGACAAATAATCATTTACAACAGTATTCTTGTTATACAAAGAAAACAGACTTCAGTATTGGAATATGTCCGGCAGTGGACGAACATTTATTTATAACAATATTTTGTTATACAAACAAAATGTACTTCAGAATGGGAATGTGTCCAGCCGTGGACAATTTGTACTTACCACAATAATATTTTATGGTACTTGCTATAATATCTTAGTTAGTACTCTTATCTAAGAATATGTATGGCTGGTAGAATGGATAATATCCTTTCCTATCATCCTATCCTATAACAGATTCAGATGAATCATATCTAAAGCAATATTCTAGTCATGAAGTTCTTAACGTTCTTCTTATGACTGGCTAAAATGGTGCCCATCATAGTGAAACTATGACTACAACTTACCTACTAACTACAATGGTTGTCATCAAATGTCATGGGACAACTGTTATCATATCTTCATCGAATACCTATCTATTTCTTATCTAGCATTCGATATGGTTGTAATGGCAGCTTTTGGTCATGGAAGCCCATATGCTCTCAGGAAGTTCATGTGATCAACATATCCTATCTACTCTCTATTGGGATGGGCAAAATATTGCTCTCCCGTCTACAACTGATAGGAATGTATGCTCACATGTGATTTGGGACTTGCATAAAGCATTCTCATATTATATTCTGACTTCCGTAGGAGTTAAATGTGGTGGAGACTGACTGACCAGTGCAATTTCATATTCGGTGCATTTACCGGCCTTGCCGGTACCTCTTTAGGAAACCTAAAGATAATTGTTGAAATCATGTCATTTGACTGATAACATACCTACTTACAACATACTTACTTACTTAACCAACTAGACACTTGGGTGTCAGTTTGGTCTGTCATAAGAATGTTTATTCTAAACTACTTCAGTTGTTCTGCAAAGGACGTCTGAATCTGATCACCTATCCTTCTTCGTGGTGCTTTTAAGCATCACAAACGTCTGTGGCTGACGCATCTATTAGCAGAGACGCACGTCTCACCATATTTTTATCCTTCTTCTGGGGGAATCAGGTAATTTACCATTTGTATTTGGTAAATACTCTAAGAGTTATCTTTACATACATAAATTGGTTATGTGAAGATGACTGCGGAGTGTTTATGAATACTAATAGGTATAGTTGGCGTGGGATTCCACAATCCTCGGGCGATGCAGTTCTGGGGGCCCGTTTGGAGTTCAGTTTCCTGCCCTTTCCCTCTCCTGTTCATCAGAGTCACTTTATTTCAATAATTAGTACAGAGATGTCTCAATTACCTTTAAAAGAACTTATGGGTTACATATTACTTTATTTAAACACAACGTATGGGTCAATAATTAATTAGACGATCACTCTTATATCACGAGCCATGCTTGAGGTATGGGTTCCTATGAAATCTAGAACTCAAGACAACATCTTCATAACAACCGAGGCTGGCGGCTGGAGGCGTATAGTCCTTCATAAGGCTGCGGGGCGGTTTGTTACATTTGGTGCGCGTGACCTGAGGATGAAAAAGGTCCCAAAATTGAGACATTTCTTGTACATTCTTGTGATTTTTATGAACTGGTGTGGGTGGCTGGATTCTGGGTTCCGTGGGGTCCCTTGGGTAGGTTTTGCGCTGTGGTTTTAGCCTTAGGCGAAGTTCCGAGTCATCAGGCATCCATTAACAAGCATTTTCCAAAGATTTCCTGCAAAATAAGAAAATATTAGTACGCAAATAAATTTTACGTATTAGAAATGTCAAAGTGGGGTGCGTTCGCACGACAAAGTTTCGTCTAATAATTTTGAAAACGTCAAAATTCAAACCAAGAAATTTCACGTTAGGAACTTTGCAAATTATATTTTCGCGTAGATTTTACAATATTTGTGTAAGAATAATCATTATTTAGGTTATTTTTATGCTATTATAATTTTAAATGGTAAATTTGTAAAACATTTTTCCATCTAAAAATAACATTGAGAAAAATTTTTGAACGAAAACGAAACGCAGCCTTGATACGTCAGCCTGATGCTTTATTTTTTCGCTTGATTAGCTAAATTCTATTTAAGAAAGAGACGCAGCCTGTCATACTAGTAGTATTTTTGTGTCTTGCTATCTCGCTCTGACTTTATGATTAAACTAAAATGTGTGGAAAAAAAGTACGTGTTTGTTTTTGGTTATGTTTTGACAGTTCTTTGTAAAAACTGCCGACGGGTTTCATAAATAAATTAGTTTTATGATTTCGCTAGTAGAAATCGAATAGAATTAAATTAGTTCGGCTCAAATCCATGTGTGCCGTGTGCATGGAGGCAAATACCGGTGGAAACTTTGTGTATTTAGTAGGTTTTTGTGTTGTGCAATGTTTCAGACCCAAAATTTATTTTGGGGATTTGTGATGTGCTCATTTAGTGATGTTATCGTTTGTTTTGTGAAGAACATGTACATGGGAGCACTAACAACATTCAAGTAAGTTTTAAAATAGGTTAAAATTACTCACTATACTTGAATTTCATTACAAAACTTTGTTGATTGATGGAGGTTTTAACCTCTTAATTTGATGTAATTTGTGCAAGAATTCCATAGAATGCAACTGAGCATTACATATTAAACAATGTTAGATATTGTAGGTACTTATTATTTAAAGGCATAGGAATAATTTGAACTAAACATAACCTAGGTAATTGATTTAAGAAAGTTGGAATTTAAGAATTGGTACACATAGGAAAGATAGATACCTGCCATTCAATATGAAAGTGATTTGCCTCATGGTAGTTACTTACTTACTTCGCTGACTCAGCGACCCGGGGTGGATCTTGGCCTCCGAAACAGGGTTTCGCCTTTCTTCCCTGTCCTGAGCTGCTTGTCGCCAATCAGTTGATGTTTTTTTTATTTATTGTTTACTTCATAACAAAATTAATAGGTAGGAAAAGATATTAGGGCGTTGCAGCTTGTTTTCTCATGGATTTGAAGATTTTGGTTTTATGTATCTAGCGTTGCTTTACCTTTTATAGTTGAAGAGACGGTACTCGTTTGAAGTTGGTAGTGCCTATAACAGGGAAATATAAACCTGGTCTTGTTGCATACTATACAATATCATGTGAAGTAAAGTGTAGGTATCTTATACCCATTACATATTTTATCTACAATAGCAAGCAATGACATATCATAAGGTCCTAACATGTTTTGATTTGAGTAGCAGGACATGTGAACATACAACATGTTAACTTTTAGATGATTTAGTTGAGTTTAGGTATATAAATAGAAATCAAAAGGCTAGTTTTGCTTCTAACCAAAAACCTTTATTAGGTAAATCAAAGTAGGTAATTTATCATGATGACAATTTATTTGATATACTAGGGGGCGGAGGGAAATTTTATGAATAAAATTAAACATTAACTATCAGTGAAATTAAGTGTAAAAATGAATATCAAGTTTTAAATTACATAAAATTACTTAAATTATGTAATTCTTTTTAGATTATTTGTTGACATTATTCGACAACAAAACAAATGTCATCATCGTCTGTCTGCCCTTATCCCAATTATTGATAAACAAATGTATGATAACTAGTAGGTATACAATTTGCCTTTTCACATTGTACAAGATGCAGATGTAAGTGTAATAGGTATGTATGTAATTTAAGATGTTTATCTGCTTTTATTTGAGTGAAAATGATTAGTATATTGATAATAACTAGTAAAATGAAGAAGAAAATCAAATATTTCTACCCGACTGCCTCGGTGGGAGGGTTGTATTTTCGAAAGTGTATGTGAGTGAGTGTGTATGTGTGTACATGTGTAGTAGGTATGTATGTAATATGTATGTATGATTGAGTGATTATCTATACTGATGATAATAAGTAAAATGGAAAAGAAGAAGATAATTATCCGACTGCCTTCGAGGGGGGGGGGGGGTTGTGTCTTTTGGGAGTATGTATCTGAGTATGTATATGTATGTATGTGATCAGACGGGGAGATTCTCTTCTGTGGGTTGCAGCCCGTGGTTTTGTTATAAAAACATCTAATATTTTTGGGTTGTAACGATCAAAGGCAAACATAAAAATATCACAAGCGACCGTCCAAATGATTATGTTATTCAATTTAATTATTTTGAATAAACTAAACTTAATTTTATCTTGCAGGTCTACTATCTGGGAGTTACTGATTATGTAGTAAGGGAAGCGGTGTCCAATTTTGTCTGGTTTAGGCGGTCTAGGATTTGATGATTAATTTACAGTCGAGGTCATATGCATGTGTCTAAGTCTAGGTTTTATCTAGTGTTCAAGCAGTATTGATGATAGATTGTAGTCTGGGAGCCGATGATTAAATAGAGGTCTGGGTCATTTCATCTATAGATCTAGGTCTAGAAGGTGTTAATAAGTACATTGCAGGAAACGGTGATGATAGTCTAGGAGGTAGTGATTATAGTCTAAGAGTTGGTGACTGAATATGGTTTAGTATAGGTATAGGTCTGGGTCTAGGTGATATCCAGTTATAGTCTAGGAGATAGTGATTATAGTCTAGGAGCTGGTGATTAAATATGGTTTAGATAATGTTGTGTATAGATGTAGGTCCAGGTCTAGGTGATAACCAGTTATAGTCTAGGAGAAAGTAATTGTAGGCTAGGAGCTGGTGACTGGATATGGTCTAGACGATGTTATATTTAGGTATAAGTCTAGGAGGTGATGACAAATTATAGTCTAGGAGGTGTCGACTAAATTTTGGTCCAGGAGGTGATGATTAGAGATTTATAGTACAGGAGTTAGTGTTTATGTTTGGGGTAGATATGATTCTATTGGTTCATTGCTTATTTAATAGGTTGTTGTTAGGAGATTAGGAATTGTCTATTGTTGTGTGATGAGATCAAGTGTAGGACTTTTGTTGGACGGAATTCTTAATAGGTTTTGGAAACAGTGACTCTATAGATTTGGGGGGCGAAATTTTTACCAAATATTTCTTAAAATTGAATAATTTGGGGGGCGACATTTTTGATAATGAGATATGCCTGAACTAGGTGGCACTTTTGCATGAGTGGTATGTTTGTTCTGCTCAGTTTGTAAGTGCCATAAGTTTATGGTGGTTTAATTAGCACAGAAGTTTTTTTTTTACTTTCCTGAAAATCTGTTTTACTTTGATAAAACACTAGAATTTTATCTCCATCCATGCTTGATATGGATTTATTTTTTATAATTTTTAAGTAATTAGATAGAATTGTTATTTTCATATAAAGGTTCAGGATCAAATCATCTCACGACACTCTGTATTTACTTCTGCAGTGATTTAATAGTAGGCATGTTTTGTTAGCACAATGGCAAGATATGTTTGCGTAATTTCACTGTTAGAGGTAGTATTGCTAGCAAAAACACAAAGGGAAGAATACGAGTGTATTCTTCTTAACATGGTAATTTTGCAGACTGAACATTTAGGACCAGGTTGGTCCAAACACACAACATATGTCACGATTTGATCAGAACAGTTCTCTAATATGTCTTTTCTGGTTCTATCATGTCATGGATGTGAGTAGGGAACCTAATTTTAATTAAATTACATATGTAGTCTGATTTTGCGAATTAAGATCTTAGCTATTTTGAGTTAAGGTCTGATTTAAGCCAAATCATTCATTACTCTGTCATTACTGTGGCAGATAGCTGGCGAAGAGGCTGGATTTTTTGGGTCAGCATGAAGTCTAGCTTTCAGCTGGTTCGCTGTTTACGGTAATGTTGCTAGCAGAAATCCACAGCAGGTTTTCGTGCGAAAATCTGTGAACAAGGCCAATTTTACAGACCAACAAAAGGTTGCAATAGGTTTCGGTTAGTAAATCTATCTGCAATCAACCTACACACAACAGATTGCACAAAGATTTGGTTTAAACGCTTAAATTCAATTTTTAACATTTTTCAATTCAGATTCTTTGTATAATTCTTTATTATGAAGCATCCATGATTTTCAGGAATGACAATAGTAATTATTGGCACAAGCACTTTGGGTAGAATAATAAGCACTTGGCTGCTTTTAGCGTAGTATTACTGGTAATAAAGCACTTGGCGTAGGCATAGTTGCATTAAGCGTAACCTGCGTAATTCTTTTTTTTTTTATGCTCTTGGCGTAACTTAGCACATTAGCGTGAGAATTGTTAATTCTGCATTCAGCGTAAAATTGTGTAATTTGCAGCATTTGGCGTAGGTAACTTCATTAAGAGATGTATACAGCTTTTAGCGTAAATACTATTAGGGCTCCATGACATTTAGTTCAGGCATACACATTTATGGAGTTTTGTAAGTGTTGGGGGCGGGAAGTGTCTGATGTTATTGATATTTTATGTTCAATTTAGCTCCAAGTAGCTAAATTTTACATAAAATAGGGGGCGAATTGTAAGGCTTGTATCCTGGTCTTTATTAATTATAAAGATTCGGGACAGCGACATCTATTGGTATCGCCGCTGTGGGATGTGATTCAATACTTGTGGGTTTGGTTCTGTTCTGTCAAGATTGGTATGGAGGTTCGGAATGCGGCTGAGAGATGGCGCTATGTGCGTGAAGCAATATTGAAATGTTTTGTTTATTTTCTTTTTATATTGTTCATATTTGCAAGTCTAAATAATTTTGGATAATTAGTCTGATAGTTGATCAGCGTTTGCAGTGGCATTTATAATTTTTCGTGGCATTTATAATGATAGGGTGTGTGACTGAAGTGAGGTTGGGTGCGCGAGGTGGTGTAATCTGCTGCCATCTATTGTCGAGTAGCGGAAACTGCAAGGTGTCACTTTAGACAGGGCCCTACTAGGCCATAGCGACTGAAATACCTAAGGTTTATTCTATTAGTCACACTTTCGGTTTATAGAAAATTGATGTATTTTCTAAAAATTCTATAAACCAACAATAAATGTTTAATAATATTGGTAAACCCATGATTTACTCAATATACACTAAAAGTTTTCTTGGATGTCAGGATGGGTCGTGGCCCCTTCCCTGAATTGGTGTCTGGCAACAAGTAGCGAAACAAGACATTCTAAAAAAATCTAGAATAGTCGAATGTCTTCTAAAATGTGTATGAAAGAGAGGAGAATATCTTCTTTCGTAATGAGTAGCAGATTTCGAGAACATTATTCTTCTCGTAAGTTCGAAGCTTTTTGGTATAAAATAGCAAGCCATACGGCCTGCGGGCAGTTCAGTTCTAATCGTGAAGTCTCCCAGGACAGAAAAGGAATACCTATAGTGCAGTGATTAGTTTACATATCAGTCCTGGTGGAGTCGCGCCGCAGACCAGAGAGTCTCGACGTTTGCCTGGTCACCCTCGATTCGCGAGTGTGTTTAGTTGGTGAAAAGTGCTTTGAACCCGTGTATGGTGTGTTGTTGGATACAGAGGATGCGTGCTTCAGCGTGCACTGGAATCGGCATTGTGGATGTCGTCGTTGTTGGTTCTTCGTGTGCTGGTGGCTTCAAGTTCCAGATGGATAAGTACAATTCATGCTTTCTTTCGAACCCTATCAGCAGTATATATTCCCTATATGAATGTTTACAAACATATTAATTACCTATGCTTGATAGTTCTGTATTCATTGAAAGCTGATAAGATTCGGAATATGGTCTTATGCTTTGGTTTTTAGTGCTAAGGTCATTTTATTGCAATAACTTTGTTTTGTTGTCGTTTTAAAGAATCTGCGTTCTGATTGTTTCATATAAACTTTATAGTATCCACATCTAATCTTTAATTAGGGAAATTTGGGCTATTTAGTGTGTTGGTAGATAGGTAAATTAGATGTTAGGAATAGGTAGGATACCCTATAATCCCATTACTCCTATTCCTTACTTGTCTATCTATCATGCCATATATATGACTTTAATAACCAAATTAATAACATAATTTATTATTGCTATGCGCTACTAGCATAAAGTTCCTGTGTTAAAACTTACATAAGTAGATATGGTTAGGTATCTACTTATCTATTAATTGCTGTGGTCATCAGTGGATAAATTACTATTCTATAATTGCTGAGCGATCAAGGATTTATTTGATAAAATTCCTGTGGTTAAAACATACTTACATATTGTATCTACTTACCTACTGTTTGGCTTGGCCCATCAGTGGACAGATTTCTATTTTAAGTACTATGGTTGCTGAGCGACTATGGACTTAATTGATTAATGTTTATGAAATATACATAAATAGATATTGTTAAATATCTACTAATTTATTAGTTATGTCCAACAGTGGACAAATAATCATTTACAACAGTATTCTTGTTATACAAAGAAAACAGACTTCAGTATTGGAATATGTCCGGCAGTGGACGAACATTTATTTATAACAATATTTTGTTATACAAACAAAATGTACTTCAGAATGGGAATGTGTCCAGCCGTGGACAATTTGTACTTACCACAATAATATTTTATGGTACTTGCTATAATATCTTAGTTAGTACTCTTATCTAAGAATATGTATGGCTGGTAGAATGGATAATATCCTTTCCTATCATCCTATCCTATAACAGATTCAGATGAATCATATCTAAAGCAATATTCTAGTCATGAAGTTCTTAACGTTCTTCTTATGACTGGCTAAAATGGTGCCCATCATAGTGAAACTATGACTACAACTTACCTACTAACTACAATGGTTGTCATCAAATGTCATGGGACAACTGTTATCATATCTTCATCGAATACCTATCTATTTCTTATCTAGCATTCGATATGGTTGTAATGGCAGCTTTTGGTCATGGAAGCCCATATGCTCTCAGGAAGTTCATGTGATCAACATATCCTATCTACTCTCTATTGGGATGGGCAAAATATTGCTCTCCCGTCTACAACTGATAGGAATGTATGCTCACATGTGATTTGGGACTTGCATAAAGCATTCTCATATTATATTCTGACTTCCGTAGGAGTTAAATGTGGGTGGAGACTGACTGACCAGTGCAATTTCATATTCGGTGCATTTACCGGCCTTGCCGGTACCTCTTTAGGAAACCTAAAGATAATTGTTGAAATCATGTCATTTGACTGATAACATACCTACTTACAACATACTTACTTACTTAACCAACTAGACACTTGGGTGTCAGTTTGGTCTGTCATAAGAATGTTTATTCTAAACTACTTCAGTTGTTCTGCAAAGGACGTCTGAATCTGATCACCTATCCTTCTTCGTGGTGCTTTTAAGCATCACAAGCGTCTGTGGCTGACGCATCTATTAGCAGAGACGCACGTCTCACCATATTTTTATCCTTCTTCTGGGGGAATCAGGTAATTTACCATTTGTATTTGGTAAATACTCTAAGAGTTATCTTTACATACATAAATTGGTTATGTGAAGATGACTGCGGAGTGTTTATGAATACTAATAGGTATAGTTGGCGTGGGATTCCACAATCCTCGGGCGATGCAGTTCTGGGGGCCCGTTTGGAGTTCAGTTTCCTGCCCTTTCCCTCTCCTGTTCATCAGAGTCACTTTATTTCAATAATTAGTACAGAGATGTCTCAATTACCTTTAAAAGAACTTATGGGTTACATATTACTTTATTTAAACACAACGTATGGGTCAATAATTAACTAGACGATCACTCTTATATCACGAGCCATGCTTGAGGTATGGGTTCCTATGAAATCTAGAACTCAAGACAACATCTTCATAACAACCGAGGCTGGCGGCTGGAGGCGTATAGTCCTTCATAAGGCTGCGGGGCGGTTTGTTACAAACAACATATCGTTTCACGAGTTCAAGGCAAGAAATATACATGAATGGACATTGCTCCACTGACAAAGCATAGCTCTTTTATTGATAAATTCAAAAAGGCTAGAATTCTCATACAACTCGTTGACTTTTGATTCGGAAAATGAAGCAAAATTAGAGGATGTTGAAATTATACTCAGCCCTCGTGAAAAGTTTAGGATAGGTAGCAAAAATATAGCTGTTGCTTTCAAACTTTTTTCAGACGTGGTGTAATTAAATGGCCGTTTTTACAGCCATTTACACTCTACCTACCCCGTAAGGGATATAGGCGTGATATATGTATGTATGATCTTTGTTTCTTTTCCTTATTAACGAAGAAAATTAAAATGGCTTAGATTACGGTAAAAAGGTGTCCGATCAGAATCGAAGCGATTGTTAAATTAAAAGTTTGCCCCGGGTTAGGCCGAGTTAAACTTTTAACTAGGAAAACTGGATAACGTTTCAGTTAATTGTATTCGTGCCAGTTTAGTTAGTTGGCTATTAGTTAACTTGGTTTAACTGGATCACGCGATGTTCGTTGCGGTTCGACCAAATTGGGTAAAGTTGATAAAACTGTCGGTTAAGTTTTAGTTGTATGATTATACGAGTTGTTGTCTCGTAGGACATTTTATTTCCTCATATTACGATACATGTATGTACGTCAGAGGCCTGCTACTAGCAGTAGGCAGTTGAAAAACTCTGACACCAGGGTTCATCAGGTCATTGGACGACTTGGTGTCCCACTCGAAGAAGAAGAAGTAATTCGTCGCGCAAAAGACATAGGTATCTATGTATTGCATCCAAACTATTATGGTGTTCCATGTCCAGCAGTCAGTTGACTGTTGTGACTGTAGTGGATCTACTATTCTGTATGTTTCTGAGGCGTCGATACAGAAAATACCTATCGATTGTCCGTTCCATGACCAATACAAAATACTATTATTTATTACCTTATCTTGACAGATAAAATAGAGAATGCACAGAAGGACAGCTCACCCCTTTTCCAATCAGTTATACCTAGAGGTACAGACAGTCGTTAAACATACACCTGGGTTAAACATACTTAGGTACATTACTTACCTATATTAAAACCAAACTTAACAATATACAAAAATGTTTGCACTTGCGAGTCGTCATTTTGCCGTTGCCCGCATCGAACGCTGTTGACACTCGTAGGTTTAAAACGGGTGGATGTGTGTGTGAGTGTCGTGACATTTATTTGTAGCCGTCTCTTTGTAAAGGGCGCCCACCAATAATTACTTTGTCGACAAAATTATCTACAAACAAATAGGTAGAAGAAGCTAAGCTACAATCACAGTTAGTGCACGTAATAACACCGTGTACAATACGCCGCCGCAATTAGTACCTACGTAGATAACTTATGCAGGTACGTGGGTAGTTTCACTATGCTCTTCCATTATCCCAATTTATTTATACTCGGCACAATATATTTCATCCCATCATCTCTATCAGCAGTCAAATCTTCAATCACTTCCTCTTAGACCAATCTCTTCTGTATTTATTCTCTACATTCTTCAAAATAAATGTAGTGACCTCTGGAAGCTCGCTCAAGTCAACTCAAGTGGTTTACAAAAAAGCTAGACGCAACAGAGGTTCTAAACATATCCGCAAGATGGCGCCACGTGCCAGAACTAGCCAGAACAATGGGCCCTAAAACGCAGTATCGAAGTTTTCACCGCGCACCGCAAAATATACAACCTCAAACTTATTCAGGTGGACCAGTCGGTCCCCTGGTCACAACACCCGGCCAGGCTGGGTAGTTTAGTTACCCTTTCCCGACACTACCTGTAATCCTTCTTCCTGATACTAGCACATTTTTCCTGTCACCTGCCAAATAATTAATTTGTATCGAAACCATGGTCATAAATTGAGACGTTGTCTACTTTGAGCCGTCGAGCCCGCTAGATAGTAGGTAGGGTAAGTAAAATAAATTAAGTATTGTTGTCGATAATTATTATTCGAAATACACAATCGATTGTATCGATAGTTCAAATTGTAACAATACTATCGTCAAGTGCAATAGGTACTATATAAACCATTGCTGCGTTTTTCTATTGCTATTATCGTATCGTAGTTTATCAAAACCTACTGTCGATAGTTTGTTGATCGTTTGTCGATAGGCTATCAATAGCGTTAAAATAAAATAAAATATCTTTATTTCAGGCCAGAGACCCAGAGCTAAGCCCAGAGCTTAAATTACAGTCACACAGTTAGGCACAGTTTCATACATTTACATTTACAGTTACACCATGTCATATTTTACTCAAAAACATTAATATTAATATTGTATTGTAAGGTTATTGTATAACTTATCTCACAAAATATTAGTTTGTTGGTTAATTTTCATAGCAATGAAAATTCTGTCACAAATTCTGTTAAATAACGGTATTTCATAATTCACTGTCAAGCGGCAAAACTAAAACGAAGTGAAATGTAAAAGTGGTAAAACATAAAGAACTCGGTGGCACGACCCCGTGCGACTTTGCAACACAATGTTTGCAATTTGCACAAGCTTTATCGCACATATTTATCGCTGGAAAGATTATTTTTATGCACAATCGTAAAAATGCTTGAAAATTAAGTTGTTACACTTCACGTTGTTATCTTAAGTGCATGTAGCTGTTGTGGAAAGGACATGTTGATGATTACTTTGTCACCTAAATTATCGTAATGTTACTTACACCACAAAAGACGGGTACCTATACGTAACAAGGACTTTATATACTAAGTACGTACGGTCTTTGATAGGTAAGGCTATGCTGATACTACTAAGGAGGAGTAGGAATTCAGTAAATTCTTAGTAGGTAATTTTAAGAAATTCTTCAATCACAAGCCAAAGTGTCTCTATTCCACGTGACTGACAAAATTAGCAATTTTAGAAAACCGCTGGCACTTTTTAGTAAAATAGGTTTAAAAACGGATGGAAGACATCATATGGCATCAATATAGTCATTTCTTGTTTAAAATGACAGATAACGCGTAAAATTCGTGATACCGTAGACAATTTAGTTGAAATCATCTCCTATCATTTTCTAAGCCTATTATCACAGTTTAAAGAAAGCTATTGTACTAAAAGTGACAGCGCTATTCTAAAATTGCTAATTTTGACAGTAACATGGAATAGGGACCATTGCTTCCACAATTTGTCTATGCTGACAATTAGGTATGTGGATAAGGTTCTGCTTTAGTAGGCACATCACATAATTTAGATGCATAACTTCCGGTTATAGATGGGTTTGTAAGGTGAAACATGCCTTCAGTGGTACTTTTGGTCTTTGTAAAAATGTCGTCAGTCCTATGGAGGTAATACGCATGGAGGCAAAAGCACTATCTGTTATAGTAAAATGAACCAACTAGCGCCTCAATAATCCTGTTACCACAGTTTATAGTACCGTAAGGTTCGCAATAAAATTACATAATTTACGGCCGTTTTTGTATAATATTATATTCTCTTATAGCACCATCTTCCCAGCGCTAAAGATGGCTAAAGATATAGCCGATTCACCGTAGGATTATATTGGAATTACTACAATAAACATCTAAGGATTTACCGCTGGGGATGCCAGATCTGCGAATATAATAAGCTACACATAAAATTTAGTATGGATCAGATAAAGAATGGACCCCAAACTTGAAATAATTGTTGACATTCTGCTCATATGTCATATAATATGATAAGGTAACAATATTATTGACAGGTTGTAATGCCTCACCAGTCTTCTGTTATTGTAGGAAAACGAGTTTTAAAAACCAAATTAGCCCTGGTGACAAAACTAATTCTAGACTAAGACGATTTCTAGGAAACCCAGGACAGGAACCTTTTATGTACTAGTATTTTTTTTTATTAGTTAGGTTAGAAAGGTACTCCTCATTCTCGTAGATATAATCTGTGTACGCATGTATAGCCTCGATTCCAGGCCACCATCTAAAAAATCAAGGTAATTAAAATTGTTTTGGAAAAATATGAGAGATTATTTGCGATATACGGGGTGTTAGGGACGGTGTAACGAAAACTTTGCAGTCGTGCTCAGACCATCAAACTGAACAACTTTTACTATGGAGCCAATGGTGGGAAACGAAAAAAAATTTCTGTCTTCCCATACAAAGTTAGTCAGCTGACCGTGAATTTTATTTTATGAAGGCTTTCAGTCGAGGTTTCGATAGAAGAACAATTTTAAGTATTTGGTATCTTAAGAATATAATTTAAGAAAATATACATACCTACATATATCACGCCTCTATCCCTTGTGGGGTAGGCAGGGCGTAAACGGCTGTAAAAACGGTCACTTGCACCATTTAGGTACAGATTTTCAAAATAGACGTTTTTAGTAAGCTAACTATCTATACTACACTTAGGAACGTTGGTCAGATATGAAAAATATTTTTAGATATCCTAAACTCCCACACCTAATATACTGACCTACTTACCTATTGATACAAAATTCATGTCATTCATGCTCTACACCTACCTCTCTAGCAATGACTTAATCCAGATTAATTTTGACGTGGGTACTGCCAGCAGCACGTCGTTCGACCCATTTCAGGGGTCAACTTAAGCTGGTTTTTCATACGTTTAATATAATTTACCAGTATAGTTTGATCCCTTCAAGTGGACAGTCGAGGTGTGGTTTGACGATATGTTAAAAGCATAGATATAAGTAGCTTCTATAAAGAAAGATAACATGTAGGTACCTATAGATACAATGTTTAGGTAGGTATTTTATCACTCATATTATCACTAATTTGTATCTTTGTAGGTACTGTATCCAACTGTAAGTACATTGTATCGTACGTAATACTTATCTCTTCCGTTATCTCTCTCTCTCTCTCTCTCTATCTCACGCACTCCAGCATGGCTGAAGTAGCCATATCGATATTTCGGCGGTCGCATCAGCGGCGCCGTGGCTTAGTTGGTTAAAGCGCCTGTCTAGTAAACAGGAGATCACGAGTTCGAATCTCGTCGGGGCCTGCAATGTTGATATTTCTTTTTGATCATTAATTCCAAATATGTATATAAAGCATGATTCTAATATTATTTATTACACCTAACTAGCCAATTCTTAGCAACACTTTCAAGCTATTATAGCTATTAAATATTTACTTAAATATTTTATTTACATTTTTCATAGGAATGTGTGGTTTCTAGTTTTGAAAGCCAATAAATGAATGTAACGCAAAAAATACATAGTTACAGTTACAGAAGAAAAGTAAACTATCCCAAACAAAAATATCAAAACACGAGTCCCCAGAAATAACAAGGGCAATCAAAATAATAAACGGCCGACAGCGGCGTCGATTTGGTGTCCAATTATTTTTATTGATGCCCAGTTAATTACATTCTTTGCCAAGCGCCGACGGCAAAGCAGCGCGCGAATTTCGCGGCTTTTTCTGCGGTTATTGTTGAACTGTCAAAAATCTGAATGACCAGTTAAATAATTTTGGTGTCTTTATTCTTTACATTGTAACTAATGTTTCTGTCGATTCTGGCGGAACATAACATGACGTTCATTTGTATAAAAAATTCTCACTTTCTTAAATAAGCAATAGAAAAGAACCAGAAAACCTCGTGCTAATTTATTACAAATATTTACTTTTTTTTATTAAGGTGAAATCAGAAAGTAGGTAACGTAGAGTAGGTAGAGTCTTTCCCTCCGGAACGTTCTGTGTACTTTCCCGATCGGTCTACTTTCACAAAGCGTCTATTTTACCAAACAGTCAACTTCTTTTCCCAAAGCGTCTATTTCCTTATGCGTCTACTATCCTCATCGGTCCATTGTCTTTCATTATTTCATTTTGGTTCTTAGTTAATAGTACTATTTTTGTTTAGGTACCAATAAATATAAGTTTTGCTGAAATGGAAGAGCGGCGTCTTCAAACTCAGGCATTGCTACGCTTATAGAGACTTCGGAGTCATAAATTATTGTTAAGAAACAGTTTCCATGAATATTTATTTATTTATTTAGTATTTGCATAACAGCAGTTGCGACATTAAGAAAATGCTACAGTACTGTCGTTTGAATAGGCCATATTTGGCAGCTCTCAAAATCATGTTAGATAATGCTATGACATAAGGTCTATTTTGCTTTGCTGACATGTCTTCTTGTATATGTTTAACAGATATCAAATATGGCCTATTCAAACGACCGTACTGAAGCTAAAATTTAGCTAGTGTAAGGGTCCTGTCAGAATCGAAACCATTGTTGAACTGTCAAACATTTCAATCACTTAATTAAAGCTTGATGACAAGTGATTTAGGTGTCGTTATTGCCCATAACAGTGGCAGTGTCAGATTCTTAACGTTGTCGCAACAAAGTTTATAAGCACGTGATGAAGATCATTATTTTTTACTACTTGTCTTCCATTTTGGAAATCATAAGCATAGCTCTTAAGTTTAATGATGAAGCAGATATTTAATTAATATCTTCACGAGCTTAAACGCATTGCTGGCCTTTCGTGTGGGGAAGACTTTGGAACCACCGAAATTATGAACCCTGATGGCCAAGTTTTTCCTATGTAGGTACTCGTAAAAGACAGTAACTGAGCTTGATGCATAGGACCATACACACATATCACACCTTAACCCTTTTGCGGGGTGGGCAGAGCGGAAGCGGCCGTAATAAAGCGGTCGCTATTGCCACGTCTGACATAGGTACCTAAGTATATTTGGGGAATTTAACATGTCAGACGTGGCAATAGCGACCCGCTTTATTACGGCCGCTTCCGCTCTGCCCACCCCGCAAAAGGATAAAGGTGTGATATGTGTGTACCTATGGTCCTATGCGTCAAGCTCAGTTTCTGTCTTTTACTAGTACCTACATAGGAAAAACTTGGCTTGTAGACGTGGGATACTTATCAATAGGATTTCTCTGTCTACTGACCATCAAACAATGAAAAAGATCCAAAAGTTTTATAGCAATTTTTTATGAGTTTCGGTATAGGTACGGGTGGAATAGGGACATGTTAGCAAGGACCTCGAATCCCTACGTGGCTAATTTTTTATGGACGATCTTTGATATTTAAGACCACAGAGACTACCTAAACTTACAACACAACTTATTGGCTAACCAACTGACTTATCTCATTTTCCTACCTACATAAGAATTTACACTATTTTATTGTTTAAGTATAATGTTTCCTAACTAATTCCCCAAATTGAATCTCTGATTTCCGTGTACCAATAAACTAGTCGATCAGGAGGTTACATAATAGTTGTATAATGGTTTTATTGGCTGTATAGTGGTTCTGGCAACCGGCGCCTAAACGTCGATATCGATATCGGTGTAATTGCCCCACAATATGGCGGTACCCTCACTTGACGTCCGTCGCTGCGCATCTTTAGCGCATTCGGTTGCGTTAGCATGGCGACGATGATATTGAAAAACCTCCTAACTGACAGGTTATGCCATTGCATTAGGAGGTTTTTGACTATCATCGTCGATGGGTCTGTCAGGCAGGCGGGATCTGTAACTTGATCTGTAAGGAGGTACGACGCTGACACAAGAGCATCACAAAAACTTTCGTTGGCATCGGTCTCTGTTACACTTATGGTAAGGACTCGTAGATGCAATATAAATAACCCATCTCTCCAGCACCAACGGACGTTAGGTGTGGGATACGCCCATGGCGTGGAAATCCATGATACCGGTGATATCTCCGATTGGTTATAATTGCTGGAACTGATCTTATATTGGTTGTGTTGTAGGCACCTACTTATTGTATGGCGCCCTATATCGTCTGTAAAACTTTATTGATAGAGACATCTAAATAACCTACAGGTAGGTACCTACCTAAACTCATGCCACGAACTAAATAATTACCTAGGGAACCCATAATTACCCAGGGAACTCGATGTTTCACTCAAGTTAAAAAAGTAATTTTTCAAAAATTCCCGCAGTTATCTCCTTATATAGGTTAGGTATGCTCACGGTCTTCCTTCTCATATATCTACAAATATATTGGTCTTATAGGTGCTTTAATAATGTAGGTATAACATATGTCTAAAAAAACGTTTCCCATCCTTTGAACCGGTCACGGCAAACCGTAGGCCCATAAACAAATTTGTAACAATCAAGCACCCATAAACCTCATACAAATTGTATGACAACGACCGCCGCCTGCCTTTTATTACCTAATTATTTTGATTTGTTTTTCTCTAAATGAGTGCCTGCACTATTATATCCTGCCAACTTTCATTTGCCGTCGGGAAAGAAGTTTTGCTAGTAGAAAGGCCTGTGAATGTAGTTTTTGAATGACAAAATAAAGTTGGTATAATTTACGATTATTGTTACTTATGATATGATCCCATAATTAGATGAGAATGAAATAGATGCTAAGAATAGATGATTTGGCGGATCTTAACTCTTTGATCTAAAATTCTATGTTGTTACCTACATTTTTACATACTAACGGGTTTGATTAAAAACTTATTGGTAATCGCCATCTGTTGGTGATAAATTGTTTGCAACATGATTTATTGAATTTTATTAGTTTATTCCTAACTCGTGTTAGCGGAGGTGTGACTATAAAAAACAGGTTTTTATTTAAGTATCAAACAAAAACAAACTATTTTTATTTATCAGACTCAGCCCCTGATTTAACAAGTGAAAACAAAGTTAGATTTTGAAAATACCCACGACTGTTTTTTGCAGCGCCCCCTCGTGAGTTAGAAGCGAAAACCTATCTAAGAAGATCCACCAATCAAAATCATACCCATTACTGAAAACCACATTATTTTCGAGATAATTGGGAACATTGATTGACACAAACAAATGTTTATTGCAGCGCCCCCTGGTGAGTTGTTCGAGTAATACCTATCTAAGAACATGCACTATAAAAATCCAAATCCATAACTGAAAACCGTATCAAAATCGGACTAGTGGTATGGTATAGTAGATATTTGTTAACATAAGTTTGCACACACAAACAAACACACATTCTCTCACCCCAAATGCATATACCTTCTCCGTTCCGTCGTTGGTAAAAAGCATTTTCAACTACTCCATCGCAGACCCTCGGTCGCAGCCAGGGGCGGAGTGAGCGGCCCCGCCTTGCGCCCCGTTTTGTCGCCCCCGCTGCCCCCGCCCACCGCCGGAACAAGAGGCCATAACTCTCGCGAGCTGATCGCGACCTAATTAAACAATTACGGGCCGCGGCGGCCCGCTGAGCTTATTATATTATGCGCTTGAATCATAATTAGAATCGGTGATCATGCTGAAAATCGTAATGTGTATTAAAATCATAAAATGGCTATACTATTCAGATACCTTTTCTTTGAATATTTGAGGATAGTTCTATTTTCACTTTGTTTCGCTTTTATCTCATACCTTTATGTAAATATGTTGTTGTTTACTCTTGAGTGATAATAAATCCACGAATTTATTTCACAACTGCATTTTAAATTTAACACAAAGACAATCGAATTAATCAAAGAATCAGCATTATTTATCTAAGTAAGCAGGCTCTATCGCACAGCCTACGCACCGTCAATTAGTTTGAAAGAACTAATGATATTGCAGCTATTATTCATACAACCTTGCAACGCGAAAACAAAAAATCATCCGCTTTCGCATTGGTTATCAATGCGAACGTCGAAAATAAGTTATCGACGCCCGCCATTTTTGTATTGAAATTTAACCACAATATATTACGTTTGTTTGTTAAGTTAATTGTTAAATGGAGAGGTTCGTTAAATTCTCGCGCATATTTTATTGGGCTTCGGCGCTTACAAGTCCAGGCTCGGAGTATAAATTCTCTGATTGTGAAGGATGCATCCGCTTTTTGGATATTTGAAAAACTCGCCTCGCCGCAGGCTTGGCTGGCTGGCTTGATAATTTTGTTGAATTTCATTAAATAACTGAATAAATGCATACAGCATAACTTAAAACGTCTCGCGTATTAACAATGTGCATTAGATTAGAGATGACTTTTTTCTTGAACCAATAAAGGGAAATAACATAAACTAGGCTTGTTAACGTGTGGACTAAGGATGCCGGTTTAGAATACTATTTTGTTATTTCTTTCCGTTTCTTTCAGGTGTGTCGTAGTCGTAGGAGACTCTTTTACACACACATACACAATCCACACAAAATCTACGAATACTTCTCGGGCGAAAGTACACAGATGTCATTACGATCAATCTCTATGCTAAAATGTGCAAATGATAATAACCCAAAGAAACATATTGACGATACAGTGAATTAAATAGGAATAGTTCGCCAATTCATTTTACTAGCTATTAAAATTTATAATTATACGGGTAAATAATTAACTTACCTAGTAGATAAGTTGTTTTCTAAATAAATGAGGCATCCTTTTGCCTCGAGGCGCTCGACTGTCCGAATGGAAATTCAATAATGAACAGAAATTAATGATTATTTATTACCAAGCAATGGCGCCTTTTTAAACAAACAGCATTGCCTCAATATGGAGTCAAGCCCATACATCGGAATTCAAAAAACATTAATGTCTCTTACAACCTACATAAGTAAAAGATTTACTGTCAAAAAAACTTTTTTAAGTCTCTTCAATATTATTTCCAAAACGCTCAGGTTTACGATATGTTTCATTTGACTTTGTTTGAAGAACGTAACGCTAACTTATTAGAGGGCATTTTAAGTTGGCGGCGTTTGGACTCAAAAGAACGTAATCATAAGCTATACGAGAGTTGATTGGTTCAAATTAGAAAATATCGTATCATTATGAATTTGATCTCATTTGGAATGCAAATAAGATAAATCAGTTTTTAGTAAATAGGCCATACTGACATTTTTGGTATAAAATACTCAACTTACAGAACGTATTTAAATACTTGCTTTTTTCAATTCCCTATTCTACTACGACAACTTTCTACGAAACGGTTACGTAGTAGAAGGCAGTGTATCAAGTGGTTGCTTACGTACTGAAAAAAATTATGTAGGTCATTTTCTTTTCTCCATCAAACTTACTTTGTCGTCTATGCTTTTACAAAGAAGATTAATTTCGTTATTTAGATGGTACCTATCGTTTGCTTTGAGCAAAAACTGTACAAATTAAGTATAATTGTAATATAAAAGAACTTAATAATGAAACTGGTGATATATTAATAAAATAGCTACATAGCTTACCGACACAGTAATAAATTACCTAATCATTTCTATTTGTTGAATTTCTCATTAAGTAACTAATTAAAACATGAAGGTTAGCTTAAGTTACAAGTACCTTCTTGATAGTTTTAATTGTGGTTATACTTATGTACCTATTTTGTGCAATTGAAAACTACATCTGTGTAATAAAAACTTAAGTATTGGAACGTTTTATTAATTTGAGGTTAACCAGATAATTATATGTATTTATTTTTATTCAAGATACAAGTCGTGTCCTTTTGTGAACTATTTACTTCAACTCGAATATCTCAATCTGCGTACCTCCTTACATTTTTGTTATGTAAAGTATATATAAAGCTTTTATTTATATAAAGACCCTCTAAACAAAACAGTAACTTAATTAAAACCGTGTTCCAAATAAAAGTAGGCAAACCATTAATATACCAAATAAATAACGTGAACAGAACGAGACTTCCTTAATCACATAAACCAACGGAGAATTCCAACAATCCACATTCGCCCCGCGGCCATCACCAAACGAATTTAATTATTTCTACTTGCCCCGAGCATTTGCATAAAACAACAATAATTTATCTCTATATAGAAATTAACCTCTTGCCTCGACTCAATTAGAGTAAACCAAACCGCATACTAAAAGGGTTTAATAAGTTTTGCAGGGATGTAGTCAGATGCAGGTATTAGATCAAACTAGCAAAAGATAGGTGATAGCTATTTGAGAGCTAGCAATTTAGCTTTTAAGAAGTATATAATAATTAAAAGCTATTTCCAAAATTGAGGTTATTGCAAATACATATTTTTTGGAAATATTTATCAGATGTCAGTATTACAAGGTTAGTCACTTATTTATGCAAATTCCAAAACAGTCATTCCACCTAGAATTTTTAGGGTTGTATTGTCTTCGACCCTGGTTACGGCCCTGTAAGTGAATGTTTTTTCCACGTTAATTTGGTTTTTTCGCCGCCGTACTAAGCTCATAAGTCAAGCAATCAATTAGTCACTGTATCAGTCAGTTCTGTTCGTGACGAGATGACGGCTCGTTTAAGCCTGAAACTGGATAACAGCGACAGCTAAAGCGGTAGCGACGAAACAGCAACTTAGAAAACTATACATGGGTAACAGGCTTCTTCGTTAACTATGCAATGAAAGCAGGGTTATGCAATGAAAGCTATTAGCTATCATAAATTCATAAGTGAAGCACCTAAGAGAACAAGGCTTAGAATCTCGTTCATGAAATTCATAAAAATGGCGGTGCATTGACCGTATTTATGTATGGTTAGGACACGAAAATTAAAATGCTTATTGGAATCTGATGCTTCCTTGCTGCACCCACTACAACATACCTAATATTCATAAATTATGAATGCGTGGCTCTCCGCCCCGCCACCGCTATCACCCTGTCCGAAGCCTTATTACAGCACTCTACGTGGGGCCACGGGGGCGCTATTAATGGAATACGTACCTGAGTTCGTGCCTTATTATTTTTACTCATTACTTATTTTCATGTGTGTATCTCTACGCTGCTGTTGAAATGGTAAATGGAAAGTAGGTAAATTAATAAGATGTAATTTACTTAGGATGATAATTAGACTTTATATGATAATTAATATAAAAATAATTATATTAAAGTTTTAGAGTATTTCTTAACTACCTTTATAAAGGACTTTACGTCCTTAAAGGAGACAATTGTCTGATTAAAAAACTCGATGGGAGTCCCGTGTTTATAAAAAATGTCGCAAAATAATATACAAGGTGTTCCAATGTAAATACATTAAATTGGAGATGTTGTGTAGGCCATCGTACCGAATAATTTTCATTATGGGGCCAAGTTATGAAAACCCCTTGTTTAGAAGTAATACATACATACATAAATCACGCCTTTATCCCTTGCGGGGTAGGCAGAGCGTCAATAGCCGTAAAATACGGTCGTTGTCGCCACTTCTGACAAATATTTGAGGGCCGTCTTAGCTATTGTCGTGTATCACTATAGTGACAGGTTGTCAGCCTGTCGCCTAAAATTGTTTAGAAGTAATAAGCATCTTAAATTTGTTAAATTTAATTGAGTCCCACATTATGAAAGAAGCTTAATTTATTATGATCTTTAATTATGTCATGTTGCCGTTTTTGAAAAACTTTTGAAATTACCGCCACAACTGTTTCCAAGGCAACGGTTTTGGCGGTAATTTAGTAGCCAGGGCAACAGTTGTGTTGTGGCGTAGACCAAGGTCAAATGTCATGTCCGTCAAAAATGACACAACTGACACTACAGACTCTACTAGATTCTCTGATTGGCCCTTTGTCTTTGCATCTCTATGATTTAGACGTTTTTAGTTTGAGGCGGCAATAAAATAAAGTTGACACCAAGAAAGAGATCTTTTATCTTAAGTTTTCGTTTAAATTTAAAACATAGACAACTATGTTCCAAACTTTTTCGAAGATTCAAATCCAACAAGTTAAAAATGCAAGGTTGCAAACTTGGATAAGGAATAATACATAATGGTTGTGTAAATGTAGGCATTTAGTTTGTATGAAAATTTAAACTTCTTAATTGTTAGGAATTCAAACTTGGTGCCATACTGGAAATTGTTCAGTACAATGGTCTACACAACGTCTCCAATTTAATGTATTTCCTTTGGAACACCTTGTATATATATTTTATTACCTTCAGATTTCCCTGTAAAAATAGATTCATCACTTTATGAAAGTAGATGGAGCTACTGCTGCAATAAACACGTTTAATTTTATTATCTACGGAGAAAATGGACATTATCTTTCAACCATAAGTAGTTTTGCGACAAATTTACGTATGCCTTCATCATTTCACTTAAAGTTTTTTTTTATTGCACTTATGAAAAACTATATGCCAAAGATTGCCAAATCCTTTTGCAACAATAATTTTGTGCTCTCATAAAACATTATGCGCCGACCCCAACTGATTTGGGACAAGGGCAGGCAGATGATGATCATTTAACAAAAGACTATAAAAATAAAGGTAATTTTCTTAAAACAATACCATCTCATCATTATATTTTTTTATCACTTGCAAGTACCTATCTTCTTATAATCTACCTTGTTTCATGAAAGAACATACGGTAGGTAATCGAACTTGTATCGTTCTAGGTCCATAGACAAATCCAGCTTACTTTTACGACTACACCATTCATAACTCATTACTTTTTTATATTTATTACTTGTTATTGGTTTTACCAATTGACCTAAGGTTAATAGGACTCTACTTTTGCAGTTGATTTTAAAGAAACCGGTTTAAGTTTTAACTAAACTCATTAACGACTTGCTAAGTAATTAGTTATAATAAAGTTTAAAATTAATCAGCCGTACAAACAGTTATACAGCTAATTAACTGCGTTTATATTTATTATTGCTTTTTCGTGTTATTAAAAGCATAGTTAATTTTATTATTTTATGAATTAGAAGTTTATTGCTTGATTAAGAAACAAAGAACCATTTGAAATAACATTACTTACAATCTTTACACCGAATGTTAACCTACCTAAAGTAGATATATTTACAATTCATATGAAGATAATTAAAACTTGTAATATGAACGAGGCTCGAGTGGCTCGACCAATATAGCGTGCTAAAAGGCATTCAGTATCGCCGACAAGAAATTTAAATCAACAGACCCTAATTTCATTCACTCCACAAAAGAAAGGAAACGACCTTTTGTTCGGGCACAGCTCATTGGAATTCATTCACCATTTACACGAAAAAACGTAGAAAATCGACCGGCATTGTTAATTTCACACTGAACAGCTTTCTACCATTATTTACTTTTTGTGAAATCATCGTCTTGTTTGCAGGTAATTAATTAGATGGACACAAAGAGCCTGAGGCGTAGAGCAACCTGTTTTAGTTAATCTTGCTTTTTTATTGTCTATCCTTCCGTGACTATGGGGTTTTGATTGAGGATATACATTTTCGGAGTAAATCGACCGGAAAATTGGGAACAGCACCCCTTGTTTCAAGAGTGAGGGATGGTATCGTGTCATAAGTTATTAATACTAAGTGTATAGGAGCAAGATTTTGACGAACTTGAATCTGTTATTGCTGCGTGAATCTAAAAAAAATATATATTTATTACACGTTACTCGTCAGGGGGCGCCGAAACGCGTATGACCCGGGGCGTCAAATCTCTAAATACGCTACTGTATATTATTTTTTATTAATTATAGGTACCGTACATAAATCAATCACTGCAGCTCTGTAGTGTGTAGGTACTCAGATAATATTATTTATTGAGTGCTAGTACTCACAGCAAATGCATTGACTTGTTTTGTCCAAGAATACGACGTGGGTAGCTGTACAATCAGCGCTAAATAATAAATTTGAAAATGCCCCACCGTGCGCAGGCGCAAATAAATTCTGTATCTGATTTGTACCGAGATATAGAGACATGCAATCCTGTGTAGTCTCTAGTTGTCACATTATAAATACCGAGTAGGGTATCCATGTCATCAGTATTGAATAACCTTTCGAGTAACCAAAGCCATTTAGGCCAAAATGGACTTTTAATGCTACCTTAAGTAGTTCTATCGATCTGTATATTTAAAATTTTGATATTATGGCTTCTAAGTTCCATGGAACTATGGTCAAGAGGACTACTGTGAACGAAGGGATTTCAGTAACGACCAAATGATAACAACGTGAATGGAAAAACCTAGATAGGTAGCGAGAGAAAACTCAAGAAATGGAAGGTCTCATACCCAGAGAAGGTAGGCAAATGAACAAAAGCCAGTGTGGACAAAAAACACCATGCAAAGAATCTGAGACACAGTCTTCCGAATAACTCTCAAAATTTTGTCAGTCGTGCGTGGTGTAAATAGTCGTTTTTACAGCCGTTTACGCTCTGCCTACACTGCGATGGATATAAACGTGATATATGTAAGTAAGTATATCTAAAAAATCAGAAGATGAGAGAAAGAGTAACTTTTGGTTACCCTGTCGGGATTTAGCTGTACCTACCTACAGTTGCGTATGCGCACCCAGCATGGCGCCGGCACGCGCGGGTTTGTGACAGCATTACCATACGTAGGCGACAACACAAAATTGAATTAGACATTTTATATTAAATCTTATTTCGAGTCCGATTCTTATTAAATTTTGCACGATGTATATCACTCAAAATAACTTAAAGAACCTATCAAACCTAGGTAGGGCTGTAGAAATCGAATCAGCTGGTACTTGGCGGTCGTAGCTGGCTACACATCAACGATAAATGCCAAATCTCATGCAGCAGCATGTCGGACATATTGTTGCGTTATACAGACGTTGCGGAAGTCAGGGCTAAAAGTTAAATGATCGTATCTAATTAAAAGTCTATTTACTACTCTACCTAAAAATGGTGCAACTTGTAAGAATGCTCTAATTCTAAGGTTTACTGTTATTTTAATTTTTACCGGTAATGGTTTCATGTCCGGTAGGGCGTCGTGCAGTGTTGGCGCGGAGGCGCGATGCCACGCTGCGCTAACATGGCACTGACCACCTAGACGTGTTGCTGTTGTAACTTATTATTTTATAAATAATGCGAGAGATTATCAAATGTGCTTGCAGTCCGTTTCTGACTCACCAGAAGGAAAATAGAACAATAATTAAATTATATAAGCAAATATAGGATGAAATTCTACAAGTGACCGATAGCGAAAACTCAGAGCCAGCTGGTGATACAATAAGGATCAAACTTTCCCTAGTATAGGAGGTCCAAATATTTTTATTTTTCATATTTCTACCTACGTTCCTTGGGGAATATTGTTCCTTATCACCAGCCGGTCAATATAGAATTAAGGGAATTAAGCATTTAAATACGCACCCACTCACTTTTTTTGCATTAATATTTCTTCTTTGTACCATTCTTGTCCCGTCAAACCATCAGCCAGCTCTTTTGAAAACACTTGCATAGCGCGTTTCAGGTACTTTCTTCTGGCGAAATCACGTCTTTAGCGCCATCTTGAGGATGTCTTGAGAACTTGTTATTTCTTCTCATGGTAGCGGTTAGCTATAGTTAGTATTCTTTGTCATGGTAGAGGGGCACGCACAGGAGTTACAAATAGCGTCTTCTGCTCTTCGTACCTACAATTTTGCGAACGCAGCTTTTTAAATTGCATAAATCAAATTTAATTTAAATCCGTGGCGCCATACACCCAGTTCCCAGAGCCGGATTCAGGGCGGGGCGCTTAAGTTGCTAGTCAGCGTCTACCGATTACGCGCGGCCCGCCCCTGTGTAATCGCCGCCATATTAAAACGCTACGTTACTGGCAACTTAATAGGTAAATAGGGCTTTTGTGAATGTAGCTGGATGTTTTTGTAGTAATTTGTTCTTTTTTAGGTAGTTAGTTACTTTTCTGCTTCTTTTCTACTATACTTCTCATCAAAAAAATCGAGACACTTCCGTTTTCATAGTAAAACGTAATCATAAAATCTATGAAAATAAAAGTTGAATTCAGAGCACTGTCATAAGGATTTAGATATCTCGTAATACACACTATTTAACGATATTAGACTTTTTTTCCTACATATACTAGTTCCTACGATAATGTAATTCGTAAAAAACGTAAACTTGTTAAGTGTCTCGATTTTTCTGATGGGAAGTGTAGGTGCTACAAAACGACAAATAAAGCCGAAAGGAGATCAAGGTACTCATGAAACTGAATAACTTTCCCCGTGGAACATATGAAAAAAATATTTACATAGACCTCCCATACGAAATTGCCGATCAGCTCATAATTTGAGATAGATAAAAGCTCCTTTCGGCTCTATTTGTTTTTCTGTAACACGTTGTATGTATAACGCAATGAGTAAGGACTTAGGTGCCTACTTACGAATGTCAAGAGTGGATATTTTTATAAAAAATATGCTTCTAAGCACCTACGTCCTTACATTTCATAAAATCTAAATCGATAAAGATTTCAAATAAAAAGAGATGTTTCGAAAATGTATATAGGTACTTTATTTGTATCTACATATAAACACGTGTGTGACGGTATTGCTACATCGACTTAGCCTAGGAGACCAGTGCATGAACTTACCTATATGTCATTAATCATTATCATTACTTTACAACCCTCAATCCATAGTCTTTGGCACAACATCTTTGAAAGACAAAGACTCGATCAACTTTCAGTTCTTTAAATGTTTTTTCTTTTTATAATATAATAACTTTATACAAGGTAATGATTTTTTGTACAATGACTACGAAACGTAATGGTCAGAATTCTTGGTTGATTACAGAAAAAATCTGGACCACTTACAGCATATTGTACATTTATTGTGCACGTTTTAATTTAAGTTTAATTCCATTATGTAACACGTGAAGTGCCTTGATTCGGCCCATATTTTTGTTTTTATACGTCCTATAAATGTATAATTTGCGGTACAAAAATAAAGGAATCGTAGTCATTGTACAAAATCTCTAATATAATTAATAATTTTAAATAACACAAAGTTGTGACAACCGCTAGAAATGCACAAAAATAACACAAATAATCACATCTCAATGTGGTAACACATTTTTCACGAACGAATTTGATACACCATTTGAAAAATGTTACATAGACTCTTACAAAAAAAAAGCATTTGGATAAGCTATAAACAAAATCTATAACTAAGTTCTAAAATAGAAAATAAGTATCGAATTCTCTAAATTTTAATTAAATTGATTCAAAATCATAGGTTTATTCACACATCATTATAAATTTTAAATTTTTATAAAATACATAGTGTTTTAAGCTTTATGCAAGCCTGAGCGAAACCACCGGGGTACGTGGATTGGATACGCGATTTTCTGATTGGAATAAATGGTAAATATTGGGTTTTTTAATGCACCCACAGTGCTATATGTTCTCTTAAACGAAAATAAGAAAAGTTGAAAAATTTATTAGGACAGGACCATGGGTATTGGTACTGATGAATTTTTCAACTTTTCTTATTTTCATTTAAAGTACAAATTTTCAAGCGATTGAGTTTCGCGTACCCCCGTGGCGATTCCGCTCAGGTTTGCTAATGGCTTTATTTAATAGGTAAATCGAGTACAACAAAGTGTAACTTAGTCCTTTAATATTTATTCTGATTTGGAGAACTTCAAAAAACCAAGTCTGAACATTGTGACCTTAAATATATGTTTATAATTTTTATAATAAAATTGACTATAATATTTTGACGAGAACCAAAGTTTTATCCTAAAATACGTATATCGCTATGAGTATTCGAATTAATCGCAAAATTTCAACTCGGTGGTTCTAGATATGTAAGAAGTATACACAGGTAGGTAATATTAAAAGGTACCTATACAATAAGCAAATTGTAATATCAATAATATTAAAATATTGTTTTATATTTTCGTTGCAGTTGAGAAGGAGTAGTGAGCTATAAGGGCGGTCTAACGATACTACATAATTACACTATCGATTAAGTATCATACGCCATTATATCAAAATAGTTATATCCTTAGCTGTAAGTTATATCCATATACTTGGCAAACCCATTTTGGTACTGGTTCAAGACATTTTCTAGCAGTTTCTTACCAACCAAAAATCGACCTACTTATTTTATTAGCCATTCTTATTTCATTGAAAATTCGAGAAAATATAATGTAAAATTTTACTAGTGACTGTTAAAAACAACTGAGGAAGGAGGAAGGTTGATGATAAGGTTTTTTTTCAGGGAAGTTACTTGCAGGCATTTTTTTTTATGGAGTGCCAAAACATAACTCCACCTAGAGATTTGTTCCTTGTTGAAAATTGTTCCTTCTAACCAATCCGTCCTCAGCTTCAGAATCGGTTACTAGTAAAATTTATCTAGCTTGTCAAAACCTACATTTGCACAGCCAACATTATGGTACAATTGTGTTTTTAATGTATTACTGACCTTTCATCAATTCTATATACAATTGGAATATCAGGGTTTGTCTAATAAAAACGGAAAAATTTATACTGCTTAGCTATAAATCGCAAAATCAATTCACGTATTAAATATACGATCCGTAAAGAATGATTTTATTTTAACATTTGTAAGTGTAACTCCTTCTGGGTGCGTCATAGACGCTCAATTTCTACGAATTTGCCTTGTCAGGCCTAGTGTAACAACGTTTCCTCCTGAAATTCTAAAGAGAACTTTGTTTTAGACGGAAACAACACTTTCAACCACCTACCATCTCTAACCTACTCACTCAGATCAAGAAACAGATTTTCCAATAAACCTTTTGTTCCCGTTGTCTCTCGTGAGCAAGGCCCCCGTCGCGAAGACAACGACACGTCATTGGCTTTATTTCCCGTTGTCTCCGTTATGACGATAGAGCCAAAGGGGAAATCGCCTTCAAAGCAAGGTTTAGTATGGGGTAAGGCGTGGCATGGTAAGATATTGCCCCAGCCTGCCCAACCTTGCCCCAACTATCAAAGGGAATTCGCTTTCCGGGGACAACGGAAAGATTTTTATTTTTATTTTAATAAAATCCTGTTGTCCCCTCTCACCGGGGACAGCGTGAGCACACGCAATGAAAGAATAATGTAGTTTACCATAACAATGAGTTCAAAGTCATTCATACGACTTATGAATATACCATTCGCGCCCACACAATAATAAGTAGCCAATAACTACTGAGTGTAAATGAGTAACAACATCCATAAGGCATGTATTTGTATAACGATCACAAGTTTATTGGCATCAGGATTGGACTAAAGCGCGTATTTACCTAATGATATTCGTTTAGAAATGGTAAGACACTGTTTCGGATGAAAAAAAGAGCCTTTACATTTATATAACGCAAAAAGTTAAAGTAGCACAATATCAGAGACGCAAAATGTCACGAAAACAAGAGTCTAATATAAGCTTAATGTAAATGCGGCTTTCCGTCTCGAAACTTGTCATTTTCGGTAAGTTTTCGGTCCTCTGGCGTTTTACAACTTTGATGTATTATGTTTGACATTTAACAGCTTTGAGAAGTACTTATTTGTTTCTCAATAGAACAAAAGTTACAACAACTGAAGCCATCTCAGCTCAGGCAATGCTATCTATGTAAAGACTCTTTTCTACATCTGAAATGATCGAACGAGGCACTTTCTACTTTACTAAATATCAAACAATAACGCGTGTAAATGTGGTCTCGAAAATTTTTACTAATAAATTCGTGATTTGTGCACTGTAAAACACCTCCCAGCGATGTGAAAGATGTGATTTTGGAATGAATATAATGGTTGCGTTAAATGACCATTCCATTCGCTAACAATTCATTCGTGTTTTGATCGAAATAAGGCCTTTTTCGGAGATTAAAAAAGATACGCTTTTTTTTCACCAGAAGATGGCGTTAAACCAAAAGCACGCAAGGTTGATAACAGAACTAGAGTTCTAGTAGTCGTGTAGTGTGGTCTACGTTTTTTTAAATGCAATTTAGAACCAGCCAAACCGTCTTTCATTGCTCGTGAAACTGACTAACTGATTTGATTGTCGTGCATGATCGTTGTCCAAAAAGGCCAGTGCGTTTCGTTCAGCGCCATCTAAGGATGATTTTACTAACTACGAAGTGCTATTTTTTTTCTAATAGCTGTCAAAAAAGGCCTCATTACAACAACGTGCTTTAGAATTGTATCCCATATTTGTCTACTTGTCCCAATAAGGATTTCTAAAAAAGTTTATTGCAATGTGTAAAAGGCGGATGAAATTGACCCTTATTCATACATATTTTGACACTAATTTAATCGCAATGAGAAATTGTGACCGACAACGACACTTAATAATATTCTAATAATGAAACTAGTAAGATTGAATAATTACTTACCAAACTATTCAAATCCAATATTGTTACAAAGTTTCTTTCCATTTTTTTACACGCTGGATTAATTGTAGCACTGTAACACTAGATGGCGGTTTAGGTGGTGCACGTAAGATCTATGCATGCAGTGGATAATTATGTATGAAGTCCCGTCACTTATTATACTATTTGTATCAATTCTATCACTGTTCCATGCAAACACCGCAAAGGGAACGCCGCATACTTGTCTTATTTTACCCAAATGCGTAAAATTTCAGTAGATTTGGTATTATCATGGCTTTAGGTGGTGCACATAAGACCTATGTGTGCAGTGGATAATTAGGTATGAAGTCCCATCACTTATTATACCATTTGTATCAATATCACTGTTCAATGCAAACACTGCAAAGCCGCATACTTGTCTTATCCCGAATGTGTGTGTGTTTTTTTTTCAGCAGATTTGGTATTCTCATGGCACGTTTTGGAGGCGACATCTGTTACCAGATTGCCTCAAACTCTACAGCGACATAGCGGGTTGCGGCGCTAGTGCGAGCTTCGGGCGCTAGGTGGCGCTGACGGCTGAAGCCTGTGTGTGCAGTGGATAATAAGGTATAAAGTCCCGTCACTTAGTATAATACTATTTGTATCCATTCACTGTTCAATGCGTGATTTTTCAGTAGGTATTCACATGGCACGTTGGAGGCGACATCTATTGTCAAAGTTCCTTTACAGCGACATAGCGGGTTGCGGCGCTAGTGCTAGCTTCGGGCGCTAGGTGGCGGTGACGGCTGAAGCCTGCGCGAGCGGCGGGGACGAATGCGCGGCGTGCCGGCGCAGTAGCTCTGTTACCGTGATGGCTACTTGCACGGTGCCTTTGCCTTCGAGAACGTCGGCGGCGCAGCACATGAGTTTCTGGAAATAAGTAAGTATTGTAATACGGTTATTGTTTGTCCGTTCTTCCTAACGGCCGCCGCGAATTCAAACTTATGGAGATTCGGGGTCCGTTGGGACGAAAAATACCCAACGGGCCCCGAAATTAAAATAAAAAGTATGTTATTACGGGGCCCGTTGGGAATTTTTCTTCCCTATGGCCCCCGAATTCAAACATGTAGAGATACGGGGGCCGTTGGGAATAACCGGTTATTGTTCATAGGGCGCCACATACCACCTACGTATGCGTGACGTGCACGTCACTACCGCGTACCTGTGACGTTGTATCGTACGGGACTGATTACGTGCACGTCACGAATACGGAGGCGATGTGTTGCGCGCTTACAACGTCATCTCTACGCGCGTGATGAAACACACGCATACGGAAGCGGTGTGTGGCGCGCTTTAAGCACTATTCAAACTAAAGCGGTATCCAGATTGACTTGGTACTCAAGCGCTTGACAATCTGCACCAATCAGAAGACCGCGTACCCCACGTACCGTTAAAATAGGGCGTCGTGATCGTGACAGCCAGAATGACTTTTGTTTAGTACTTAGTACCAACGATGTGGTGCAGTTTTGTATCTAACCTATTAAGATTAGAGTTTAATCTTAAGAAAGAATGAAATGTTCTTGATGTATTTCATCATGCACGTAAATCTTTTCTTAAAGACTGCATCTACTCATAAAAGTAGGTGATTCAAGCTTTGGTAGGATAACAAAAAAACTAAATTTTTAAATCGACAAGTTTTATTTTATTAAGAGAAAAAAATTAAAGTAAGTAAGTACATATAAAAATGCATTGTAAACGACTATAGTTAGTTCTTTAAACTATTAATACAAAGACTTCAGCAAAGAAAGAATACCTTGTTTTTTTAATCAATCAAAATCTTAAATAAATCTTTCTACTAATACATTCGAAAAGAAAAACACGAATTAAAGATTTACACGAAAATAATACTGAGAAGGATAGAATAAGAAAATCAAATAACAATCAATCTTAATTTAAAGAACCTTAAAATACGAAATGGAATACAGCTGGCGTTTATAGGCAGATCTATATTTTTGGCATCGGCAAGTTATTTTAGAAATTAGTTTATTATTAAATGCTTTAAAACTTTTATCATTCACACACAAGACACATGTTTTTGCATAGGCATTTTGGAATTTATTGATTATTATTCAAAGCATTCATTTTATTTAAGTGAAATTAAATCAGAAGTATAAACCCAGCCTAAATAAACTACATACACAAAATAAGTACCCAAGCACCACAAGCTAATAAATATATGTAGCATTTAAATTATATATTACTCTATAATATAATCTTACTTAAATAACTATAAATTGTACTCGCTTTAAAGCTCAAAAACAAGGTTTCATATTAAGAAGCGTAGGAAATGACACATGATAATTAAATGACCAGAAAAAGAATAATTATCGTAAAAAAAGTATTTTGAAAACATCTAAAGTACATATGTTTTCAGTATATTCGAAAGCCTTTAAAAAACAAAAAGATTCATTTTGAAATTTACATACATACATACATACATCACGCCTTTATCCCTTGCGGGGTAGGCAGAGCGTCAACGACCGTAAAAGTACGGTCGTTATCGCCACGTCTGACACATATTTGAGGGCCGTTTTAGCTATTGTCGTGTATCGCTATAGTGACAGGTTGTCAGCCTGTCGCCTAAAATTGCAATACACATGATACCCTCGAGTCCTTTAGTCGCTTCTTACGACACCCACAGGAAAGAAATGGGGTGATGCTATTCTAAGCCGGCATCACACGGCCATTTTAAGCCGGCATCACACGGCCAAAATGAAATGAAATGAAATGAAATTTGCTAAATTGCAAAAATCTTGAATTAAATCTTACATAAATATTTTAATACTATTGTTACTTATATTTTACATTGCTATGGAAGGGCACTTTGTTATACAAGTTAAGAGTAGTTTTAGTCAAAAACACCAAATGGTGCCTTAAGAGTAGATGCATAAAAAGGAAATATTACATTTTATAACTGTTAGTCTTTGGAATGCTTTTACAATTTTGTATTGTTAAATCCGTGTGGCAGTAGAAAAAGCCTTGTCTTTTATTAAAATTGCTCGAATATAAGCTGCCTCTGAAGCTGTCATCAAAAAACATAATAATAAATTTCATAAATATCGAATCTTCATATAATGTTGGCATTATTTTGCACGTTGGCATATTTTAGGAATACTCGCGCTTCGACCAATCGCTTAGCGCGAAAATTAAGCACTGTCTTTAAATACACAATTATTTATAAATACTGGGAAAAGCCTCAAAATGCAGTCTAAATATCACTACAATTACTAGATAATAATGTTGCTCATTTATAGATAAAATATGGTCATTTAATTCAAGATAAGTAGAGACCAAATGGCGTATTAAATATTGCTAAAATTAAAACAATACTACTCTTCCAAGCAAATTAGACTAACGCGTGAAAACTGTCGATTGGCTGCTTTTTTAGCCAATTCTCATTAGTTCGGCGACGTTATTCCGGATAGTCCGTATTAGCTCGGAATTAACAAACTAACCTTTTTTACTAGTTTATCTGCGTTGGTCAAGTTAGAATGTAAAAGTAGTAAGTGATTTTAAAAACAATGTCTCATAACTTTTCAATGTGAAATAGCACCATCTTTGTATCATATTACGATAGTACGACAAGATATCTATAAATGAACAACACGCAATTAAGGACAGAGCACACTACCGGCGTATGCGTGACGTGAACGTCTTCACGCGCGTTATTAGGACTTTATAATGCATGAGATTGTATGAGATGCGGCACAGTGCGGTACACGCATACGCGGGCAGTGTGCTGTGCCCTTTAATGTTATTTGCATTATGAATACAATAACGATATGATGTTTCGGTTAAGGCATACAGTTCTTATTTTATAAGAAATATATTAATAGAACAGCTACGCTACATGTTCGTATATTTCTAATTAGCTATAATACATACCTATTGTTCATTGCACCAATATCATACGATTGTATTATTGTACTTTGTAATTTGGTTTCATTTTGTAAGTTCATCACTCATCAGGTTTATAAAAACTTGACACAAGTCTATGGAGCCTCATTGACTGTAAAATAATAACGAATTGAACAATCAGTGATTGATGGATCAATCAGTTTACTTACAGGTACATTGTATAGAAAAATCAATGAAAACTTCATTGAAATTAGGTATATTTTACATTCTGATACATAAAAGTATATATTTAGATCGTTAGCAGTTTCGAATTTACTCACTAGCGTCTAGCATTTTATTAGAAGATCCTACTATAAAATTTACGACACTGGGTGCAAAATACTAAAGTTTCTTACGTGTTTTAAATATACCTTCCTATATAGCATCAATATTTAAATATATCAAAAGAAAACATAGAAATAAATTTAATTTAAGCAAGTAGCTGCCGAAAAAGAATTTAAACTTTAAAATATCTTACACAAAAATCCACAACGAAAAAAACATCTAACCTAATCATCAAATTACTCTCCAATTTAACAAAGAATGTTGAGATCTCTGGAATAAGAAAATAATATAAATCATAATCATCGCAAACACCAAATTATAACTACCAAATAAAATCATAATATTAAAGGGCAGAACACACTGTCTGAGTATGTACGTACACGTCATCACGTGCGTTAGGTTGTAATGTATGTGACTGTATGATACACGAAAGGCTCACTGCGGTAAGCTCATGACGAAGTGCATATCTCATATAGTCCCATACATTACAGCGTTATAGTGACGCGCGTGATGACGTGCACGTCACGCATACGGAAGCAGTGTACTCTGCTCTTAAACCAATAGGCAGTTAATCTAATCATAATCAGTACTTACAAAAATTAATCTATAATTTGAAATGCCTCTTATGGGAATGAACTGAATTTTACTGGAATTGATTCAGACCAATATTTTACTATTCTATCACACGATTTCGTTACGTATACAGATTTGTGCGGTTGCTTGATTTCTTTTAGGATTCTGGTTGTGGTATAGCTGTTTTTTATATTAGCCTCTTCGTGTTTATTTTTTTTTTCAAACCCAATGTCTTTGTGAACCAATTATTGGAAATGGCAAGGTCTGTTCAGCGAGGCAAAGCACTGAAATTACATGTTTTGGAACGTACACTTACAATCCAAACAGCATAAAACTTACATTCTTTCTATTCAAGTAACCCAGAAGTAACCCCAAACTGTAGTTTTGACAAATTTCTTTTAAATACCGTCAAATTCCTTCATTCAGACTTTTTACAAAGCAGCCTTTTAATACTACATTTTATCGCAGTTACACCGCAAGAATAAGGCAAAGTTTAATTTCGTATAAGATTGGAATCTAAGAATAGGTATTACTCACTAAGAGGTATTTTGTAAGTTATTATCTTATTACAAGTAAGTTAGTTTTAATATATCACTTACATGAATATTGACAAATAGACAATATTTTAGTGAATAAATGCATAAAATTCGTTAAGATGTTGATAAATTACACAACTATTTTTAGCAAGAGTCCCTAAGAATCCCGTTAATACCCAATTTAGTAAATAAAACATTTTACAATGGATATAAAATCAAAATAATGGCGGACACGAAAAACGTGCCAAGGCAGATACAAGTGTAAAGCAGTCTGTTTTCGTCATCAACTGGAATCTTAGCTTCAGTCTCTGTGTTCAAATCCCTGTTCAAATTGTTCTCGATGTCGAGATTCATTTTGCTTCTATCGTATCTCTCCAAATTGTCCACTTGTACGGGAAAATCTACTTCGTCCGTGTCGTAAATTTCGTAGTTATCGTTCCTCAAAACGTGGTCCCCCTTGCAGAACGGTGTAACGAATTGTACTCTATTGGTTTGGTAATACGGCCCCCTGTTTCTCAGTTCGTTCCCGTATATGGGTGAATACTGGTTGTCTAGATTGTCGTATATTTGGTATTCTTCGGATTCGTCGAAGGTGTACTGAGTGGAGTGGTTGAAGCCGCTGACGTAGCGTTCTTCGGAATACCTGCTTCGCTTGCGATAGTTCACTTCAATTTCACTCGCGTATTCGCCGTCAAATTGGGCGGTATCCGCGCGGTGATTGGCTGGCGTGTGGTATTCGTCAAGGCCGCTATCCCCCCGCGAGCGCTGATTGGTCGGCGTGGCGTGTGCGAGCAGGGCGGCGATAGTGCGAGCGAGCGCGGCGACGCTGCCTTCTCGCTCGCTCTGCAGTACGTCCTCGGGCGCACAGATGTACTCCTGCAACACACGCCACCCGTCTCTTAGGCTTCATACTACGTAGAACGTAATCACGGAGTATAGCGGCTCAGCTTATACTGGTTATAGAGTAAATATCTCAACGACTAGTGCAACTAGACCTTTATGCTCGAAAGCACTGGAGCTCAAGTTACACTAGACGTAGTTAGAGGTTTGTACTCGATACCCAAAATAAGCTGAGCCGCTACGATCTATGATCACGCGCGACGGAGTCTGCCTTTAGTTTCACATTTGTCTTATTCACATCGCTAGTCTTTTTGTATTGTATTTGCGCTCGCGAAGGGATCTAACGGCCCTGCAACATTTGAAACACTGTATGTACGGTTAAAGCCGTGATTGACATGCGAGCGTGATTTATTTAAATAATTTTAATGGAAATACAACATAAAAAGCGAGCAACTACGTGTACAGAGGGCAAAACAAACAGACATCAAAGCAAATCAAGTGGACGAATACATACAGGGTTGTAAGAGACGGTGTAGCAAAAACTTTGCAAGTGAGATCAGTCCATGAAACATAACAAGTTTTTGCAGGGAATATAATATGGTGAACGAAAAAAACGACTTTCCATGCAAAAACAGCCAGCTAATAGTGAGTTTTATATGGGGGGCCGAAAATATTTTCTGGTTTTCAACCGTTGGCTCGATAGGGACCTTGTTCACTTTCATGGTCTGATCATGCTTGTTCGAATCACCGTTCTTTACGCCCTATACAAGGAGTAACAAAAAGCGTATAACAAGCCGAAAGGTACTCATGGAACTCTCCTCATGGAAAATTGGAAACTGGGCAAAATTATGAAAAATAAAATTCGACCTTCCATACAAAATCGACGATCAGCTGATTGATTTACCATGCAGATCCATTTTTTTTCGTATATCGTCCCATGTTTCATGACATGAGGTAAGTTGTTCAGTTTCATGAGTACCTTGACCTCCTTTCGGCTTGTTATACTCTTTTTGTTACTCCCGGTATGACTATATGCAATCATTCATTTTAATCGGTCTAAATAAATAGGATAAGGTTCAAAACGCTTACCTCTTCCACTCCGATCCTCCGACACGCCTCCAAGAAGTTGTCCACGTTTCGTCTACATCGAGCCATTGTTAGTTTAGGCTGGAACAATAACAACATAATTATTAAATCGATTAACTGCAATAAAATCAAATGTAATTACCACTCGCTCCGCATGCCGAAGTGTAGGGGTGTGTGCCGAGCTCGTAACGTTCGCTAGGTGTCAATCTCAGACCAATTTTAGGCTCGCTTCACTCGCTACAGTGAACGTGGTTTTTGGGGCATGTAGAATAAAACTCGTACGTACAGTGCGTTCGTAATACTAGTTTCAAATCATATAGTAACATAAAAAATTGGTTCGCTACGCTCGCTATATGAATGAGTTCTATACGTATCGAAAATTATCGTGCATTCTTGTGTCAAAGGTATTTATTTATAAGGGCACAGTACCTGCGTATGCATGCATGCAATCACGCGCGTGCCGGTCGCAATGTAAGGGACTGTATAAGGTACGGCACACTGCCTGCGTAACGTATGCGATGAGTAGTGCACGCAAGCAGTGTGTATTATTATTATAGTATAATATTATTATTATTTATTAATATAATTGAGGGTAAGTTATCCATCAGGGTAATTCTGCCAGTGTCAGTATAATAAGATTCCAGCGCTGCTGCGCCGGACGGTTGGTTAATAATGTAAATCGTAATGATTTACCTGCGCGGGCGAGGGCACGTGCACTGAGGCGACAGATCGCGGCCGCACGTGGTTCGCGAGGTGACACAACACTACTCCATCTGCCAACACTGGTGCTAATTGTTCCGGTAGTGACATCTTCAGCCGCGTGTATGGGTCTGCATAAGGTATGACGCATTGCTTGCGTTGCGTAATGCACGCAAGCAGTGTGCTGTACAATGTATAGAATAGTTGGAATGTACCTGCGCGGGCGAGGGCACGTGTACTGAAGCGACAGATCGTGGCCGCACGTGGTTCGCGAGGTGACACAACACTACTCCGTCTGCCAACACTGGTGCTAATTGCTCTGGTAGTGACATCTTCAGCCGCGTTTCTATTATCTGTAAAATTATGAAAGAATATAGGAATAAAATTATACATCGAAACATAAAATACATGTACGTAAAAAACTGAGAAACGAGAGAGAAGCGGGCGCGAAATTTCGTAGGTAATGGTAATAATGGTAATGGTCAGGTAGTTCGAACGCAGATACTGTGTTATCCTACTAATCCTACTAATAATATTATAAAGGCGGATGTTTGTGTGTGTGTTTGTTACGACATCACGCTAAAACGGCTGAATAGATTGACATGAAATTTTGCACAAATATAGAAGAGTATCTAGAATAACACATAGGCTACTTTTTACCACGGGAAAATGTCTTATTCCTATGGGATCACGCATATTCCAATATTTTTGCAAAGGTGGCGTGACTGAGCCGATTCGCGTTTTAAATGTTTTCGCCGAAAACTAACAGCGACATCTCTTGGCGAGTACCTAATGCTTTTTTCCCGCGGAATAATAGGTTGCAGCGGGTGAAACCGCTGACGGGCAGCTAGTCATACATAAATACATTTACTTCGCTATATCCCTTGCGGGGTAGGCAGAGCGTAAACGGTTGTAGTAAACGGCCATTAAACCACGTTTGATAAAAGTCTGAGAGTCATTCAGTAGACTATGTATCACCACAGCGACAGGTTGTGAGCCTGTAATTTTGCAATATACATCAACTCACAAATTCTTATTCGCTTCTTATGACACTCACGGCAAGATATGGGGTTCCAGCACCACACAGCACCTATTATCAAAGCAAACTAAAAAAGTGTTCTCACCGTCCGCAACTGCTCGAGCAGCTCAGTCTCCTCCTTCTGCTTGTCGAACTCCCTCTTCATGGTGAAGCTGAGTTTGTCGCCGGCATCTTTGTTCCACGCCATCTTGCCGGGAGGCTTCGCGCCGCCACCTTTCAAATACGCAACCGTCAGCAGTTTCGCTTCACCATTGAATTCACTGTGTCTCGACATTTTGCCTAAGCTGTTGTACCCTAAGTTCGTAGGAGATTTGGTCGGGGAGGTCGGTTTGATGTAAGTCTCTGTGCCGTTTCGGTACTCGACGTTTCCGTTGACGGTTGAATAGATTTTGTTGACGTTTCTAGACGGAACGACCTTCTGTACGGGTCGTTTCGGTTCTTCTAGTTTTTCTGTGTTGCCGTTCTGAAACCTGCGGGGGGTGGAGTGTAGGAGGGGGGAATTCGGCGCCTGGTTGGCTGGGGAGGAGACTGAGGAGTTGGCGGATACGGAGCGGTATATGGGGGATACGTTACTATGTCCGTTATGGGGTGAGTGAGGCTTGTGGACGGGGGAGGGAGTGTCCGGATCGGAGTTTTGGTCTCGAGGTCTGTACACGTCTGCCGTCCGCTGCTGTCTTAAAGCTTCTTTGTATTGTCTGTAAAGTGAAGAGTAATGTGAGTGTCTTATAGGACAAGTTTTGTAGAAGCAAACTTTAACAACACACAGGTTAACACATTAATACAGTTCGATTGAATGTTAATAATGCTGCACAGGCTATAAGATATAACTGCGAGAAACCCATCAAAGTTAGGTAATTAATTTCCAAACTTACATGGACAGAACAGAATAACTAACCAGCCATTTTTTATTGTCCATGTGGCTTGCAGCAGTACTTACGTATTTATTATGTCAAGAATAAATTATATATTATTTTATATCATTCACTTCAGTATTAAAAGCTGTTAGTACATAAACCAATGACGTACACAGATAGAAAAGCCACCAACCTATGTGTTACCAAAGTATATAAAAAAGCTAAGTGCATAAATATGTACATGAAAGATGTGCAATGTATGAGTATACCTGTAGGTTTGTTGATGGGCTAATTTAGTCTTATCGTCGCCATTCATCCCCTCGGGGGACATACGGAGGCTGCAAGGGACAACACCAGGGGGTTAAAAAAAAGTTCAACTAAAAAGAGAAGGAGATAAAAGGTGTGAGGGAAATAGCGCAAATCGTATATGTCGGAGTATTTTTTAGGGCGAATGCTGCGTCACACGGATTGTTCCTGCAGACTCGTGCGAAGTTCACTTCATCTGCACCGCTTGAGGCAAAGTGAATTACGCGCGCAGATTGTCCGCACGGACAAACCGCGTAAAGCATTGCATACTCTTAATCAGTAGAAACACGATTTTGCATACGCCAAACGGCGAACAGACTGCGAAATCGTCTATCGTCTCGTAGTACACGATGCGTTCGCGCGAATAGATTCGCGTAGTAAAACGTGTGCTACGAGTTGACATACGCCTCTTTGCAGATTGGTGCCTGAAATATTAAGCTACTGATTTAAAATACGGTTTAAGTTGTGGGTGTTCAGCTTAAACAACTGAACAACATTTGTTTTACCACTTTTTTAAGCACTCACAATATTTGATTTTCCACTCTTAAATGATGATCATATTGTGTTTTTGATAAATACGTTAGATTTTTTTACCAATTTTATGAACTGGGAAAAGTATACGTTCGATTTTGCGCTAGTTCCCTAACACCTTGTACAAATCATGAGACAGAGGGATATGATATGAAGTATGCGACGATTCGGGCGATGTTTTTACCTCTGCGCCGGCCAATGTAAGAAATAAAAGGAAAATACCAAATAAATATCAACCGCTTCTATACTAGTAAACAATACGTCTAATAAAATAAGGCGAAATACATTCCATACCATAAACTACTACAGGGATGGGGAAATGGCGGCCCGCGGGCCAAATCCGGCCCGCGGAGTGATTTCGTCCGGCCCGCGGTCACTGACTGATTTTTATTAAGTTTGGCCCTCAAGTTCAATTAATCACGTTAATAAGTAGGTCTGTAAGTTAGATAGTAGTAATAAGTAGCAGAAAAACAACCGCTTGAAATTATTGAGCTTCAGTGTGATGACACGTTGAAACAAATGTACAAAGATTCAACAAAAATTGAATTTTACGAGTCATTGTCAAAATGTAAGTTTCCTAATTAAAGTAAACATGCTCAGAAAATGTTTAGATCTTCTTAACTGTGAGCAAGTGTTTTCCACAATGAAGCTGCGTAAGAACAAACTGAGGAACAAATTGACTGATGAACACCTTGAGTGTATTTCAAAAGTTACGTCAAGTAATTTGAAGCCAAATTTTGACGCACTTGTAGACGAACAGTCAAAATTTCATTTATCTCATCGACCAAGCACATCAAAACAAACTTAATTTCTTGTACATTTTTTTTAGTAATTAATAAACTTATTTGGCCCGCTTACAAGTTGTGATTCTTTGATATGGCCCTTTCCAAAATGTATTTCCCCATCCCTGAACTACTATGATGATGTCCCGATATTAGTTTATGTTTGTTAGAATTTAACTATACTTACAAAATAATAAGATATCTAAATAAAAAAATAAATGTTTCCCAAGATTTTACACTGCTGGGTAAACCATAAAAAGTAGGTACATAAATAAAAATAATCATAAAAATTATAAAGTTGTAAATTAAATATCAGCACTCCGTACTAACTTGGCAACCCTTGGCCATTTCTTAGTAGTTTTAAAAAGTAAACGAATCTTCATCTTGCCTTTGAATTGACAAAGCTAGATTTTTTGATTTGTAAATTGTAGCCAAGGCTAGATTACACAAGAATAGATATATCTATAAGTATAAACAAATTAATAATAGGTCATCCATCATCTTCGTGCTCTTATCCCAAATTAGCTTGATTTTATCCGCCAACGTGGCAGTATTCTTAGCTTGTTCTTAGCCATAACCACACGGATCTAAGTATAACAAGCAGATGTAATAAAAACAAAATCCCGACTGCGGTACTTTCAAAGTTGTATTTTGCGATAAAAATCCGCCATCACAAATTTATCATTTTTTTATACGTATAGCCAGTGTCACACTGCTGAGACGAATCTTACAACACCGCACATGCCAAGATCCGCCCAGCCATTCGGGCTGTAGCCCGTGAAAACGAATTTCTGGATACCTACATACATACATAGATACTCGCGAAATACATAACCCTGACCGAGGCAGTTAGGAAAAAAATAACTATCAATCAGTAACAAGGATAGATTGATATGCTTACCCAGAGAGCAGGGGCGTAAGCGGAGGCGCCAAGGGCGACTCGCTGGAGAGTGACTGCGCCCTGGACAGCGCCGCCCCGGGCGATAGAGTTGACGGTGTGCTGGGCGTTGATCTGCCTGAACCCCCGCCCGCTTCACCGCCAGCTGGAAAATGAAAGGGACATTGGTGATACCGTGGCTCCATTATTGTTCAAAAATAATACTATTCTCTTCCATTGCTGTCCAAAATACTCCGTTGAAATTTTTCAATGTTTCTCAAATTTTCTACTTTGACGCTATTTTTTCCTTTCGGTCGCGATTGTAACTGTGTTTTGTAACCGGTTACAAATTAAGATTTTTTTCATATTTGCTTGTAACCTGGTTACAAACTAGTAAAAACATTAATGAACTTCGGATTATTTTTTAAAAGTTACTATGGAAGAATTTCTGTTCCTAACAGAACTCAAAAAAATTCGTTCTCGTCCTGTGGTCAACCTTTTCAAATATGTAGCTGCCTTGCTTACGTCAAGAGCCATCATCAGCGCGCATGCAAAACAGTATTTTTTGAGTTGTATGTGGCCTACATACAACTCAAAAAAATCCTGAGATCTACATTTTAACTGACAACTGTCAAACTTAAAACTAATTTATCTGGTCAACTGTACTACTAGTTAATTTGAAGAAGTTGTTAGCATTGACGGGATCTATACTTTAAGTGACAGCTGGTCAACTGTACATGCTGAACAATAGGTACTGCTAGTTTCTTTAAAGAAGTTGCAAGCCTTTTTTAAGTGACAGATGTCAAACTTAAACCTAATTTATCTCTGAAACTATGCATGATAGACAATGTACATACAAATGGCAGAATGAAAAGGCAAAAAATCTCTCAAGAGGCAGAATGTCAATGTAGCAAAAGTCAAATTCGCAGAATGTCAAAGTAGCAGAATGGTTCGAAGTATGTCCAAATGTCAATGGTGACAAAAAATTAATTATCAAAAAGAATGTCTATATGGCCAGTACAGTACTAACAGGTAACGAGAAAACAAATCTTTCTTCTTTTGTAGTTTCGCAGCGGTTACGAATCATAGTTACATAGGCGGAGTAAAAAGTTTTAGTTTGTAACCAGGTTACGAACAAATAAGAAAATTCAGTTACATACGCGGCCGAAAGGCATTTTTTGCACGTAGGCATTTTTTGCCTGCATTTTAATACAAAACGACGTTTTAAATAGTAGCTTATTTTATTAGTAAGAAAATACCGTATTAAAAAAAGAACATTTAGAATAACTACTACCTAGGTCCCATTTGTTGGACCCACGTAAGTGAAAATTAGTTTCATGAGTGCCAAACTTTTATTTCTAAATCAAATAAGTCTACTTAGGGAAAGGTGCACCTGATCCCTGATCAACTCTTGGAATTAACAGAAAGACATTTTTAATTTTCTATATTCTGCTGACACTAGTCTGTATACTTCGTAAACACTGGCATATCCTTGCTACTTAAACTCTCACGGCCAACTAAACTATGATTTCATCTCCGTGTGGCATGTGTGCATGTTTATCCAAACTGCACCTGCCATACTGTCTTTGTTGAATCATACCAACAGTAGCTTACATGTGAGCATTCCGTTACTTTATCAACAACATTGTACTCGTGCTTAGACAATCAATATCATCGTCTTAAATTGTCGCAGCATACTGATGGGAGATTACAAATACATGATTAGTAAACGAAACAACCAGTCGAGATAGACTTTTACCCACAGCTAAATAAAATACGAAATTATTATTTCAACCCAGGACCTTTTTTCAATCCCGTGTTTATGTTTTGTAGAGGTCCTCTATCGAGTAAAGCAATGCAAATAGACAATCATGGTGTGTAATTGCGCATATTTTGAGTTATCTCCAATCTCTAAGGTAATCAATAAAGGTAAATAATAAAGAGAGAGAGCGAGAGAGAGAGAGAGAGAGAGAGAGAGAGAAAGAGAGACTTTAAATATTCTTTAGCATATTAGCATATTATTGAGGAAGGAACTATGTTTGGCAGTTCTAGTGTCTGAAGTGACAACATTAGAACGAAGTCTCACCATCATTGGACCACCTCTTCTCGACGCCATCTGTGCAGTACCAGCTATCCATAACATGTCTTGGCTTGTGTCGGAGGCAGTCTATGGTCGCATTGCCCGACACAATATAGATCGACGTATTTCTAAAAAGGAACTGTATATGACAGTTCAAGTGACTATATTAGAACGGAGTCTTACCATCATTGGACCACCTCTTCTCGACGCCATCTGTGCAGTACCCGCTATCCATAACATGTCTTGGCTTGTGTCGGAGGCAGTCTATGGTCGCATTGCCCGACACAATATAGATCGACGTATTTCTAAAAAGGAACTGTATATGACAGTTCAAGTGACTATATTAGAACGGAGTCTTACCATCATTGGACCACCTCTTCTCGACGCCATCTGTGCAGTACCCGCTGTCCACAACATGTCTTGGCTTGTGTCGGAGGCAGTCTATGGTCGCATTGCCCGACACTATATGGTTCGGTGTGTTGTTGAGGAAGGAACCATGTTTAGCAGTACTTCTGGTGTCACACTATATAGTTAGATGCGATCTAAAGTGACTACAGTAGAACGAAGTCTTACCATCATTGGACCACCTCTTCTCGACGCCATCTGTGCAGTACCCGCTATCCACAACATGCCTCGGCTTGTGTCGCATTGCCCGACACTATATGGTTCGGCGTGTTGTTCAGGAAAGAACTATATTAGGCAGTTCTGGTGACTAAAGTGACTACATTAGAACGAAGTCTTACCATCATTGGACCACCTCTTCTCGACGCCATCTGTGCAGTCGCAATGCCTGAGACTATAATTCTTTGGTATATTATTGAGGAAGGAACTATGTTTGACAGTTCCTTTAGTAACTTTTGAAGCACTCGCGATTGTTTTCACACATTTTAAGTTCCTTTAGTGACTAAAGGGACTACATTAGAACGAAGTCTTACCATCATTGGACCACTTCTTCTCGACGCCATCTGTGCAGTAACTTTGACTATATTCTTTGGCATATTATTGAAGAAGGAACTATGTTTGTCAGTTCTGGTGACTAAAGTGACTACATTGGAACGAAGTCTTACCATCATTGGACCACCTCTTCTCAACGCCATCTGTGCAGTACCCGCTATCGAGCACATGCCTCGGCTTGTGTCGGAGGCAGTCTATGGTCGCATTGTCCTAGACTATATTCTTTGGCATATTATAAAGTAAGGAACTATGTTTGGCAGTTCTTCTGGTAACTAGAGTGACAACATTAGAACGAAGTCTTACCATCATTGGACCACCTCTTCTCGACGCCATCTGTGCAGTACCCGCTATCCACAACATGTCTCGGCTTGTGTCGGAGGCAGTCTATGGTCGCATTGCCCGACACTAAATGGTTCGGCGCGTTGTTGAGGAAGGAACTATGTTTGACAGTTCTCCTAGTATCTAAATTACTTGGAACGAAGTCTTACTGAGTCTTGCCTGAGACTATATGATTCGGCGTGTTGTTGAGGAAGGAACTATGTTTGGCAGTTCTAGTGTCTGAAGTGACTACTTTAGAGCGAAGTCTTACCATCATTGGACCACCTCTTCTCGACGCCATCTGTACAGTACCCGCTGTCCACAACATGCCTCGGCTTGTGTCGGAGGCAGTCTATGGTCGCATTGCCCGACACTATATGGTTCGGCGTGTTGTTGAGGAAGGAACTATGTTTGGCAGTTCTTCTAGTACCTGGGACGCTAAGCCCATAAAATATCAATCTGTCATATTTCTTTCCTAGAATTATGAAACTTGGTACAGTTGTTCTGTAGGTGCTAGTGAGCAGATTAAGCCCGGTTGACAAAGGGTTCCGCACCCAAGGGGGGAGGGGGAGGGGGGGGGGAAGATTTCTTGTTCCGAGTTTCGCTCTAAGCCATACAACTTATAAATTAATGCTATTATGGCAAGTGTGGTATCATTTTCGGATAACTTCTGAACTGTGCGTTTAATTATGAAACAAAAAAAAACACATGCCCATACAAAAAAAAAAGTAACAAAATCCATAAAAAATATATTTTTAAATTAGTTTAAACGTTTACATTTTTATAGAATATTTTTATTAAAAAAATGTGTCTGGAATGCTACATTCATGTAGATTAAAAATATATACAACATAATAACACTTTGTAAACAAAGAGTAAAAGAAAAAAAATTTCATTCAACGGACGACGGTAGATTTTGCTGTATGTTTCATATGAGAGTCGTTTAACGATGCGATTCCATTGTCGCTTTGGACTTATTAAGGCAAAAAATGGTACTGTTTTCATGACATAGTAACTTGAGTGAGTGGTAGCCAAGGTAGAAAATATGGGAATGAGGGGGTGTAATAATATATTCTACGAGTTGTATAGATCCTAAATTAATCCTAAATTAATGCTATGGTCAATGTGGTCCAAAATCAGGGCTAAAGAGATTTTAGATGTAACGGTAGATCTTGCTCTATGTTTCATATTATGAGAGTCGTATGACGATCCGATTCCAATAACATGTTCTGAAGTTGAACGTTTACATCCTAAATTAGTGCCAAGTGTGGTGTCATTTTCGAGTGTTCATACACAACTGCCACTCCATCAACTCCAGTTGTCAACCCGCTTAGCTGACTATGAAAGATTTCTACGGCCGGCATGTACAGTCACTCACGCTAACTCATGAACAATTCTGTTTTTGATTGTTTCATGACTGATACGGACAAGCCGGACAATTATTTTGTAGTACGATTCAATAAATTTTACTGCATCTAGAAAAGTTACTATTGTTGCTGTAAAATGTTACGGTCTGAAAACAATCTTAACCTTATATTTTGAATTGTTCATAAGTGAGCGGGAGAGAATGTACACGGCTGCCTCTGATATGTCAACAGCTAAATGTAACCAAAACGAGAGGAGCCTACTTTGAGGCACGTGATCTTGGCACTGGATGCAATCCAGTGCCTTAAAAAAGGGCCATCTGCCAGCTCAGCAATGGAAAGTACAAGTAGAATGCTGTTAGCGTTGCCTCGCTCCCGCGTCAACTTGGAGTCATCCAAACTTGCTTACCAACGCATTATGACAAAATAAACCGTCTACTCCCCACTTTTCTCACATTCTTGATTCGCAGTTGCGTGGCAGCCCTAACAATAGCCTAAAAGTGCTATTTTATAGGACGTGCAGAGCGCTCAGCACTCATATGAGCGATCAGAAGACTGCTGGTGTAAAAAGATGGCATTAATCATACAGCTCTAAAAGTGTCACTCAATGAGTCTTCGTCATCATCTGCCTACCATTATTCCAATTTATTAGGGGTCGGCGCAACATATCTTTCTCTTCCATTCATCTCTATCAGCCGTCAAATCTTCGTTTACACCTTTTTGATTCATATCATCTTTTACACAATCCATCCAAACTTTTTTAGGCCTTCCACTTCTTCTGCGTCCATCCATTCATATTCATTACCTTTTTTGTCACATGATTTCCATCCTTCCTCATAACATGCTCATACCACGATAAACGGCTTGTCTTTTCATATTTCGGTGTGTCTTCGTATCAACATATAATCCGCATTGATACCTACCGCCCTGCCGCCTGAATGCCCATGTCACAGCCCAGAGATGCGGTTACCTAGAGCCCTAGGTTTTTAGGGCTTCATAGTCTACTACAAACCCTTATTAAACTAGGTAACCATATTAATAGGAATTTCATTTAGAGAATTTCATTTGTATATTCTGGTAGCATTGGGAAACGTATTAAACTCTAGCAAATCAATCTTTTTCTCGTTATATTTGAGGCCGTGATCCTTCGCATCCTGCTCACAATTTTTTTTAGTTAGGCCAGCAAGCGAAGGGCTTTGGAACACCATTTCGTTGGCGTAGCTGATGTTAATTGCAAATTTACTGTCTATCGCACAGCAAACGAATGGCGTTGTTGGTCTCTCGATCAAAGTATTTACATTTTGTCAAAAAGTCCTGTACCAAACCCAAGTAGGGAGTCGCTTAGAGGAAGATGCTTACTAAGCACACTGTGCAGAACCTTACTGGTTGGTAGTTGATAGTGGAAGCATCTCCCGCACAGTTTTTATTGCTATGCTACTAAAGTTTTTTATTAATTATCTGGTAGGTAGTTACCTGATAGTTATTATGAGTTATACAAAGTGTGAATCGCATGGGAAGTATTCTACGCAAATGAGCACGCGCATGCTTGATGAATCATGCCTAGGCGAATTTCCTTTCTTCATACTTATTTCAATCTCTTTAGCTGTGATTGAAACGACCGAAGTTGGTATAGTAATGCAGTGCCGTATCCTCAGACGGCCCCAGAGTAGATTAGTGAACATTTCATCAACTTTATCCGGTTCACTACTGCCTTCAATACTTGAAAATTGAACCACATTGCGACCATAGAATTACCTAATTTAGGATCTAGACGTCTCGTAGAACATATTATTACACCCCCTCCCTCCCATATTTTCTACCTTGGCTACCACTGACTCAAGTTACTAAGTAATGAAAACAGTACCATGATCATAATAAGATCAAACCGACAATGGAATCGCATCGTCAAACAACTCTCATATGAAACATACAGCAAAATCTACCGTTCGGTGAAAGGAAAATATTTTTTTCATTTACTCTTTGTTTACAAAGTGTTATTATGTCGTATATATTTTTAATCTTAGCCGTGTGGTGTCGGCAGAGTAGAATAGCACCACCCCTTCTCTTCCCGTGGGGGTCGTAAGAGCCGACCGAGGGATAAATCCGACCCAAGTGGATCAGGGTCCTGGAGAAGGAAAACTCCACACTTAAACCCGGAATGGGGTCTCCGTCAGGTGCGATTAAGTCATATATATCGTGCGGCAGACTCCTGCAGCCGACCTGGCTCCGCACGTATCGACTCGTCGTTCCTGTGGAGTCAGCCAGGAAGGCCGAGAGGGTGGCGCAGGTCCTGGGCAGCCCTGCGTTTTCCATAATAGCGTCCCAGGCAACGCAGTGTCTGTGGAGAGGAAACTTCACCCGCGTCTCGCGGATAACAACACGGGAAGTGGCAGTGACCGGTTATAAGTCTGCACGTATGGGCGTAAGTGCGGGCGCCAGGGGTCGCTTCCGTCAGTGGGAGGGTCCATCGTAGACCCACTGATCAGTTACCGCCCGCTCCAAGTCGGGCAGCCCCCGACCAATAAGGTACTGATCCGCCCCGGTGCTGGTTTGCTCTTTTAGGGTGTAGAGAGCACCAGCCTCAACTGGACAATCGGCGCCGTTACATTGTACACCTGCAACTAACAGGCATAAAAACATCAAAAACCAACCCCGCTTATCCATGCGATTTGCAACATGGAATGTCCGTACTATGAGGATAGGCCTCCCTGACACCTGTGGAGGTTCTTCTACTGACGCACAAGATCTGCGTAAAACTGCCGTAATCGACGCCGAACTACACAGACTGAACATTGCTGTTTGCGCTTTACAAGAGACCAGACTCCCTGACGAGGGTTCCTTGCGTGAGACGCATTATACATTCTACTGGAAAGGAAAGGACAGCAGCGCTGTGCGCGAGTATGGTGTTGGCTTTGCTATACGCACCTCGACCTCTTAACATCTATAGAGGCTCCTTGCGGCATCTCGGAACGCATTATGTTGCTGCGATTAAATACGGACCATGGTTACGTATCACTGATTTCTGCTTACGCACCAACGCTATCCTCAACAGATGAAGCCAAAACACAGTTTTATGACCAGCTCGACCAGACTCTACGCGGGTTAAAACCATCTGACCGCTTATATATTCTGGGCGACTTTAACGCTAGGGTCGGACAGGACAACATTGCTTGGCCAGATTGTATAGGTAACCACGGTATAGGGAAGCTTAATGAAAACGGCCAACTTTTATTAGAGCTTTGCTCTAAACACCTACTGTGTGTTACCAATACCTACTTTAAAGGCAAATCAACTCGCAAAGTGTCCTGGAAACATCCTCGTTCTGGACACTGGCATCAACTGGACCTTATCCTTACCAAAAGAAAAATCTCCGCGAGACCCTGCACACGCGATCATTTCACAGCGCTGATTGTGACACAGACCACTCCTGGTGGCATCACAAGTTGCTATAGCTCACAAAAGATCCACTCATCCAAATTGCCCGGTAGGAAGAAGCTCGATCTTCCAAAATCCAGAGACGATGAGGTGGTCCAAAAGTATGAAGAGCTGGTACGCGACGAAGTTGCCACCTGGGATGTAGACGCTCCGATAGAGGAGGAATGGGGCAAAGTAAAAAAGCTACTTACAGAAGTAGCCGGTACGGCTTTCGGTCATCAGAAAGTTAAAAACCAGGACTGGTTCGCTGAAAATCTCGAACACATTACACCTCTGCTCGAGTCCAAACGACAAGCTGCGCTAAAACATCGCCTTAACCCATCCGAAAAGACGCGTATCGACCTATCGAATGCAAAATCAGCTTTACAACGCACATCACGGTACTTCGCAAATGCATACTGGACCGAGCTTTGTCAAAGCATTCAATCATGCGCTGATATGGGAAACTTTGGTGGTGTTTACGCTGGGATTAAAAGGCCCTTGGTCCTTTTCCTAAAAAACAGCCCCCTTAAAGAAGCGGACGGCACTGTTATTACAGATGCTCAACGCCAACTCGAACGATGGGTAGAACATTATGTTGGTCTCTACTCAGAACCAGTGAACATAATGCCAGAAGCTGCAGATTGCATGCCAAAACTAGCTACCTGGACTGAGTTAGATGATCTTCCTACCATAAGGAGTACCACAAGGCTGTTAAGCAGCTTAAAATTGGAAAATCACCTGGAAACGATGGTACCCACGCCGAAATTATCAGGCTCAAGTGCATATTACCCATCCTGCACAATCTGTTGTGTAAATGTTGGGAAGCGGGATATATACCACAGGATATGCGCGATGCTAACATCATTACCCTATACAAAGGCAAAGGTGACCGCGGTGACTGTAACTGTTATCGTGGAATATCCCTTTAAGTATAGTAGGTAAATTATTTGCTCGGTTAGTCTTAATAAGACTCCAGAAACTTGCTGATCGTGTATATCCCGAATCGCAATGTGGATTCCGCGCCCAACGTTCCACAACAGATATGATCTTTACACTTCGCCAACTGCAGGAAAAGTGTAGAGAGCAGAAAACACCTCTGTTTGTGGCGTTCGTCGACCTTAACAAAGCCTTCGACACCGTGAGCAGGAAGGACTCTATACTGCACTTTTAAACATCGGGTGCCCTCCAAAACTTCTAAGCCTCATTAAATCCTTCCACGAGGACATGAAAGGATCTGTTGTTTTTAACGGCAATACATCCGAGCCGTTCGAAATGCGTAGAGGTGTTCGCCAAGGCTGCGTGTTGGCTCCTACCCTGTTTGGTATTTTCTTCTCATTGCTTTTAAAGTTGCTTTCGGCGATGACCAACAGGGTATACACCTGCACACTAGGGCTGACGGGAAGCTGTACAATATCTCGCTTCTTAGGTCAAAGCGTAACCGCGATGACTTATTCGTCGATAGCCTTTTGTTCGCTGACGATGCAGCCTTCGTTGCTAATTCTCAAAGTGAGCTTCAAGACATTGTTGATAAGTTTTCCCACGCGTGTTCTCTGTTCTCAATGTCCATTAATGCCAAAAAAACAGTAGTGCTAGCTCAAGGTGGAGAAACACCACGTATTTTGCTCGATGCCGTTCCCTTGAACATAGTTGACAAGTTTTGCTACTTGGGGTCGACTGTGTCGAACAATCTCACCCTCGATGCTGAGATCAATACTCGTATCGGCAAAGCGGCGACCATGTTCGGCAGGCTCAGTACAAGAGTATGGAATAATAAACACCTGACCACAAAAACCAAGATAATTGTTTACCAAACTTGCGTTCTAAGCATACTCTTGTATGGAGCTGAAACCTGGACTTCGTACGCAAAACAAGAACGTCGACTCAACACATTTCATATGCGCTGCGTAAGAAACATCTTGCATATAACTTGGCAGGACAGAGTCACAAACGAGCGAGTTCTAGAAATTGCACAGCTGCCTAGCTTTACCGCTTTGCTTAAGCAAAGACGATTGCGGTGGCTAGGGCATGTGTACCGCATGGAACCTTCGCGTCTACCACGGCGTGTCCTGCTTGGCGCCGTAGCTAACGCCAAAAGAGGAGTTGGAAGACCGATGCTACGTTTCAAAGATTGCGCCAAACGGGACATGGCTGCGTTTGACATCGACCATCAAAGCTGGGAGAAGCTTGCTGAGAATAGGGATGTATGGAGAAAGCGTGTGTTTGATGGGCGTAAAGCTTACGACGATGCCTGGTTCGCTGGTCTCGCAAACAAAAGGCAAAAACGACATCTAAACATGCATGTGCCAGTCTCTAATTCCACCTTCGTTTGTAGAGCGTGCGGAAAGTCATGCCGCTCCCGTATCGGCTTATACAGCCATGAAAAATCTTGCCTCAGACACTGAATAAATCGTCTGTCACAGACGTATGAGGCCAATGATGATTTTTAATCTACATGAATGTAGCATTCCAGACATATTTTTTTAATAACAATATTCTATAAAAATGTAAGCTTCATAAACGTTTAAACTTATTTAAAAATATATTTTTTATGGATTTTGTTACTTTTTTTTTTTTGTATGGGCATGTGTTTTTTTTGTTACATTATTAAACGCACAGTTCATAAGTTATCCGAAAATGACACCACATTTGCCTTTGCAGCATTATCTTATGAGCTGTATCACTTAGAATAAAACTCAAGGCAAGCAAACTTCCCCCCCCTCCTACTCCCCCCTTAGACGTGGCACCCTTTGTCAACCGGGCTTAATCTATTTATTAGCACCTAAAGAACAACTGTACCAAGTTTCATAATTCTAGGAAAGAAATATCACAAAATGTGCTTAGCGTCTCAGGTATAGTGACTACATTAGAACGAAGTCTTACCATCATTGGACCACCTCTTCTCGACGCCATCTGTGCAGTACCTTTGACTATATTCTTTGGCATATTATTGAAGAAGGAACTACATAGTTTATACTTGCAATTGTCGGCACTTGGTGAAACTCCATTGTTATGATTTTGATTCAAAATCATAAGAAGGAATCAAAATTATAAGAAGGAACTATGTTTGGCAGTTCTACTGATGTCTATAGTGACTACATTAGAACGAAGTCTCACCATCATTGGACCACCTCTTCTCGACGCCATCTGTGCAGTACCCGCTGTCCACAACATGTCTTGGCTTGTGTCGGAGGCAGTCTATGGTCGCATTGCCCGACACTATATGATTCGGCGTGTTGTTGAGGAAAGAACTATGTTTGGCAGTTCTTCTAGTATCCAAAATGACTTGGAACGAAGTCTTACCCGGGTCTTGCTTGAGACTATATGGTTCGGCGTGTTGTTGAGGAAGGAACTATGTTTGTCAGTTCTTCTGGACTAAAGTGACTACATTAGAACGAAGTCTTACCATCATTGGACCATCTCTTCTCGACACCATCTGTGCAGTACCCGCTGTCGACCACATGCCTCGGCTTGTGTCGGAGGCAGTCTATGGTCGCATTGCCCGACACTATATGGTTCGGCGTGTTGTTGAGGAAGGAACTAAAGATGTTTGGCAGTTCTTCTGGTGTCTAAAATGACTATTGAGGCAGTCTATGGTAGCATTGCCCGAAACTATATGATTCGGCGTGTTGTTGAGGAACGAACGATGTTTCGCGGTTCTTCTGGTGTGTAAAGTGACAATATTAGAACGAAGTCTTACCATCATTGGACCACCTCTTCTCGACGCCATCTGTGCAGTACCCGCTATCCACAACATGTCTTGGCTTGTGTCGGAGGCAGTCTATGGTCGCATTGCCCGACACTATATAGATAGACGTATTGCTAAAAAAGGAACTGTATATATGACACTTCTTCTGGTGACTAAAGTGACTACATTAGAACGAAGTCTCACCATCATTGGACCACCTCTTCTCGACGCCATCTGTGCAGTACCCGCTGTCCACAACATGCCTCGGCTTGTGTCGGAGGCAGTCTATGGTCGCATTGCCCGACACAATATGATTCGGCATATTATTGAGGAAGGAACTATGTTTGGCAGTTCTTCTGGTAACTAGAGTGACTACTTTAGAGCGAAGTCTTACCATCATTGGACCACCTCTTCTCGACGCCATCTGTGCAGTTGCAATGCCTGAGACTATAATTCTTTGGTATATTATTGAAGAAGGAACTATGTTTGTCAGTTCTTCTGGTGGCTAAAGTGACTACATTAGAACGAAGGCTTACCATCATTGGACCACCTCTTCTCGACGCCATCTGTGCAGTACCCGCTGTCCACAACATGTCTCGGCTTGTGTCGGAGGCAGTCTATGGTCGCATTACCCTATATTCTATGGCAAATTATTCTTTAGAGAGAGAGACTATATTTTTAGCATATTATTGAGGAAGGTACTATGTTTGGCAGTTCTTCTAGTGACTACATTAGAACGAAGTCTTACCATCATTGGACCATCTCTTCTCGACGCCATCTGTGCAGTACCCGCTGTCCACAACATGTCTCGGCTTGTGTCGGAGGCAGTCTATGGTCGCATTGCCCGACACTATATGGTTCGGCGTGTTGTTGAGGAAGGAACTATGTTTGGCAGTTCTTCTAGTAAAGTGACTACATTAGAACGAAGTCTCACCATCATTGGACCACCTCTTCTCGACGCCATCTGTGCAGTACCCGCTATCCACAACATGCCTCGGCTTGTGTCGGAGGCAGTCTATGGTCGCATTGCCCGACACTATATGGTTCAGCGTGTTGTTGAAGAAGGAACTATGTTTGACAGTTTCTCAGGTGACTAAAGTGACTACATTATTAGAACGAAGTCTTACCATCATTGGACCACTTCTTCTCGACGCCATCTGTTCAGTACCCGCTATCGACCACATATCTCGGAGGCAGTCTATGGTCGCATTACCCGACACTATATAGATAGACGTATTGCTAAAAAAGGAACTGTATATATGACACTTCTTCTGGTGACTAAAGTGACTACATTAGAACGAAGTCTCACCATCATTGGACCACCTCTTCTCGACGCCATCTGTGCAGTACCCGCTGTCCACAACATGCCTCGGCTTGTGTCGGAGGCAGTCTATGGTCGCATTGCCCGACACTATATGGTTCGACGTGTTGTTGAGGAAAGAACTATGTTTGGCAGTTCTTCTAGTATCCAAAATGACTTGGAACGAAGTCTTACCCGGGTCTTGCTTGAGACTATATGGTTCGGCGTGTTGTTGAGGAAGGAACTATGTTTGTCAGTTCTTCTGGACTAAAGTGACTACATTAGAACGAAGTCTTACCATCATTGGACCATCTCTTCTCGACACCATCTGTGCAGTACCCGCTGTCGACCACATGCCTCGGCTTGTGTCGGAGGCAGTCTATGGTCGCATTGCCCGACACTATATGGTTCGGCGTGTTGTTGAGGAAGGAACTAAAGATGTTTGGCAGTTCTTCTGGTGTCTAAAATGACTATTGAGGCAGTCTATGGTAGCATTGCCCGAAACTATATGATTCGGCGTGTTGTTGAGGAACGAACGATGTTTCGCGGTTCTTCTGGTGTGTAAAGTGACAATATTAGAACGAAGTCTTACCATCATTGGACCACCTCTTCTCGACGCCATCTGTGCAGTACCCGCTATCCACAACATGTCTTGGCTTGTGTCGGAGGCAGTCTATGGTCGCATTGCCCGACACTATATAGATAGACGTATTGCTAAAAAAGGAACTGTATATATGACACTTCTTCTGGTGACTAAAGTGACTACATTAGAACGAAGTCTCACCATCATTGGACCACCTCTTCTCGACGCCATCTGTGCAGTACCCGCTGTCCACAACATGCCTCGGCTTGTGTCGGAGGCAGTCTATGGTCGCATTGCCCGACACTATATGGTTCGGCGTGTTGTTCAGGAAAGAACTATGTTTGGCGGTTCTTCTTGTGTCTTCGACTCGTCTGTGGGGTAATGTGTCCTTGTTCGCCATGTTTTCCAAGTATTTGAATATGTGCACGCGCCCGCGCATGCATACCTGGAAATTGTAAAAGATTTCGTTAAACAAACACTTGAAATAAAAAATCCTATTAAAAGTTTGATTTATTTGAAGTGCAAAAAAAATATATAAAAAAAAATAAAAGAAAATAAAAAAACACCTTTAACGTTGATTTTTCGAACTTCTAGCGCAATTCAAATAAGACAAAGCACTTTATCAGCCTGATTGGGATAGATATTTAAAGAGCAAATGACATTTCAGACTCTAACATCTAAAGCTATTTAATATTTCAGTCTCGTATTTTCTTTGCTCTTTTCTGAAAGGTCAACCTGCAAAGTCAAGCAAGGTCTTCCGGACTATTTGGACATCTGTGCCATTTCACCGACTGTGTCAGTTGGACAACTGTTTCAATTCGCCTACTTCCCAAAAGGACATAAATCCCAAATGACCTATTTCCCATAAGGACAATATCCCAATTGATCTATTTCCCATAAGGACAACTTCCCATAAGGACAACTTCCCAAAAGGACAAAATTCCTAGTTAATAGGCTGAAGGGAAGATGCCAGTCTACTTGTACTTTTTTCCGTAGAAAAAAAATGTTCTGACGAGATCATAATTTCGTATGACAGCTGTCAAACTGTAAACGTGTTTTTCTCGGAAAATATGCATGCTAGGCAACTAGTGTCTTAAAGAAAGTTGTTGTCCTGGACGAAATTTACCTTTAGTATGACAGCTGTCAAACTTTTAACGTTTTTTCTCCGGAACTATGCATGCGAGACGTGTAGTTTCTTAGAGAAAGTTGTTGGTCTTGACAAAATGTAAATTTCAGGTGACAGCTGTCAAACTCAAAACCCGTTTTTCTCGGAAACGATGCATGCTAGACAATTAGTTTCTTAAGAGAAGTTGTTGGTCTCGACGAAATCTACATTTCAGATGACAGCTGTCAAAATTGAACATCGTTTTTTTCGGTAAACACCCACACTCATATACACCGCACACACACACACACACCCCACACACACACACGCCACAACACACACACACACACACACACACACACACACACACACACACACACGCGCACACACACACACACACACACACACACACACACACACGCACACTCAACACACAAACACATCACACACACACGCCACAACACACACACACACACACACACACACGCAACACACAAACACACCACACACACACACACACACGCGCCAAAACACACACAAACACACATGCAACACACAAACACATCACACACACACACCACACACACACTCACACACGCAACACACAAACATACACTCGTATTGTGGGAAGTTGGTGAACTAGGAAGTTGTGAATTGGAAAGTTGGTGAAGTGGGAATTCGGTGAAATGGGAAGTAGGTGAAATGGGATGTTGGTGAAATGGGAAGTAGGTGAAATGGGATGTTGGTGAAGTGGGATGTTGGTGAAGTGGGACATAGAATTAGCGAGTTGGCTATTTGGGAAGTTGTCTTTTTGGGATAGTTGTCCAAATGCTCCGGAGGGCTTTTAGCGGCCTCTAAAACGTTCGCTGTTCGTTTAGAATTTTCCCAAAATAACTTTATAGGAATCAATTATTCAGAATCGATCGGTTCGGGTATTGTTGTTGTTTTACGAGTCCACAGTAAAAGCCAATATTGGCTTGGAATGTAACTGAAGTGAGGCATAAATCATCTCTCCCTTAGTCTCCCCTAATACCTGTTATGATTTATGCTATTCTATTATCCTTATGTAGCCAGCTTTGTCACAGTTCCAAATATCCTGTTCACGTCGTATTACAAAGTGTAAGTAAAAAATATTTCAAGGCGTACAAGAAGCCCATGAAACTCTGCATGTTTTTCTATCGAATATACAGAATGCGAATAACTTTTACATCCATTTTTTTTTGTTTGGGTGTCGATTCCAGGGCTTTTAATGTGCCGATCATGTAAGTTTTGTATGAGAGGTTATTATTTCTTCATTATTATTTTGGTCTGTGTTTCTCGGGGAAATTGTTCCAGTTTCATGGTCAGCTGAAAATTTTCAGTTTCTTTTTTAAATATGTAAATGCCCGAAATGCTGCCAGTTTTATCATAGTTCCAAATATGTCTATTCTGTTCGTTGATGTCGTGCAGTAACGATGAGATAAACTATTTCGTTGGGTATTTAGAGCATTAGTGTACAGATATAGAAACGTGTGTTACATCCTAGATGCAAACAGATCAGATTTCGTAGTAGATAATTGTGCTTCCAACACAAATGAATGTGCTATTTTTAGAATTCATGTTCTTTTGTGGGAACAAACATTAATTCTTTTATCTGCAAACGGCACATAAGATTTTGTTTCCTTCCTGGTTGAATCTGGTGACAACATGCAATGAGAAGTTTTTTAGATCTGCTTGTCTGTCCGGACAATACATTCAGATTCAGAACTATTTGTTTTGCGCCGAAGTGTGCAATCTGAGCTAGAGAGCTTAAAAACGAACAATCATACAAAAATTAAAGAAAGAAAAAATGACTAATAATGCCATAGCCGTCGCCAAGTACTGGCAGGACGTTATATAGTTCGAATCATTGACACGAAGAAGAAGAAAGAAAAAAAACGAAATATATATGAGCATGTTTCTGCAAAATCCAACAGCTGGAAATGGGGCTCCCATTTTGGGAGTATTTTTGTTTTACTTACAGTGGTGGGTGGTGAAACAAGTGGGTTGTTGTCCAGGTTGAGAGTAACTAGAGTTGTCATGTTGCGTAGTTCGAGAGGTAGTGACGATATGCAGTTGCAGCTGACATCCTGGTGCTCCAGAGTAGGTTTGTGATTTCATACCATATTTTGAAGTAAATAGAGGCTTGTTTTACTTACTGTTGTGGGTGGTGAAACAAGTGGGTTGTTGTCCAGGTTGAGAGTAACTAGAGTTGTAGCTGACATCCTGGTGTTCCAGTAGCTTTAATTTCATACCATATTTAGAAGTAAATAGAGGGTTGTTTGACTTACAGTGGTGGGTGGTGAAACAAGTGGGTTGTTGTCGAGGTTGAGAGTAACTAGGGTTGTCATGTTGCGTAGTTCCAGAGGTAGTGACGATATGCAGTTGCAGCTGACGTCCAGGTGTTCCAGTATCTATGTGATTTCATACCATATTTAGAAGTAAATAGATGGTTGTTTTACTTACTGTGGTGGGTGGTGAGACAAGTGGGTTGTTGTCCAGGTTGAGAGTAACTAGGGTTGTCATGTTGCGTAGTTCCAGAGGTAGCGACGATATGCAGTTGCAGCTGACGTCCAGGTGCTCTAGCCGTAGGTAAGTGATTTCTGCAATAGACGAATATAGCTTTAGTATAATAATATGCATGCTTGGTCGGTGAAAATATGCAAGCATTATAATAGGATTGCGTGTATTGTTCCTAGAATTAAAGCTTATCATCTACATTGTCTCACACACATTTCATGTATGCCGCTCTATTACATCTACCACTAGATCCACAACAGTCCACTATTTAGACATGGGCATCCGATATTTGGCAGGCAGACTGGCAAGCGCAGTGCAAGGTGTAGGTAACTCTACTGCACATTTCCTGGATATCTCCCTTATTCGCCTTTTACTACACCAACGAGTAGAAATGGGCTTAAGCTATTCAAACGGTCTATGGTATGCCACACGATTTGACGCAACTGTAGATGGCTTAAAGGTCATTTCATTACGTAGAAGTAGACACCTAAAAGACAGATGGGCCTTTTGGCGCTCGAAACACTCTGTATCTGATTATGATAATTGACGTAACAATTTATCTAGTGACGTCAGTCTGTTGCTATCTTTCGTAGGAAATACTGCAAACTCGGTTTTTGTTATGATGCAGCTTTTTCCTATAAGAGCAGAAGAACAACTGAGTAGTGTTTCTTTTCACATTCTTTATTGACCTTGCATCTGTCGCAGATTTTTGATAAAATCAGGTTTTTGTCGAAATCCTTACTTTTTCTTCATTAACCTAGGTTTTTCACCAAAAACTGTTTTTATTAAGAATTTTATCATTAACTTGAAGTAGTGCAGGTTTTTGATTAAAACCTAGGTTTATGATGTAATCAATTTTCGATTTATTACCAATGCCGATCTCTGATGGTAACAAAAAACTGCGACATATCTATTGCCAAATAATTTTAATAGGGAATTTAAAACGTCTTTCAAGTAATTATGTGGTACTCACGTAAAGGTAGTAGTCCTAGCTGGTTATTGCTGAGGTCCAATGCCCGGAGCCCGGCACAGTCGCCCAGCGTCATAGGCACTTGTGTCGGCCTGTTATTTGACACACTAGTGACATCTATATGTATACGGGGTGTTAGGGACGGTGTAACGAAAACTTTGCAGGCGTGCTCAGACCGTGAAACTGAACAACTTTTACTATGGAGCTAATGGTGGGAAACGAAAAAAAAATTCCGACCTCCCATACAAAGTCGGTCAGCTGTTCGTGAATTTTGTATGGAAGGTCGGAATATTTTTTTTGGTTTCCCACCATTGGCTCCATGCTAAAAGTTGTTCAGTTTAATGGTCTGATCATGCCTGCAAAGTTTTCGGTACACCGTCCCTAACACCCTGTATAGTGAAGTGGTACTCACGTAAAGGTAGAAGTCCTAGCTGGTTATTGCTGAGGTCCAATGCTCTAAGTCCACCACAGTCGCCCAGCGTCATAGGCACTTGCGTCAGCCTGTTATTTGACACACTAGTGACATATGTAGGTAGATATTGAAGTGGTCCTCACGTAAAGGTAGTAGTCCTAGCTGGTTATTGCTGAGGTCCAGCGCCCGGAGCCCGGCACAGTCGCCCAGCGTCATAGGCACTTGTGTCAGCCTGTTATTTGACACACTATTGACATATGTAGGTAGATAGTGAAGTGGTACTCACGTAAAGGTAGTAGTCCTAGCTGGTTATTGCTGAGGTCCAATGCCCGGAGCCCGGCACAGTCGCCCAGCGTCATAGGCACTTGTGTCAGCCTGTTATTTGACACACTATTGACATATGTAGGTAGGTAGTGAAGTGGTACTCACGTAAAGGTAGTAGTCCTAGCTGGTTATTGCTGAGGTCCAATGCTCTGAGGCCGGCACAGTCGCCCAGCGTCATAGGCACTTGTGTCAGCCTGTTATTTGACACACTATTGACATATGTAGGTAGGTAGTGAAGTGGTACTCACTTAAAGGTAGTAGTCCTAGCTGGTTATTGCTGAGGTCCAATGCTCTGAGGCCGGCACAGTCGCCCAGCGTCATAGGCACTTGTGTCAGCCTGTTATTTGACACACTAGTGACATCTTATTAGATAGTGAAGTGGTACTCACGTAAAGGTAGAAGTCCTAGCTGGTTATTGCTGAGGTCCAACGCTCTGAGTCCGGCACAGTCGCCCAGCGTCATGGGCACTTGTGTCAGCCTGTTATTTGACACACTATTGACATAGTGAAGTGGTACTCACGTAAAGGTAGTAGTCCCAGCTGGTTATTGCTGAGGTCCAACGCTCTGAGTCCGGCACAGTCGCCCAGCGTCATGGGCACTTGTGTCAGCCTGTTATTTGACACACTATTGACATAGTGAAGTGGTACTCACGTAAAGGTAGTAGTCCCAGCTGGTTATTGCTGAGGTCCAACGCTCTGAGTCCGGCACAGTCGCCTAGCGTCATGGGCACTTGTGTCAGCCTGTTATTTGACACACTATTGACATAGTGAAGTGGTACTCACGTAAAGGTAGTAGTCCCAGCTGGTTATTGCTGAGGTCCAACGCTCTGAGTCCGGCACAGTCGCCCAGCGTCATGGGCACTTGTGTCAGCCTGTTATTTGACACACTATTGACATAGTGAAGTGGTACTCACGTAAAGGTAGTAGTCCCAGCTGGTTATTGCTGAGGTCCAACGCTCTGAGTCCGGCACAGTCGCCCAGCGTCATAGGCACTTGTGTCAGCCTGTTATTCACAGACCTAATAAACCTATGGACTAGAACTAATCTGTTCTGTCTAATGTAGAATGCGGAAAAATAATGTTATTTCCTTTTCTCTCAAATGGTTTTCTGTAAGGAGATTGAGATAAAATATTGTCTGTCAGATCCCTTTAATTTTCGAACGCGACTGTTTCGCCATTTTATGGTGCCAACTATTTATGGTACGTCAAGTGTCAAAGTCTTGTAAACAAAGAGCGATTTATTCGTTTTTTTCTTGAAATATTATTTTTGCAGTGCATTTTTAGTGATAAAAGACTAATTTAAGGAAATGACATCATGCTTGGCTGTTACTTAATACAGTGCGGCGTGCGTCGGGATAAAAATCGCCCTGAAATTAGTTTGCACACGTAAGTACAGAAATCTGCTATTTTACTCGAACTTTATTAGATTATATGTAATTAAAAGCCACGAGCTGCTATTTTTCGCTATATAGCAGCAAACTATAAACAATTTTTTCCCCAATATATCATTAATTTCTTTATTTCTGCCGATAATGATTTCATACAAACTGGTCGTCGGCTAGGGTTGGGATAGTACATGAAGTCACGGTATCGATATATTTTGTCAGAATTCGTAAGAATGGAAGGAAATAATGAATCTTGAGATATTCAATTCAGAAAGTTATAATGTGCCCAAGTAACAACAAAAACTTAGTTCTTCAAATTATTTTTTATATACTTGTTTAATAATTTTAATATTTTTTTTACAGATAACCAAAAAATGAAGTTAGAAGAAGGAAATGGCTTCATATTATTGGCACCAAAAATATAAATCCACATCATGGACAAATATTTAAATGCTCCCTGTATTTTGGTGTCGAGTGTTATATTAACAGAACTCTGGATAAATTATGCCTACGTGAAGAAGCCTTGCTAACCCATTTTTTGTAAAAGCTAAGGAAAATGATAGGTCTATTTTGACTGAGCAGCAGCAACAGGAACAAAGTGGAAGGAAAAGGAAAATACCTGGAATAGCACAAGAAATTCAACTTGTGTTTTGTTATGATAAATTATTTTTGGTTTTTGTTTGGTTATTATTATAAATTTTTACCTAGACAACATGTATTTTTTTTTTTTACAATTTATTTCCTACACACAAAAGCGGTTAAGTATTATGAAAACTCACAACGGCATAAGCATAATACAGTAGTAAGGTACACAAAAAATATCACGGCGTATGCGTAGGCATAATGCCCGTCGTAACCCAAACAGAAGTTACAAGACAAACAGAAGTTACAGAAGTTTTTCTGGTTTTTCTTTGACTAGATTTTTATTTATGAATAATGATATTAATTAATACCATGCCGCTTGCCCTTGTCAGAAAGGGACAAGCGATTTATACATAATGCTTAGTTGGATTGTTCGTAGGCAGTTACCGACGATACCGTCGATATCGATATCGATTTCTGGGTCCAAAATGATTACAACCCTACAAAAATCCGCCATTTTATGAGTCCAACATTGTTTGACATTCACGCACATTCAGAGGGTACAGCCAGTCCATACCAGGTTTATTAGGTCTGTGCTGTTATTTGACACACTAGTGACATCTATAGGTAGACAGTGAAGTGGTACTCACGTAAAGGTAGTAGTCCTAGCTGGTTATTGCTGAGGTCCAATGCCCGGAGCCCGGCACAGTCGCCCAACGTCATAGGCACTTGTGTCAGCCTGTTATTTGACACACTAGTGACATCTATAGGTAGTGAAGTGGTACTCACGTAAAGGTAGTAGTCCTAGCTGGTTATTGCTGAGGTCCAATGCCCGGAGCCCGGCACAGTCGCCCAGCGTCATAGGCACTTGTGTCCGCCTGTTATTTGACACTAGCTACACAAGAGACATTATACGTATACGTAGATAGTGAAGTGGTACTCACGTAAAGGTAGTAGTCCTAGCTGGTTATTGCTGAGGTCCAACGCTCTTAGTCCACCACAGTCGCCCAGCGTCATAGGCACTTGTGTCAGACTGTTATTTGACACACTAGTGACATCTATAGATAGATAGTGAACTGTACTCACGTAAAGGTAGAAGTCCTAGCTGGTTATTGCTGAGGTCCAATGCCCGGAGCCCGGCACAGTCGCTCAGCGTCATAGGCACTTGTGTCAGCCTGTTATTTGACACTAGCTGTACTAAAGACATCTATAAGAAGATAGTGAAGTGGAACTCACGTAAAGGTAGCAGTCCTAGCTGGTTATTGCTGAGGTCCAATGCCCGGAGCCAGGCACAGTCGCCCAGCGTCATAGGCACTTGTGTCAGCCTGTTATTTGACACACCAGTGACATCTATATGTATATAGTGAAGTGGTACTCACGTAAAGGTAGTAGTCCTAGCTGGTTATTGCTGAGGTCCAGCGCCCGGAGCCCGGCACAGTCGCCCAGCGTCATAGGCACTTGTGTCAGCCTGTTATTTGACACACTAGTGACATCTTATTAGATAGTGAAGTGGTACTCACGTAAAGGTAGAAGTCCTAGCTGGTTATTGCTGAGGTCCAATGCTCTGAGGCCGGCACAGTCGCCCAGCGTCATAGGCACTTGTGTCAGCCTGTTATTTGACACACTAGTGACATCTATAATTAGATAGTGAAGTGGTACTCACGTAAAGGTAGTAGTCCTAGCTGGTTATTGCTGAGGTCCAATGCCCGGAGTCCGGCACAGTCACCTAATGTCATAGGAACTTGTGTCAGCCTGTTATTTGACACACTAGTGACATCTATAGGTAGATAGTGAAGTGGTACTCACGTAAAGGTAGCAGTCCTAGCTGGTTATTGCTGAGGTCCAACGCTCTGAGTCCAGAACAATCGCCCAGCGTCATAGGCACTTGTGTCAGCCTGTTATTTGACACACTATTGACATATGTAGGTAGATAGTGAAGTGGTACTCACGTAAAGGTAGTAGTCCTAGCTGGTTATTGCTGAGGTCCAACGCCCTGAGTCCAGCACAATCGCCTAGTGTCATAGGCACTTGTGTCAGCCTGTTATTTGACACACTAGTGACATCTATATGTAGATAGTGAAGTGGTACTCACGTAAAGGTAGAAGTCCTAGCTGGTTATTGCTGAGGTCCAATGCCCGGAGCCCGGCACAGTCGCCCAGCGTCATAGGCACTTGTGTCAGCCTGTTATTTGACACACTATTGACATATGTAGGTAGATAGTGAAGTGGTACTCACGTAAAGATAGTAGTCCTAGCTGGTTATTGCTGAGGTCCAATGCCCGGAGCCCGGCACAGTCGCCCAGCGTCATGGGCACTTGTGTCAGCCTGTTATTTGACACACTAGTGACATCTATAGGTAGATAGTGAAGTGGTACTCACGTAAAGGTAGTAGTCCTAGCTGGTTATTGCTGAGGTCCAACGCTCTGAGTCCACCACAGTCGCCCAGTGTCATAAGCACTTGTGTCAGCCTGTTATTTGACACACTAGTGACATCTATAGGTAGATAGTGAAGTGGTACTCACGTAAAGGTAGTAGTCCTAGCTGGTTATTGCTGAGGTCCAACGCTCTGAGTCCACCACAGTCGCCCAGTGTCATAGGCACTTGTGTCAGCCTGTTATTTGACACACTATTGACATATGTGGGTAGATAGTGAAGTGGTACTCACGTAAAGGTAGAAGTCCTAGCTGGTTATTGCTGAGGTCCAATGCCCGGAGCCCGGCACAGTCGCCCAGCGTCATAGGCACTTGTGTCAGCCGGTTATTTGACACACTATTGACATATGTAGGTAGATAGTGAAGTGGTACTCACGTAAAGGTAGTAGTCCTAGCTGGTTATTGCTGAGGTCCAATGCCCGGAGCCCAGCACAGTCACCTAATGTCATAGGCACTTGTGTCAGCCTGTTATTTGACACCAGCTATACTAGCGACATCTATAAGTAGGTATTGAAGTGGTACTCACGTAAAGGTAGGAGTCCTAGCTGGTTATTGCTGAGGTCCAACGCTCTGAGTCCAGCACAGTCGCCCAGCGTCATGGGCACTTGTGTCAGCCGGTTATTTGACACACTATTGACATATGTAGGTAGATAGTGAAGTGGTACTCACGTAAAGGTAGTAGTCCTAGCTGGTTATTGCTGAGGTCCAATGCCCGGAGCCCAGCACAGTCACCTAATGTCATAGGCACTTGTGTCAGCCTGTTATTTGACACCAGCTATACTAGCGACATCTATAAGTAGGTATTGAAGTGGTACTCACGTAAAGGTAGGAGTCCTAGCTGGTTATTGCTGAGGTCCAACGCTCTGAGTCCAGCACAGTCGCCCAGCGTCATGGGCACTTGTGTCAGTCTGTTATTCGACGCGTCCAACTCTGCCAGTGACGTCATCTTCCCTATCTCCTTTGGTAATGTGCTTAGCATATTGTCTTGGACTAGTAACACCTGCAGCGGCATCTGACATATCTCCCGCGGTAGCTCTGTGAGCTGGTTTGAACTGTAACAAGAGGAAATAAGGTTGATTAGTTTGTTGATTCTGTGTATCGTGTGGTAGCGGCTAAGAATATAGCCAACTCTAGTCCACTCAGGGTGGTTGGTAAAAGGCGACGAAGAGTTTTTGACCTTGGTTGAACATCTGTCGACTATGGCCAATCGCAAGGCGGCGGTGATACCATTCCCAAAGAGGGTTGACGTCAGGCAGGTCGCCGGTCATAAAACAAAATCATTTTGCTACATAACTTTTCTTCTAACAAAACATGTTGTGCCGACCTGAACCGATTTGGGATAAGGGCGGGAAGTTGATTAGCTTGTTGTCTCTGTATGTATGCACAGAATACATAATAGTACAGGATGTATGTGAAGTTGACTCTAAAGGTTGGTCATGATGTCAGTGAGCATAATAAATAATACGGGTTGCTAACTAGGAAATAAACGATTTAGCAATATTTTAACAAGTCATTACTGTTTATCAATATGGAATGGCGAGTTCCGCTACAAAACGAATATTATTTGTAGAAATCAAGGCGACTATAGGTGTTCGAAGTTTCTTACGTAATATTTGTATGGGTCAACGCCCTAAAACATAAACAAATGCACTCAAGCAGATCAGTATGTTTATTCCCGGTCGGGAAACCTACTTTACCGTGAGATAGCAGTCATTAGATCCAACATAAATCCCTCCCCGCTTAACCTAATGGCGGTAAATAGTAGAGATGCAAAGGGTATGGGCCATTTTCGGTATAAAGCCAAATAGTGAGCAGTATTTCACCGAATACCGAATAGGTATCTGATTTGAACAAAATTCATATATTTTTAAAAAAGAGAGGAAAGTTGTGGTGACTAAGAACCAGTTGCAGGAAATACGCACGTGTCTGGGTGCTTTGCCGAATACTGAAAATTCAAAATACGGCTGTCACCCTTCTGTCACCACACCAGGTCGTTTGACGACTCGCCCCACACGAAGAGAGAGACCCCACCGCCGAGTAATCGGTATTCGGTATTCCGCTAAATTAGTACCCGTTGCATCTCTAGTAAATAGTAAACCGTGCCAAGAAAACTTATAAACATCGGCGATAGAGTGCGACTAAGACTTCCTGATTTTTATTATGAAGATATAAAAAACGCTTTCACATTTTATGTGTTCTGCTATTTTGCATAAGCAGCGAACTAGAGCAGAGATAATTAGATAGGTTTCCCTTCTAAGTACGAAATTAGATAAACATTCGTTGGAGTACACACGTGTGAAATGATGACGGGCAGACTGCACTGTCTAAACAAATATTCACAACACCGTTATGCCATAGAGTAACAGGTTTGATTCGATTGAGTAACAAAAGTGAGACGGCACAATACTATTTGAAGAAATCTCTAAGACCCAATATAAAAAGAAGCAACGATGAAATAAGTTGACTACCTTGAAGTTACGTGCATACTACGCGAAATAGTAGGGGTCTCAGAAGCCCCAAGGCGCTTTGGACGAACCAGACGAGTAGTTTTTTTACAAAGCCATCTGAAGAGTGCAGGTAGTCTAGACGCTCTAGACACCTAGACATGCCGCATTGCAAGTGGATTGAATTCAGCCCCAGATGCGGAATTAATAATAGACACGGGTTCAACGTACGACGCGACAGAAGAAAGCGAAAGACTTCAGTTTATGTGCTTAAGACATGACAGTTTCCGCAGTTAAATCCGTTAGTCGTATAAATGTTGATGAATGTTATTACGCTAGTGATTGGGAGGTCAGGAGGAAATATCTCTCCGAAGAAGCCAATAGATGTCAAGTTTACGAACTATAAACTAGCGCAGAGATCTGTAAAGGTTCAAATTCGCAGTGGACGAATTCAACGCAGTGGTATGTCTCGCTCGACGATGTGTAGTGGCAGCAGCATATAGGATCGTATTATGTCGAGATATTGTGCATTTTATTTTCGTATTCGACTACTGATATGTGTCGTCCGATACTGCAGTCGAGACCTAATTGTATTGCATATAAATCCTTACAAACAAGTATAGTATCGTCGGACAACAGCGTCTTTCGTCATCGTGTCGTCCACTGTTAACTGGTACTTTAAATGTGGTCTAGCGGGACACCCACATTTTCTCAATGGCTCCCGTCAGCAGAACACGATGCGACTGCTATCGGCGCCGTATAAGGAACAATATGCAATTTCTTGGCAATTTCACTGGAAACTTGACAGTAGGCTGTCAACAGGCTTCGTAAACGAGTCGCTTTCTCGACGAAGCTCAAGTTGGAACGATAAAGGGAGTTGTAAATAATAAATCGCTGCGTAGGAGACAGAACTTCTGAAGTGGAACGCAAAGAAGGCTCGCGCTAAACAATTTAGAACACAAGGTTCAAGTTGTGAATTCAAGATGAAGGAACAGCTGAGGTACAGCAGTGCGTAACGCTACTAAGGCTAATGAACGTGCTAATTATTCATGTAGGTTAAAATTTCAAACGAACGATGTACAGTTTGTACTTGTAGTCTCGTACTAACCACAGTTTGTTGGGTGTAAACCACAGTCTAAACTGGAATATGTAAATGCGATGAAAAGTTTATAAGCCTGGAGCCGCAGGCTGCATACTTCGTAGCGTATTTTTAGATTCCACCTGCTCATAAAATTTAAATGATGCAGTCTCTTAATCCAACGAAATACTACCAATATGTTATTGGACATCTGCTTTGGACATGATTAACTGGCCAGTCTCCAATATTTGCAAGTGTTGCAAAAATGTAAGAGTTTTGCTTGGCGCAAAAGTTATAAAACACCACTAAGCTTAAAAGAACTCCATTGCGGAGTAGAAGTCATAAAATGCTTTGTGGAGAATCTCTAGATAATCTAAATTATAAAAGGCTCGACCTTTACAACTGAAACATTGTCTCTTTGATACACCCACGCTCGTACTTCATTAACTAGCCTGGCCCCGAGCTTAGTAAACAGTAAAGCAAACATGCCTACGTCGAATTAGCTCAAGCAATGATAACATTTACCCTAGAGGCAGGTTTATTGCTCCTAGGGGTCGCTCCGTCCCTTCACTGAGGGATGAGGGAATAAAGTAGGGAACAAACGAGTGCTTTGGGTAGTGACGTAGTGCATGATAATGTAATGATAAAGCTTTCTTGACGACGACGGGTAAATTATTTAATGGGTTGTAACTTTCTGTGGGAGAAAATTGGGGCTGTTGAAGACATAATTGCTTTTGCAGTTGGCCTGTGGCCTATTGCCTAGCTGGAGTAAGCCTTTATTGAAGGATAAATTGTCGACGTTACTGTCTTCTAAGACTTTGGGTGAGCTTGCATTTTCGCAATGACTTCTTTGAATTTTTAGAGGAGAGAGAGAGCAAACGGAGATTTCACTCCTTATTTTTGTGATTAATGAGGTGTATTGAAGTAAAAATTACATATCAGATTAGATAACTAAACAAGCATAGTACAAGGTAGCACGTGTAATGTTTCTATTTAGTCATGGCACTAAGGAAACACCTAATTCACCTCGGGCCCCCTCCCCTCATAATGGGAGTGCGAATTATTCGCTCGTTCCGCTCGCCTGATTCAAGGTCGATATCATATCGATTCTCTTCCTACTGGGGTGCGAACCATGTGGGGAAATGGGATTATGGAGCGTTTCGTAGGGTGAGACTTTCGTAGGGATTTTGGAGAAAAACTTCAACTTAGCAAGGGTGAGAACTTGAGCATATTGATTGATACAAAACCCGGGCATAAATCTTTCAGTCATTATTTTTGTGATGAATGAGGTGAATCGAAGTGAAAATTACATATCAGATTAGATAACAAAACAAGCATATTACAAGCCAGAACCTGATTATTTGGCCTTTTGTTCTACGCAATGAAGACAGGTTGTTTAGCAGACCGAAACCGCGAAACAGGCTCTAGTGTGTATTATTAATGCCCAATTTGAGCCATACAATAACACCTTTTGTGTGTTTTGGCGCGGTTCTATTTTGGAAAGGCGGCTGGCGGCGTGCGCACGCGCCGATCGTAGCCGTCACAGCGCGTGCGTGCGCGACGAACCGCGCCGCGCTCACAATGCGCGCCGCTAAATGAGTTTTATGATTACGATGTATTTTGCGGATTTCTGATGCAAACTATATTTTGTTTCGCTAGGCAGTAAAAGCTCGTTGAAATTTCGCACTTTAAAGTCACAATAACCGCAATATGTGCGTTATGGTAATGTTTTGTTGTGGTTATCGATCGCAAGGGGGTCACGCGTCGGTAGGCAAGCCACTACAATGAAACCGCATTTCAAAGTAAGTATACAAAAGGTATCGATATCGGAATCTACTTACTACCTACTGTTATGTATTCTGTAGTATTTATATTTGTGTCACAGGTTTTTGATAAAATCAGGTTTTTGATATAAAAAACTCCACTAGTTCAAGTTTATGATAAAATTGTAATGAGTTTATTTATTTTCCTGACGAAATGTGCTGCGTATTTACAGATAGACGAACGGCACTGTGTAGGTAGATGGCAGCTATTAGTGACAACTGTCATCGCCAAGCCGTTGATATAATTTACTGACATCTGGCAATGGGTCAATGACAGCGGTCAACAGGTGTCGCCAGCTGAAATCTACTCAGTGTCGTTCGTCAAACAAACTGTGCAAATACATGTTTTAGAAAGAATCTTATCATAAACCTGAGCTAGTGGACTGTTGATAAAAAACCTAGGTATCTGATAAAATTAGGCTTCGGTCTTGTCATATGCCGATGTTTGAGCAAAAACATGATTTTATCCAAGAACCTGCGACATAAACATTCCTTTACCACAACTCCTAGAACCGTGTCATCGATACCCTTCTGGTTAGCAGTTATTAAACAAACATTTCCAATCAAGTAGCTACTCGAGATCTCGATCGTGTAAATAATAAACAATTCCATACTGTAACATTTCTGCGTATTGGAAGTGGTTTACGAGGGTATGATTTGTTATGCGTTTATTGCGGTTTCTCGAAGTGCGATAGAGAAACATTCCTAGATACCAATTTATACAAAACTGTAGATATTAATTAAATTAGGAAGACGGCGCGCGGGGCACCTTTACAGATGGCTCACTCAGTACTAGCGGCGATTTTGACTTACCCTGGAATCTCAGAGGAACTCAAGGTAACTAAGAAAATGGTTGCCACGAACTTCATATTTCTTGGATTAAAATTGGCTTAGAATCATATAAAGTTCTTGTATCAGAATTTTCTGTATTTCCTCTTCGTATTGAATCTAACAACCTTGGGCTATTTAATAAGAGACAATCGCGAAAATCATAAATAGGATCAAGTGATCCTTCTGTAAACTCTCTATTTTATTGTTTTACTGTGTAATGAACTAGTGTCCCGCCCGCCCAGCGGTTGCACTCGCTGCTAATCGTTTTGGGAAAAAATCGTTATTATATTACATTACAACCTATTTATTGAACCACTTTATCCGAAACCGCATCAAAAATCGTCGCTTGATTTAGGACTATTTAGTGGCGACAGAGAAATGCAAAAAGAGACTTCATTTTATACTACGTATTGAAACGAGTAGCTATTAGTTAGTTACTATTATTTGGTATTGAGAAGATGCGAGTTCCTACGTTTGTCGTGCTTGTCCTACGTAGGTATGTATAGTATGTCCAACCCTCGCTTTGGCAAACATTCAAATATCTACGAACTTCCGTTCGGAAATAGAGAAATATTTGCATCCGTAATAGAAATAACAGAATGTCCCCAAGATTTATTACACACGGACTTTACCTTTGGTTGGCATCATGAATTATTTGTACCGTTTACTATTTACACAGGTAAGGCACTGTTGTACAACGAACGTCCTTAGGCTAAAATAATAAGTTCATCGGGTCGTTGGACGATTCGGTGTCCCACTCGAAAGAAGGAGAACATTATTGACAAAATAAAATATCGGGTTTAATTTGTCGGCACTGAAAAAGGTGGCGAAAATATCTCAGCGCCTATTATAATGAACGAATCATAATGAGTCTTCTTTGGATTGAAAAATGGAAAAGACCGTCGGGGGGAGGCAGACAGAGTCAGTACTCCATCCAGCACTGGTAGACCAGCCATGATGATGATATCTTGTATATGATGAAAAGATGATGAATGACTTATATCTACGCTACAGTACAGTTCATACTTCCTGAAACATATTCAATGCTTACGAGCTGACTAATGAATGGGCCACGCAGGTAGTTGCACGCACAAAACAGCTGAGCGGTCGGATGGCATTCCTATAGCATAACGGGTCTGCAGTTACCTATCACTTAGCTAGGTACTACTTGTGCACGTGCGCTCGATAAGTACTTGGAGATGTTGGAAAACTTTTAAAAGTTGTAAGAGGCGCAATGAAAAGGTCTTACCCTGAAGGATGTCCAGCAGTGGACTGGCTGATGCGATGCGATATACCTACACTCCTACACTTCCTGAAACATATTCACTGCTTACAAGCTTACTAATCACTACTGAATGGGCCGCGCCACGCAGGCAGTTGCACGCACGCACAAAACAGCTGAGCGGTCGGATGCCATTCCTATAGCATAACGGGTCTGCAGTTACCTATCACTTAGCTAGGTACTACTTCATCGACGGTGCATCGATAGCTCAGTGGCAGAGCGGTGGGGCGTTTACCCATGCGGCCCAGGTTCGATTCCCGGTCGATGTATGACATTTTTTCTATTTCTTATTTTCACTTGTGAGAATAATATAGCACTGTGAGTGCATTAAAATCCCAATAGATAGGGTCATTGCGCCCGTTGGCGACCGATTAGTTAACTTCCCAACTTTGCACCATGATATGAATATGAAGGTTTCATATTTGGAGGCTGATTTTTTTTGTGAGCATAGCAGATATAATCAAGATATTCTTTTCGAGAAGTATTTGCAAAATACTGTAACAGTTTATTTTTTAAATAATTTTGAACCGAAAAGTACCCAAAATGCCAGATAGCGACCGCTTTTTTCAGATAGCGACCACGTATGCGTCAGATAGCGACCGCCCGTTTTACTACCGTTATTACGGACATATTAACGTTAATTTAATTTAAAAAAATGACTTTTGCACATTTCTCATACATCTTGAACGATACTATAAAAATCTACACCTAAGGTTGTGACCTAGTACCTATCTAGACATTATTAAAAAAATAACAATATTTCATAGTGCCAAACAGTTGTCACAGCAATGACAACTGCTGACTTTGATGCCTCACAACCCTTGCCGACGCTGTTTATTATCCACGTTTTGTTGTCTCCGAAGCCTCAGCGTGAACTGAAGAGGCTTCAAGATCTCGCTGGTCTTCAGCGCGCATATGTACGGTACCGATCCTAGCTAGGTTAATGTACATTTTCTGATACTGGGGAGGATCAACCATTTCTACTTCATTGATGCAACCGCCGAGGACCCAGCCCGGATCTAGCTCTCAAGGTCACACCGTACCAGAACTGTCCATGCCTCATACCTTGGTGCGCATAAACACTATCCTTGTCGGTGCCAATCACGCCAGCGCGCAATGTTAGGCCTATTCAGCTCCATCCACAAACTCGACCAGCAGGATCTGTCTTACGCAGCAACTGGGCATGAAATTCCACCCTCGATTGAGGTGGGCTTTAGTGGACAAACATCGAAGGGAGCTCAGGAGACAGGCCTTTAGATACGCGCGGACGTTAGAGCACATAGACCGACGGGCTTCGAGTACCTATCAAAGCGACTAAGAATTCCGAGTGTGGCTACTTCACGGTGCTACAAAGAATCGGTCTTGGAACTTCCTGATTTTCTTATACAGTACGACCCACCTTGTACCAAGAGCGACCCATAAATATTGCACAAAGACTATTTTCGGCCAACAACACACAGCAGAAGTAGATAAGAACGTAGCTCTCTATCCTTGCCAATTATTTTTTTCATCTTATGGTGGGTCCTTTCTGGTCTCCTATATTCAATTCGCTCTGTTGGAGGTATCTTCGTCAGTCACGTCGCAGGAACTCATTAAGCCTCTAGCCTTCTTCCTTTTTTCCAGAACCCTTGGGTGTTTATATTGGCCACTGTATTGCCTTTATAGTCTGCAAGTCTAGATGGCTATGACTACCCAGGCTACTTGCGCCAGGTAAACTTGTGCGAGTGCACCAAACGCGGATCCTTTTCACCTACCTTTTTTAAACGGTTATCTTGACGTCATGGAACTGCTCAACCCAACATGAAATTTGAAGGATGTGAGAGCAGCACAGCCTAATTCAACGTCTGCCAGCAATTATGTGTGACACAGCTCGAGAATCTGCCAACGCAAGCTACCTTAAAGAATTATAGGCCCAGTTTTACGCTAGCGTGGAGGCATGGGTGTGTGGCGTAGAAGTGATGGTTCTGGGCTTTAAGGAAGGCATGGAAAATCTGATGCAATGTAAATTTGCTCGTCGTAATCAGGTGGGTTCGCGGCGGCAGCCAGAGTGAAATAAAATACCCCTGTATCCGAAAACATTGCTTTTACATGGCAGCACCCTTCTCCCTTAAGGCAAGGACTGTGTGGAGGTCAGTGAGAAGTGAGAACTTCCTGCTTCTTCGTTGTCTCCAAAGCCTCAAAGTGAGTATAAAAGCAGCGAGAGATTGCTGCTATATTGTGGTGAACTACTTTACAAGACCCAACTCCTGAGAGAGTCCAATGAGGCTTCTATCTATAATTATACGCTATAAGGATTATCTTTGCTGCACAACAAAAACTGAGCTGAATTCTCTGGACAATCAGGAATTTGAATGCATCAGCTTAAACTGCACAGAAGTCACCCAGGCCCCGAGCCTAGGACGTGTATCTTCTCCACGCAGCTGACCCGCACGTTCTGTAACCTCACCCCAGGCATCTATGACATTACGAAATAGCTCTGATTTCATGGTGTGAAGATTAAGGGATGGCGTGACAGTGGCGTGGCGTGACCAGGACAGCCCAAAGAAACTCTGGCTGTACTTCTGGCACAGCTCGAGGAAGACAAGTGGGTACGGCTGGTGCTCTTTATATATGTCCAATTGTCCATTGTGCTTGATCTAACAGCAGCGAAGAAGAAGTTGAAACAGGTCCACTATTTCAGAACGCGGAAACTCCATTAAAAGCTAACAGAGTCCATGAGATGCTGTTGGCGGGGCGCGGCGCTCGGCGTCCCGCGCTGTTTTATTTGTTAAAGGGTGATTCCAGAGTTATAGCGCATTCCGAAACAAAGAGCCTAAGAGCAGCAGTATAATAAAAGACTAGTAAAAGACATTTGTAGCAAAACCCTATCAAAGGGCCAACAATACATTGTAAGAGCAAAAGTGGTGGTCGCTAAGTAACGTAAAAAAACTTTAGAGTCTGATTGCGACCGCCTAGTTTCCATACATTTTTGAGGCGGTCGCTAACTAAACATGGTTTTTTAGCATGTACCAGTTAGCGACCACTCAACTAAATAACTGTTAAAAAACCGGTCAAATAATCATAATTTGACGGTCGCAAACTAACTGTGGTATAAAAAACGTCTGTTAGAATTAATTAATGTTGTAAGAATCAAAATTTTGTTAAAAAGATAACCTGTAAAAAAATAAACTTTTTTCAAGCATCGTGTTAGATAGCGACCGGCCGGTCGCAATCCAGCATTTTTCTAAAAATTGAGTGCCCTTTCGCGACCATCTAATAAATCATATATTTACTTAACAATAACACGAAATTATCGTTAAATCAGATACTTCACTAAAGTATGAACACCATAAAACCGTTATAGTTGTAAAAACATGACGAAATTCTGAAAATTTCACTTTTGAAGTGGCACGTGCTCGCTATTTTTTGGATAGATTTTCGGTGTTTTTTCGGGGCTAGAGCGACTGGCAAAATGGATGATTTATTTGCGGTACATTGGTGAGGTTTAATAAACAGATTTGAATAGGCGTGGATTCAGCAGTTATCCTTGTTTTGTTTAAGCCACACTTCTTTACAAAGAGTGAAATATAACTCTTATTATTGCAATATTACTGAGGTCAGTCCTGAAAATGGTCGCGAACTGACGCATGGTCGCGAACGGGCACAATGACCCTAGGTACTACTTGTGCACGTGCGCTCGATAAGTACTTGGGAGAAGCTGGAAAGATGTACGAGACGCAATAAAAAGGGCGTACCGTGAGGGAGGTCCAGCAGCAGTGGATTGGCTTATGCAATGTAATTTACTTACCTACAGTACTAAACTTCCTGAAACCTATTCAACTCTTTACATTAAGCTTACTAATGACCGCAACTATGGGTACAGTAGAATAATTCTTTCAAATAGGATAGGTAAGTAATTGTTGCTGTTTGTGTCGTATAGTGTAATCTAGTTAGGCATGTGCAAACTCAGACATCTGATAATATCTTCTAATCTCGGGCTTATCTGCCACAATACAATCCTCTAAAAAATTCTGAAATCAAAGAAAATGGTTCCCTATGCTTTGGATCCTTCTTTACCAATATTCATACTTTCATCATCATTAACTAGTTGACAGTGACACAGAATAGTGAGAGAAGCAGTTTGCATACTGCACTGCTAAGCTGATGATCAAGCTAAAAACACTACAGATGCAAGTAGGCTGTGTGACAAGAAATTCTTGAACCATTACGGTGATCGCATAGTAACGACATATTGAGCCTCATATGGACTGTCGGCTACCTAGTTCATGGAGAACAAACGAGTAGGTAGCATACCAACGGATCATGCTGGTATACCTACTTTCAAGCAGCTTGTCTTAGATATCAATCAATCATAAAATTATTTGATTACTCGATAGGTATTGTAGAGAACCACGTCGTTCGACATAAAAATTGAAAATGTTTATCTTGCTAAAACATTAAATATTTGACCCATTTGACCGATCGAACCCTAATTTTGGTTTTATATTCCGTGTTGGAGTAAGGAACTTCTTTATGAAGACTTCATGTCAAAGTATAAGGCGACAAATGTTGTAGGCGGCATAGAAAATTGAAATGTGTGTGACATTTTTGGTTTGAAAGTTTTTCTGACAGTTTTAGAACAGGAAAGATGGAGTCAAATTTTGGGTGTGTTGAAGGAAGGAACAAAATGGAACGACTGAAAAAAACCGTGTTTTCAGTGCTTAACAAAGTCAAAAAAAATGGTGAAAACTGCCAAACTGGAGGTGCGCCACTTGCCTGGGAGCATTGTGAAATTCTATTTTAAAGATAAGTATTTTTTTTTATATCTAGGAAAGATAGAATGGAGTAATATCTTCTATTGCAGATCGCTGCTAGGGTGCTCCTATAAAGTGACCAATCTCATTTGGATTTGTAGGGCAGAGATCGAACAAAGGGTGGTATGAAATTGGAATACGTGAATTTGACAAAAAAATTGTTTATTGTAACTTTCTAGAATTATGTTTTTATCTATATTATATAAGAAATACTAATATTGTTCGTATTTTTCAGAGTAAAGGAAGAAGTAAAAATGTCTTGTAACAATGAAAAATCGTCCTGTATATAGAACTGGATTATGATGGGGCAACTACTTTGAGAATGCCAGGTTTGAGATCCAAACCTGCAGACGTAAGTGTTTACTTACCATTTGTATCAAATAAGCGTGAAGGAAATTCCAAAATTAATGCTTAGGCAAAGTGATCGTAAAGTTATGTGTTACGCGAATCTATCGTTTTGCGATTTATTATTGCGCGAGTGACATCCCGTGTGTCTAACATTTTGCGATTTATTATTGCGCGAGTGACATCCCGTGTGTCTAACATTTTGCGATTTATTATTGCGCGAGTGACATCCCGCGTGTTTAACGTTTTGCGAAATTATTATTGTGCGAGTGACAATCCGCGTGTACATCATTTTGCGATTTATTATTGCGCGAGTGACATCCCGTGTGTCTAACGTTTTGCGAAATTATTATTGTGCAAGTGACATTCTGCGTGTGTAATGTTTTGTGAATTCATTATTGTGCGAGTGACATACAACTAGTGTAACGTTGTGTTAATTTATTATTGTACGTGTAACGTCCTGTGAACCCTTTGGTTTTCGTGTCATATTCCGCAGGAGCAACGGTTCCCGAACCTAACGTTGAGCTGGAGATATCGTGCAAGTGTAGTGTTGTGTAATTTAAGTTTGAGAAACTAAAGTGTTCTACTTAGATTTTACTTTTGAGTGGTTTCCTTTTGTGTGATATTACAATCTAGTTATTTAACATAGAATATTTCAAGGGTTTTCAAGTTTGACACTTAACATAGAATTTTTCAAGGGTTTTCAAGTTTGACACTTAACATAGAATATTTCAAGGGTTTTCAAGTTTGACACTTAACATAGAATTTTTCAAGGGTTTTCAAGTTTGACACTTAACATAGAATATTTCAAGGGTTCTCAAGTTTGACACTTAACATAGAATATTTCAAGGGTTTTCAAGTTTGACACTTAACATAGAATATTTCAAGAGTTCACAAGTTTGACACTTAAGTTAAAATATTTTGAAATATTTCAAATTTTGACACTTTTATTCTTTCTTTAATAAACTATCTTTGACACTTTGACATTCAGATGTCTAGTTTTATTTATAATTCTTTTATTTCAAATTTGAAAATTTGCGTCAACTCGGCCTTTTGACAACAAGCAATTATATCATTCTTTGAAAGTGAGTGCAACAATATACTCGTGTTTTATAGGAGTGAATTAAAAGAGGAAAATGTAAGTATAAATTCTTTTAATTTATTTTTGAATTATGATTTCAATTTTATTTATATTTAGATTAGATAATAATCCAACGTTGAGATTTCCTTTTTCTAAATTGGAACTGGGAATATTTTGATAAAATCGGAAAGAAAGGAAAGGAGTGAACGTTTTCAACCTTATATCTTTTGTCTAGGAGACTCATGGATGCTGATATATGAACGTTTTCTGTGAATGGATATGGATGAAGGACAGTCACAACATACTTACTTCAATGCCTAGATCTTCTTACTCTTCAGCTAGGAATGCCTTTGTAAATTAATGACTTAATTATTCCAAACGTTACAACTTTTTATAACACTAATATATCTTAAATCAGATTAATCTTCCAAATTATAATAAAAATTATTTTAACAAATTTTAAAAGGGGGGACTGTCGAATTTTCTAATTTAATTTAAATATTAAATTTTATTAACCTGTGTATGTATGCTGTGAAGTGCCACCGCGCGTACAGAGGTTGATTTGAACTGTAGAGTAAGCGCTACACTCTATACCTGTTCTCGGACTAGGGGTGTGAGGTAATGCTAGTTGCCACAACACCTAGTATTACAAGATCTACTTCTAAGTTCCTGGGTTGGTATTGCAAGCATAATTTACTATACATGGTCTAGTCCAGACTACCCCGCGTTGAGGTGCGTAGCTTTCCCGGCCCTGGTGCCTTAGAGGGAAAGCTTCCATACCTCAACAAAGACACACAACACGAAGGGTTTGGCCACCCACCCATTATTCTACAGTTCACCTTCTGGGTTTCTTGTAAAAGATTGTCCCCAAAATACTTTTCGGCCTTAGGGTACGCGGATGCTCAGTCTTTTGACTTTGAGCTAGTTAGGTAGGCTTAGATAGGTAGGAATCCGGGTTGGTTGGCCACGGGGACTATCCCCGGGGTTGCCATGGACCAGGTCTCTCCAGACCTGGTTCCCCAACCTAGACCCCTTTTAACTTGCTTCCTAGTGGAGCGCAATTAACTTCGTTAGTTTCCATAATATTAGGAGTATTTGATCTTTTGGTTTTCTTCTTCAATATGCAGAGCGTCGTGTAATTCAAAATTTTCGGTCGTTTAGGAAAGTCGTATGAGTGCGTCTTGGCCCTTTCGGACGGGTGTGTAGGATGGATGGGAGCCCCGTATTCTTGTAGTTTTTTTTATTTAAATTTAATGTTTCCTCCCTATACATCTCAAGCAAAACACTGCTCCACTTCGTAAGAACTAACAAGTCACTACTTTAACGCAATGTATTCCTAACCCAATAGACGATCACACTTAATATTGGCCATCTTCAATTCTAAGTAAACAGTCTAACTGTTTTACTAAACTTATAAGGACCTCCAGAGGACAGGTTCCTTTCAATGGCGCCATAGTGACCAGGATATCGGAGTCGCAAGTGAGCGGTGTATTTTTGAGATGTTGGGAGAAAACAATAAGAAAAATCAGTTAGTTATAGTGTATAGGTCTTGATGCTAGCTTTTTGTTTGTTACAGAACAAATATTAAATATTTTGATATAAATTTGATAAAATTTATATCCATGAGGAAATACAAAATCCTATTAGAAGGAAATATTGCTTCTGGAAAATCTTCATTATTAGATGGCCTAGCATTACAAAAGGATATTACTGTTTTGAAAGAGCCTATTGAAAAATGGCAAGATGTTGGAGGGGTCAATCTATTTAAAGCATTTTCGGAAAATAGAGAGCGATGGAGTTATACTTTCCAAAATTATGTGTTCCTAACATTATTAGAGAACCACCGGGAACCTATAACTACTAAATATAGGATCATGGAGCGAAGTATTTTTTCTGCGAAGAATTGTTTCATTAAAACACTCATTCAAGAAGGATATTTGAACGATGTTGAGAAAACAATATTAGACTATTGGTATGACTTTATATGTGAAAAGGCTTGGGTTCAAGAAGACTTGATAGTCTACCTTAGAACCACTCCAGAGATAGTTTTACAGAGAGTCTCCTCAAGGAAAAGAGAAGGCGAAAATTCACTAACCTTGTCTTATCTAAAACAAATACACGAAAGTCATGAAGCATGGTTACTAGAAGGAAGAATGAATGGAGAAATCAATAATACAGAAGTAAAAATAATAGATGGGAATCAAAATGAAACTGAAGTTCTAAAAGATTTTTTCAAGATTTTAGAAACATTGGAAGATCCTAAAGAAAATATTAGATTTTAATATGGAAGGTTGAATTTTTTTTTAATTTTGTTGCAGTCAATTCGATAAAAGGAAATCATAGGCATGCCAAAAAGAATTACAAGGAATGTCGTCGGTAGACGGGGAGAAGGACAACGTGAGCAAGAAGATCAGATTGAAATGGTAGACCTTCCACAACAACCAGAGATTCAAGATGAACAGGCAGAGGGTTCTCAACAAATGATTGAACACCAAGTAGAGGGACCTCAAGGACAGACAGGCGGGTCACAACAAACTGATGGATTATCCCAGGAGGGCATTCTCCAAGGACGGACAGAAACATCTCAACGTGCTGTCGTGAAAACCAATAGAGGGAGGAATTTATTCCAATTGATGCGGACTACTATTGGTCGTTTGTCGCACAAGATAAGCGAGCTCGAACGCAAGATTAATGAGGAGAAAGAAAACCAAGAAACTTCCAGGAGCACCGTGGAACCTGTAACTGTTTATCATGCGACTGAAGCAAAACTAGAAAGACCGAAATACCCCGGAAAAGCGAATATGTATCCGGTAACGTTCATCGAAGACCTCTTTGCCTATTTGAATAGAATTTCTAGAAAAGACCAGGTGATTGAAGAGATTATAGCTTGTCTGGAAGGGGAAGTCCGTAAATGGGCAAGGATTTATAAGGACAGGTGGATGAATGAAGAAGACTTCAAAGGGATTTTCTTGAGTCATTTTGGTCTGAAACAGAACAAAATCAACTTCGCCGGTCAATAGTCTGTGGCACTTGGAGTGAGAAGAGAGAACCTTCAATGATGAGTTATTTCATAAATCTGGCGAGTCAAGCAAAAATGTTGGCAAGGAATATCCCTGAGGATCAATTGGTGGCTGATCTAATGAATCATTTCCCGATAGAGGTACAATATGTCTGGAGACAGAAGAAGTCAGGGAAAATTATACAAGCAGCTGAGTTTCTTAGAGAACTTGATGATGTGGGACGTCAATGCAAGACCCATGTGGAGGTTTCGAATCATCCCCAAGGAGGATTAAAGCGTGTTGCAAGTACAGTTCAAAACAAGACTCAACCAGGAGTCAAGAGAACGAAAACATTGAATCATATTATGACTCAGAATGAGGGTGAGCTGGAGATGGAACCCGAACCTGATTGTATAGATTTAAACTAGATGCGGCTGGATCTTTGGCCTCGGAGTCAGCTGGGATTGGGGGAGGCAATAAAGAATACTTTGCAGTAAATTATCTCATTAAGAATGGATGGAAGCCTGGAGATGGATTGGGAAGATCAAGACAAGGAAGGCGTCACCCTGTTGAAAATAAAAATTATAGAGTAGGAAATGATAGGCGTGGCCTTGGATATTTAGAATTAAATGAGATAATAAGACCTTATATTGAGTTAAAAAATTTCATAAAGGAAAATGATAATAATTATCTAAGTGTTTTCAATATAAATAACTCGTTATTTACAGATGAATTAGAGGTAGATCAAAGCTTTATCACACAAGAGAATATTAGGATTACAGCCGAAATAGAGGTGGAATTTCTGGGGGAGGTCTTTGTGGTGTTAGTAGACACGGGTAGCGAAATAACTTGTATAGCTGAGGATTTCTTTTTCAAACTGAATTCAATTCAAAACTTGGCCAAGCTCCCAATAAAGCCTTTATTTATAAAAGGGGCAGTAGGACAGAAAAGCTTAAAAATAAATTTCTTAACTAGTATAACCTTGGAGATTAAGGGTTGTGAATTTGAGATCGGATTATTAGTTATTCCCAAATTGGCTAAAAATATGATCCTTGGGTTTGATTGGTTAATAGCAAATGAGGCTAAGATTGATTTAGGTGATCCGAAGGCGCTAATCTTAAACACAGGGGGAGGTAACAAGGTTGTTGTACCATTTTAGAGAAGGTGTACGAGGATTCTCCAGGAGTGAATCTTCAGAAAGAAGTACTTCAAAAGGAAACTAAAACAATTGAGTCAAATAGCTATAGAAAGAAAGTTAAATTGGGAATGGAAATCTCGTCTAAACAAAAACTTTCTTTGTTTAAACTTTTGGAGAAACACAAAGCGGTGTTTTCACAAAAATTAGGAAGGGCGAATTGTTACGTTCATGAGATTAAAATGGAAACAACAACACCAAAGATTAATAGAACTTATCCAATTCCTTATGCTTATAGATCAAAGGTCGAGGATAAAATTAACGAAATGATTGAAATGGGAATTATTTCAAGAGCATCAACTCCTTATTGTAGTCCGCTAACCTAAAAACCTGATGGTTCAGTTCGTATTCTTCTAGATGCAAGGGAAATAAATAAATTCATGGTTGCAGAGTCGGAAGCACCACCACTTCAGATAGATGTTTTGAATGCTTTCCATGGGGTGAAATTTATTACGATTTTAGATTTAAATAACGCGTATTTTCAAATTCCCATTTCGGAAAATAGTAAGAGGTACACAGGATTTACAGTAAATGGGAAATCTTATGTTTATAACGTATTACCCCAAGGTTTGAAAACTTCGGTTGGAAGTTTTAGCAGGGCCATGGATAAAATTCTAGGGATAGGAGTTAGAGAATTTTGCGTAAATTATCTTGATGATCTGGCTATTCTGACAGCAGGGACTTGGGTTGAACACCTTCATCATATAGACGAGGTTTTAAATCGGTTAGAAATGGCTGGTATGACCTGTAACATAGAAAAATGTAAATTTGTTTGTGAAGAAGTTAAAATGTTAGGACATATAGTCTCAATAGATGGGATTAGGACTGACCCGGCTAAAGTCGAAGCGATCCAAGAGTTCCCAGAACCTAAGAAAGTTAAACAACTAAGAGCATTTTGGGGTTATGTAATTACTATCGGAGGTTTATTCCTAACTATAGCCTTTTGACGATTCCTCTTAATAATCTTTTACGTAAGGAACAAAGATGGAAATGGGGTCAAGAGGAACAATCGGCAATGGATGAGTTGAAGAAGGAATTCTTGTCAACTATTTTACTACACCATCCAGATCAAAACAGAGAATATTATTTACAAGTGGATAGTTCGGGAATAGGGATTGGAGGAGTTCTATATCAAATTGATGATGAGGGAAATATGAAGATCCTTGGGTTTTGTAGTAGAGCTTTACGTGGACCGGAGTTGAGGTGGACTGTTACTGAACAGGAACTGTGGGCTATAATTTACAATTTGAAAAAGTTTGAGACATATTTAAGGGGAGTACCGATAATTATTAAGACCGATCATAAACCATTAATATTTATTAAAAATGTTAAATTGTTTAATGCCCGTGTAACTAGATGGATCTTGTTTTTAGAACAATTCAATTATAAAATCGAACATATTAAAGGGACGGAAAATATAGTACCGGATATACTTTCGAGGTATCCTGTTGGGGGAGTTATTCAGGAAGAAAAGGTGAAATGCCCAAATATTATGTATATGGGAGTTTCTTCAAGCCGGTCTTTAAATGAGAAATTAGAACGCTTGAATGAATATCAAATGATGGATAATATTATTATGAATATTAGACAACGAGTTTTAGAATTGAATGGTTTGGGGGAGGACCGATTGGGTAGAATCGCATCCAGATGCTCTTTGATTAATGGAATTCTATACTATGACCCACCTAATGTTGATCGTCAAGTGATTTTCTTACCGGAAATTTTACGGGAGGAAACCTGTAAACAAGTACATATTGAGATGGGACATTTGGGAGTCTATAAAACTTATCATTACATTCGGCAACGGTTTTATTGGATTGGGATGAAAACAACAGTTAGATCTGTTATTCGGAAATGCAGAGTTTGCCAATTATCGAAGGATGATCCTATTAAATATGTTGGACCTTGTAATTCGATTGTTACAGAAGGGATAGGAGATCTTGTAATGGGAGACCTGTACGGACCATTACCTAGAGCTCAATCAAGATATTCTTATATTTTTGTATTACAAGACTCATTTAGCAAATACATTAAATTGTATGGTTTAAGCAGGGCTACTTCTAGAGCGGTTTTAAAGAAATTAAAAGAGTTTGTTAGAATCATCAAGCCCAAAATAGTTATGACAGATAATGGAAGACAATTTATTAGTATGATATGGAGAACTGGATTAAGAGAATTGGGAATTCGTGCACTTTATACTTCGATTAGGAATCCGAGACCCAATACTACAGAAAGGGTGAATAAGGAGTTATCCAAATACTTTCGTATTTTTTGTCATCATAATCATAAAGGATGGTACAAGATTTTGGGAGATGTTGAAGAGCTATATAACAACACTTATCACAATTCGACAAAATATTCCCAAAGGAAATAGTTTTCGGGAGTTCGGCCAGGTTAACCATTGATCGGGTTTTGCCTCATTTTGAAAATACTAGGGATGTTGAGACTATTAGAGAAGAGGTTAAGGAAAATTTAAGGCAGGCAGGACAAATTAGAAGGGAATTTTATAATAAGACACACCGATTGATAGAATTTCAAGTGGGAGATTTAGTGAAAATTCGAAAATTAAATAAATCAGATACTAGGAAATTTTTATTCAAAAGTTTAAACTTAGATTCGAAGGTCCTATAGAGTTTTAATTAGGAAGCCTGGAAATATTTATGTTTTAGTTGATCCAGATAGATTAACAGTTCGAGGAACTTTTAGTGCGATACATTTATCTCGATATTATGTTTAGAGAAACCCATTTAGCATTGTCAATGATTGAGATAAATATTTAATATTTGTTAATTTTCTAATTATAATTAAAGTTTTAAATTTTTTTCTCCTCTTTTATTTTTATGATAAACGACTAGCTCTCTTTGGGGTATAAGATTTTGAATCTATGGGAATAGAACCAAAATCTGGGGGAGGATTGTAGAGAACCACGTCGTTCGACATAAAAATTGAAAATGTTTATCTTGCTAAAACATTAAATATTTGACCCATTTGACCGATCGAACCCTAATTTTGGTTTTATATTCCGTGTTGGAGTAAGGAACTTCTTTATGAAGACTTCATGTCAAAGTATAAGGCGACAAATGTTGTAGGCGGCATAGAAAATTGAAATGTGTGTGACATTTTTGGTTTGAAAGTTTTTCTGACAGTTTTAGAACAGGAAAGATGGAGTCAAATTTTGGGTGTGTTGAAGGAAGGAACAAAATGGAACGACTGAAAAAAACCGTGTTTTCAGTGCTTAACAAAGTCAAAAAAATGGTGAAAACTGCCAAACTGGAGGTGCGCCACTTGCCTGGGAGCATTGTGAAATTCTATTTTAAAGATAAGTATTTTTTTTTATATCTAGGAAAGATAGAATGGAGTAATATCTTCTATTGCAGATCGCTGCTAGGGTGCTCCTATAAAGTGACCAATCTCATTTGGATTTGTAGGGCAGAGATCGAACAAAGGGTGGTATGAAATTGGAATACGTGAATTTGACAAAAAAATTGTTTATTGTAACTTTCTAGAATTATGTTTTTATCTATATTATATAAGAAATACTAATATTGTTCGTATTTTTCAGAGTAAAGGAAGAAGTAAAAAAATGTCTTGTAACAATGAAAAATCGTCCTGTATATAGAACTGGATTATGATGGGGCAACTACTTTGAGAATGCCAGGTTTGAGATCCAAACCTGCAGACGTAAGTGTTTACTTACCATTTGTATCAAATAAGCGTGAAGGAAATTCCAAAATTAATGCTTAGGCAAAGTGATCGTAAAGTTATGTGTTACGCGAATCTATCGTTTTGCGATTTATTATTGCGCGAGTGACATCCCGTGTGTCTAACATTTTGCGATTTATTATTGCGCGAGTGACATCCCGTGTGTCTAACATTTTGCGATTTATTATTGCGCGAGTGACATCCCGCGTGTTTAACGTTTTGCGAAATTATTATTGTGCGAGTGACAATCCGCGTGTACATCATTTTGCGATTTATTATTGCGCGAGTGACATCCCGTGTGTCTAACGTTTTGCGAAATTATTATTGTGCAAGTGACATTCTGCGTGTGTAATGTTTTGTGAATTCATTATTGTGCGAGTGACATACAACTAGTGTAACGTTGTGTTAATTTATTATTGTACGTGTAACGTCCTGTGAACCCTTTGGTTTTCGTGTCATATTCCGCAGGAGCAACGGTTCCCGAACCTAACGTTGAGCTGGAGATATCGTGCAAGTGTAGTGTTGTGTAATTTAAGTTTGAGAAACTAAAGTGTTCTACTTAGATTTTACTTTTGAGTGGTTTCCCTTTTGTGTGATATTACAATCTAGTTATTTAACATAGAATATTTCAAGGGTTTTCAAGTTTGACACTTAACATAGAATTTTTCAAGGGTTTTCAAGTTTGACACTTAACATAGAATATTTCAAGGGTTTTCAAGTTTGACACTTAACATAGAATTTTTCAAGGGTTTTCAAGTTTGACACTTAACATAGAATATTTCAAGGGTTCTCAAGTTTGACACTTAACATAGAATATTTCAAGGGTTTTCAAGTTTGACACTTAACATAGAATATTTCAAGAGTTCACAAGTTTGACACTTAAGTTAAAATATTTTGAAATATTTCAAATTTTGACACTTTTATTCTTTCTTTAATAAACTATCTTTGACACTTTGACATTCAGATGTCTAGTTTTATTTATAATTCTTTTATTTCAAATTTGAAAATTTGCGTCAACTCGGCCTTTTGACAACAAGCAATTATATCATTCTTTGAAAGTGAGTGCAACAATATACTCGTGTTTTATAGGAGTGAATTAAAAGAGGAAAAATGTAAGTATAAATTCTTTTAATTTATTTTTGAATTATGATTTCAATTTTATTTATATTTAGATTAGATAATAATCCAACGTTGAGATTTCCTTTTTCTAAATTGGAACTGGGAATATTTTGATAAAATCGGAAAGAAAGGAAAGGAGTGAACGTTTTCAACCTTATATCTTTTGTCTAGGAGACTCATGGATGCTGATATATGAACGTTTTCTGTGAATGGATATGGATGAAGGACAGTCACAACATACTTACTTCAATGCCTAGATCTTCTTACTCTTCAGCTAGGAATGCCTTTGTAAATTAATGACTTAATTATTCCAAACGTTACAACTTTTTTATAACACTAATATATCTTAAATCAGATTAATCTTCCAAATTATAATAAAAATTATTTTAACAAATTTTAAAAGGGGGACTGTCGAATTTTCTAATTTAATTTAAATATTAAATTTTATTAACCTGTGTATGTATGCTGTGAAGTGCCACCGCGCGTACAGAGGTTGATTTGAACTGTAGAGTAAGCGCTACACTCTATACCTGTTCTCGGACTAGGGTGTGAGGTAATGCTAGTTGCCACAACACCTAGTATTACAAGATCTACTTCTAAGTTCCTGGGTTGGTATTGCAAGCATAATTTACTATACATGGTCTAGTCCAGACTACCCCGCGTTGAGGTGCGTAGCTTTCCCGGCCCTGGTGCCTTAGAGGGAAAGCTTCCATACCTCAACAAAGACACACAACACGAAGGGTTTGGCCACCCACCCATTATTCTACAGTTCACCTTCTGGGTTTCTTGTAAAAGATTGTCCCCAAAATACTTTTCGGCCTTAGGGTACGCGGATGCTCAGTCTTTTGACTTTGAGCTAGTTAGGTAGGCTTAGATAGGTAGGAATCCGGGTTGGTTGGCCACGGGGACTATCCCCGGGGTTGCCATGGACCAGGTCTCTCCAGACCTGGTTCCCCAACCTAGACCCCTTTTAACTTGCTTCCTAGTGGAGCGCAATTAACTTCGTTAGTTTCCATAATATTAGGAGTATTTGATCTTTTGGTTTTCTTCTTCAATATGCAGAGCGTCGTGTAATTCAAAATTTTTCGGTCGTTTAGGAAAGTCGTATGAGTGCGTCTTGGCCCCTTTCGGACGGGTGTGTAGGATGGATGGGAGCCCCGTATTCTTGTAGTTTTTTTTGTATTTAAACTTAAATGTTTCCTCCTTATACATCTCAAGCAAAACACTGCTCCACTTCGTAAGAACTAACAAGTCACTACTTTAACGCAATGTATTCCTAACCCAATAGACGATCACACTTAATATTGGCCATCTTCAATTCTAAGTAAACAGTCTAACTGTTTTACTAAACTTATAAGGACCTCCAGAGGACAGGTTCCTTTCAGTATCAAGTATCAACCTATTAGGTACTTCTCTTCTTGCACGAGAGGTCCTTTTGTATAAAATAAGCTTGACCGGACAAAAGTCAAACAAAGTAGCGTAGGCTAATATTAATATTTACTGTTCTAGGTATCCTGATAGGAATGACCGTTTATCTGGGTCACTTTCTCAATGACCCTTTCATCGACTGCCCTTACGGCACCTGGTTACAAAATTAATTTGTTATTATTGTTATCAGTATGAAGACACCCTAACATATGACCGGCGGCCATGACACGAGAGGTCATTCACCCCGCCTACTGATCTTTACACCGACCTAGAAACGCGACTTCCTTATCACCACGTGGTAGAGTCGAGATTGAGATTTAACATCACAATAGAGGGACCGCTTTTGTTGCTAGTTGTCTTTATGAGAACTACAAAGCGAATATAATGGATCGGACGAAAAAATGGCGATGAATAATAATGAAGTAGATAGAGGATCGTAGATGCTTATTTTATACATGAGTCGCAGAGTAAAGTCAAGGAATTATGTAGATGTCGAGGAAACAAAGCATCATTAATCTACTCTACAAATACAATGAAACACACCAGTAACCTTACTGTACAAATCACAACCCTGTCTTCTTCTTTTCTTATAGAACAATGTGTAAAACTCGATGAACCCTAATGTCATTGCTTTCCAACCGCCTTCTGCTAGTATTAGGCCTCAGACATGGTGATACAACTCTGTACTAACCAGCAAGTTGAGCAGCAAATATCAGCCCTTTTTCAGTGCATCACTTACTTGAGGTGACGAACATAACCATACAGGATTCTCATGTATGGAAATAAGATTAGGAAGTGAGAGAATTCCTTAACAGCCACATAGTCCACTGCTGAACATGGGTCTCCCTACATCGGGAGGTATTGCCATGCCTACTCACCACGCTTGAGTGAACGAGCGCAGTGCTGTGAAATTCACAGAGAAGCTGGATGATAATCCCTTAGTAGCTTTTTACGACACCGGTTGCTAGAATTGAGGTAATGGTATTCTAAGCCGGCATCACACAGGAAGAATCTACTTATAAGGAAGTACAGGAGGTGCATACAGTAGATATGGATTTCTTAAGCAATCATAAAACACTTAGTGAACATTACATTACACGCATCATCGGTTCCGTCAACAAACGATCGATCAGCTGTTATGTTTTGTTTGTGTAGCTGCTCTTCTGTAGCATGCTGCATGCATCACTTATATATGTTACACAATCGCCGTAGATTTAATAAGTTTTGCAGCTGGTTGCACCACATAATTTAGTTTTTGCTTTATCAGCAAGATGGTTATAATTTTAGCACTCATAGACCTACGTTTTGCCGTGTGATGCTTTAAAATAGCACCCCAATTCTACTAGTGGGTGTCGTAAAAACCGAATAAGTGATGATCGTCCAGGGAATGGATAGCAGGGTTCCCTGTTAATGCAACATCTTGCACTGCGCTCAACAATCCGCCTGTCAAGCGTGATGATTATGGCAATACCAAAGAATACTAGCAATACCCTCCGATAGGCTGTTGCGGCTGTTATGGTTAATGTGCCTAGGCCATACCTATTATTTATTTATGAAGGCCATTATAAAACAAAATCTTAGCATCTGAGAAGAGTAAGATTTTGTATGCTTTTACTGTAGTTAGGGCTGTGATTATGAATGAGTGTTGATGATAGTGCGATTCTTTCTTTCTCTTTCTTTCTTCTACTCTATCCAACTACGTATCAGGAATTGAAGATAAAATAGCCATGACCTTTCTAAATAGGAAATCATTGCAGCACGCAGCCACGCACGACAAGCAAATCAAATAAGCAAAACACCCATTTGAACCTTAGGAGGTCAATTGCCGCAGTGACTGATGGCTGGCGCCTTGTCCTTGTTATTTATTGTGACAGCACACAGCACCAGCTCACGCCATGTTCCGAACGAAATATTAGGTATAGGGTATTTGCAACTCAAACTTCAGACACCTTTTAAAAGATTACCTTATTTATACTATACTAACTTTACAGCCACAATAGTCCCCTGCTAGACATGGGCCTCCTCTTCTCTGGGGATATTGACAAATCAAACAAGCAAAACACCCATTTGAACCTTAGGAGGTCAATTGCCGCAGTGACTGATGGCTGGCGCCTTGTCCCTGTTATTTATTGTGACAGCACATAGCACCAGCTCACGCCATGTTACGAACGAAATATTGGGTAACAAAGGATTATTCTAGTGATTTAAATGCACAAAACAATGAAACAGATTATTAAATTATTCCTAGCAATATGAATCAACTGTAAACAATGCATCAGAGCTTAGTGGCTATCAGTGCAGGTTACGTCCAAGTTAGTATTAATTAAATCGCAACAGGGTTTCATTATTGCATTTTATTTATTTATGGTACTTATTTATACCTATATTGTTGTGCTGACACATCAAAGGTTCACCATTCAATGAAAAAGACCAATAAATGCATATCAAATGAGATTTTCCAATGTCGAGTGGGTGCATTGATACGAGGGTTGTGGTTATCATATCAACATATTGACCAAAGCAACCCAAATTAGTTACATTTTATCCATCAGAGATAGGGAATAACTGTGGCCCGTGGTGACGATTCTGTCTGATAAACTGCTTGAAAACGTTATAATGAAAACCAAGTGGAAACTCATTTATTCATACACAGGATTCCACTTTTTTCTGCTATTGAATCCCTCTCAATCATTCTCTTGTCACACATCATCTGTTCAGTAAAAATATAGACAGAGCGAGCTCACCCATAAGAAACCTAGTAGTCCGAGTTCTTAATTGGCAGTTTGTATGGAGGTATGGTCCCATCTGGCAGAAATCATGAAACTTGGCATGTGTATAGCTTACATGTGTAAGCTTCAGGAAAAGAAGGGAAGCAAGTTGGACCCCTGCGAAAAAAAATATGTTTCTTTCTCATTCAAACTCTGTTTTCTTCTGAAACTTGAGACATATTTATTAGATAATAACACATACTCGAAGACATACTCATTCTTATTATAAAACCATATTTCATTTTCGAAAATATTAGAAAATACCTAGCCTACAGAAGCCTAAATATTTTTACAAAGTTTCAAGTTTCATAGATTTTGTATGCAAAACTAAGATTACCAACCGCAAACGTATATTTCTCAATTGTAAACCATTCCAGATAGAGAAATGCCCTCATAGGGAATGTTGTTTATACTGAAGGGTAGTTTTTGTTGGAATAAAGAAATTGAGGATCTGGAGTACTTGATGTTTAAGAAGACATTACAGTATCTCGAATAGTTTAGCTGGGCTGTTGATTTTCCACATCAAGTACTCCAGATCTTCAATTTCTATATATCAGCATAAACAACTCTTCAGTATAAACAACATTTCCTATGAGGGCATTTCTCTATCTGGAATGGTTTAGCGACAATTGAGAAATATACGTTTGCGGTTGGTAATCTTATTTTTGCATACAAAATCTATGAACTTGAAATTTTTCCAGCTACAAACATAACTTTGTAAAAATATTTAGGCTTCTGTAGGCTAGGTATTTTCTAATATTTTCGAATATAAAATATGGCTTTATAATTTGGGTGAGTATGTCTTTGAGTATGTGTTATTATCTAGTAAATATGTCTCAAGGTCATGAAGAAAACAGCGTTTGAATGAGAACGAAACATATTTTTTTCTTATTTCACTTAATATTTTTATATTTTTGTATGAAATGTACCAAAGAGCGTTCCAGAAATGAATTCTCCCGTCTTTGGTATATTTGAAAATGATACTCAATTTCTCGTGTCACATTTACTTAAGGAGTCAGAAGTCCTCAAGTTCAGCTCGGAAAAAATAAACTTTGCCCCCTCCCCCCATCCCCACAAGCGTGATTGAAGTGTTGTCTCTGCGGGTTTCCTTTGTAGACTACCTAACTAATAAAAGTTAATAGCAAGTTTGAAAGAATATTCTATCACATGGTAGTTATGGCTAATTCAGAGCTGGAAGTCACCTTCAAAAAAATGATGGGTTTCCCAGAAGCATAACTCGAAAAGTATAAGTCCTATCAACATCGACCCAAAAACAATTATGTAGACAATTTTATAAGAAATATTTCTTACCTTGACAAATTTCTCCTATCTTTAATCGTTTCCGAGAAAAATAAAGATAACTGAAATTTGGGACATAAAAGGGGGGGTAAAGGGGGGAAGCAGGGGGGGTCCAGCTTGCTTCCCTTCTTTTCCTGAAGCTTACACATGTAAGCTACACACATGCCAAGTTTCATGATTTCTGCCAGATGGGACCATACTTCCAGCTAAGGAGCCGTACTATAGGGAGCTTTTCATCTTACTTTGGAAATAAAGCCTACCTATTAACAGATGCATTTTTCGATGACGCGGCAATTCAAACAGAAAGAATTATCATCGTATTCATTACACACGTAATAAAGAACCGGCTGTTCTAGAGTGGAGCCAGTCATCACATACATTACTCGTATAAGTGCTTCAAAGCCGGCTTCGGCAGTAGGAATGGCTCCTAAAATAGTAATCCAAATTGAACCATCAAGTTCAAAGTGAGGTTCTGTATAAATCTTCAATAGCAGTCAAACAAACAGCATTTGTGCATACGGTCTGATGCAGCGATATCAACACAAAACGTTGAGTGTATTTTTAGCCGAGATCTAAAAAGAAGTCAACTATAAATGATGTCACATTTTCAGAATAAAAAGAATGTAAAAGTCTAAACACAACTTTCTTCTAAGTCTAAGCAGAATTCTGTGCAAGTGTGCTACCTTGAGAAGTGATTTTAAGTTTATCTTCGCAAATCTGAAAAATCAATGCGACGATTTCGACTCATTTCGACTAGTCTTGTCAACTAAGCTATGTTTCTAAGATTTTGAATCTTGGGGTTCAGTCGTTCAAGATAGAGGCTATTTACTATTCCTGCTCTGAAAAGTTGGTTTATTTTCGCTTATTACGACCTGTCGTGTTTTCAAATTGCCTTTTAGAGAGCTATATTCTAAATTGGCCGGCGATATTGTTATTTCTGGAAGGGGCAACGTCTCTACAACTGCCCGGACTGAGTGGTTGGGAACCAAATTGTATGCTGTCAACTTTTATAGGCACTCATTCTAATTTGACTATAAATAGTGGAGGGAAAATAGCTGATATAAAAGGCAATCTTTTTCGGGATCAGAGTTATAATGGCGAGCCGCATAGAGAAGCTACGTACTCTGTGATTTGCTAAGAACATTCGTAATATCAGGACAGAAAAGTACAATAAAGTCATTTTTTATCTGTGCGACATAACGTCCGTAATCTACCAAATGTTCGTGTAGTTTATCTTATAATTTCTACAACACATAAAACATCGTAACGGCAATTACATATCAGATTGCTATTGTTGAGAAGTTAGATCGTAAGAAGAGATTCCGATTTCGTTTCCAATAAGTGGTATATTATAACTACTTTACTTCTTCTTCTTCCCAGCGTATTGATTACTCAAAATTATATGGTTCTACAACAGGCAGCACACAAACTGGACGACAATAATAAGTCTGTCACAGATGTAACAGTATTTTCTAAGAAGAGATAATTTTCGTCTCGTCTAGCCCTCCAAGGCACATCTAATGTGTTTTCTATGGGTTAGTTTGAAGTCTTGGTGTCCCACTTTGTATATAGGGTGTATTTTTATTAGTGGCGGATCCGTTAAGGGTGTGTTCTGTCAATGAAACTGAACAACTTTTCCCAAGGAACATAGGTCGAACGAAATACGAAAAAAAAATTTGGTCTTCCCGTACTAAGTGTGTTGGCCGGCCGGGTCAATTTGTATGGGAGGGCCAAATTTTTTTTTCATATTTCGACCTATGTTCCTTGGGAAAAGTTGTTCAGTTTCATTGACAGAACACACCCTTAACGGATCCGCCACTAATAAAAATACACCCTATATACAGAAGAGCAGCTTAAATAAAGTAGTTAGATCCGCTAAGCGTTTTCTTGTGCGCTATGCTAATGGCAAAGAGCAGTGAAACCTTATGAGCACATGAGCTGGCGGAAATAAGCGCGTTACATTACAATTACCTACTTGAAGCAATGGCCGATCATGTGGACGGAATGGCGAAAGTGATGTACCTAAGGATATTGATACGGTTCTGCAATAGTATCTTTTGCACTGTATTCATTACACTACATAGGTAAGATACACTTGTGAATTATAGGAAGCTAATGACCTAAATTGACCTCAAATCAACAAGACTTATTTCAGACGGAATCCTACGAACAACTAGAATGAGGCCATGCTATCGAGAAAACGCGTCTACTTGCCTAAAACCGATGAGATGACGATGCCGATGAAAGTTAGACAATCATCCCGCAGGGATTCTCAGACTGAATCTATTGGGGTTTTAATTCACTCACAGTGCTATATCATTATCATAAATGAACATAAGAAATTGGAAAAATGTCATGCATAGGGAATGCAATCTCGATCTCGCGAGATCTCGAAAGCACCGAGATCTCGAGCTATTTTTCGAGATCGAGATCTCGAAAGAGGAAATCTCGTTTCAGAAAAATCCTTCGAGATCTCGACAGTATCCGTCGAGATTTTGGACGAGAATTCGAGATTGAGCTTGAAGGCATTGACGTGTTTTTCGATGTGCGTACCTTAGTTTCCGGAGTCTGCCAGTCCACCCCGAGCGCATTATTTATATAGCAAGAAAGAACTGCTGTTGTTAGATATACAAATGGAATGGACATGATACAACAGGGCCTCAAGTCTTCAATTTTTAGCCATTGCCAGCGACACTCAACTCTCAATCCATTGCCAATGTGATTTTCCATACTAAAACTAATAGCAGAATATGAAACTACCGAAATCATCCCACAGACGTGCCATCGGCATCCAACTCAAAAGGATTTTTGTTTAGCAGACTTCGGGCCCAGGTATAAGTTATAAGAGATGGAATATACTACTAACTGGGGGCAAAGGTAGTCAAACAAAGGTAACACACCGCAACCTTCGGCCTAAAAGCTGAGATGGATCCCCCGACATGATTAATATTATCTACAACAGTACCATCGCATTAAAAGAAAGTTAAATTTTGATGATGTTTAAATTAGATAAGCAAAATCTCGATCTCGATCTCGAAATTCCGAGATCTCGACCAATAAACCAACGAGATCTCGAGTTGGTCAATCTCGAACCCTGAGATCTCGACCGAGATCTCGAGTCGTCAATCTCGGTTCGAGATTGCATTCCCTAGTCATGCATCGACCGGGGTTCTGACCCGGGCCGCATGGATCAATGCCCCACCGATCTGCCACGGAGCTATAGATGCACCGATCGATGCTTGCCAAATTTCAACCTCTTGATGCTCGTTTCAACCTCTTGATGATCTAGCGACATCTAGTAGAAAGATTTTTTAAATTTCGAACTTTAGTCACAATTACAACAACAAAAGACCACTAACTACAAAAGACCTTCTATGGAATCTGCCTAAACATAAGTGCTAATTACTTAATTAGCTTCCGGCCTACGCGAGTTACCTTGTTTGTTTGGTATTGTAATTAAATTAGTACAATCAGTGTACTTAATTATGCGTGTATGAAAGTGAAGTTACGCATGTTTCAGTAAACAAGTACAAAAAACCGGCCAAGAGCGTGTCAGACACGCTCACAAATAGGGTTTCGTAGTCAAAGTTTAAATATCAGGTCTTTCAGCGTTACAAAGTTAATTTTGTTGCTGGTTTGTTAGCAGCAGTATGATGACCAACCGCAAATAGAAAAACTCAATTTTTTCTGAAACCTTTAAGGGTACGATATCCGTTATAGTTTTCATTGTAACTTCAGATTGTAAGCTATATTCCATATTTATTTCAAAAGACATTGCCCAAAGTGGACCAAATAGCGACCAGCATTGAAACATAGTGCATAACGTTCCTAAGGATAATACTAGTCTGAAACCCAAACCACATCAAAATCCGTCGCTGGAGTCTTTAGAAAAATGACATTATATTTCAGGTTTCCCATCAACAAAAAATCATAGCCAACAACTAATTTCTAAAATAAAAGACGGTAATCATTGAATTAATCAACCACTTTAATCAGTCTATTACTTCCTGAACAGCTATTACCACTGGTGTTACTCAGGGTGTCGTTTTATCCCCTTTTCTTTTGTACGGGCGTTGAACCAAGTAGCGACCCGCAGTGAGAGATAGTGCATAATATTCCTAAGACTAATACTATTCTGAAACCCAAACCACATCAAAATCCGTCGCTGGAGTCTTGAGAAAAATTACATTATATTTCAAGTTTTCCATTAACGAAAAATCAAAGCCAACAAATAACTTACTTCTATAATAAGAGATGGAAGTCATTGAATCAATCAGCCACTTTAATCAGTCTATTACTTCCTGAACAGCTATTACCACCGGTGTCACTTAGGGTGTCGTTTTATCCCCTTTTCTTTTGTACGGGCGTTGAACCAAATAGCGACCAGCATTGAAATATAGTGTATAATGTTCCTAAGACTTATACTAGTCTGATACCCATACCACATCAAAATCCGTCGCTGGAGTCTTGAGAAAAATGACATTTTATTTTAGGTTTTCCATTAACGTAAAATCAAAGCCAACAAATAACTTACTTCTATAATAAGAGATGGAAGTCATTGAATCAATCAGCCACTTTAATCAGTCTATTACTTCCTGAACAGCTATTACCACCGGTGTCACTCAGGGTGTCGTTTTATCCCCTTTTCTTTTGTACGGGCGTTGAACCAAATAGCGACCAGCATTGAAATATAGTGTATAATGTTCCTAAGACTTATACTAGTCTGATACCCATACCACATCAAAATCCGTCGCTGGAGTCTTGAGAAAAATGACATTTTATTTTAGGTTTTCCATTAACGTAAAATCAAAGCCAACAAATAACTTACTTCTATAATAAGAGATGATAGTCATTGAATCAATCAACCACTTTAATCAGTCTATTACTTCCTGAACAACTATTACCACCGGTGTCACTCAGGGTGTCGTTTTATCCCCTTTTCTTTTGTACGGGCGTTGAACCAAGTAGCGACCAGCATTGAAATATAGTGTATAATGTTTCTAAGACTTATACAAGTCTGAAACCCAAACCACATCAAAATCCGTCGCTGGAGTCTGGAGAAAAAATACATTATATTGACAAGACAAAACCTGAAATATAATGTAATTTTTCTCAAGACTCCAGCGACGGATTTTGATGAGATTTGGGTTTCAGGCTAATATTAGTCTTAAGAACATTGTGCACTATGTTTAAATGCGGGTCGCTACTTGGTTCAACGCCCGTACAAAATAAGAGGGGACAAAACGACACCCTGAGTAACACCGGTGGTCATAGCTGTTCGTTCATCAGGTAATAGACTGATTTAAATGGTTGATTGATTCAATGAGTACAGTCTTTAATTTTAGTAATTAGCTGTTGGCTATGATTTTAGTTAATGGAAAAACTGTAATACTATGTCATTTTTCTCAAGACTCCAGCGACGGATTTTGATGTGGTTTGGGTTTCAGAATAGTCTTAGAAACATGATGCACTATGTCTCAATGCGGGTCGCTATTTGGTTCAACGCCCGTATAAAAGAAAAGGGGATAAAACGACACCCTGAGTGACACCGGTGGTAATAGCTGTTCAGGAAGTAATAGACTGGTTAAAGTGGTTGATTGATTCAATGACTACCATCTCTTATTATAGAAATAAGTTATTTGATGGCTTTGATTTTTCGTAAATGGAAAACCTGAAATATAATGTAATTTTTCTCAAGACTCCAGCGACGGATTTTGATGTGGTTTGGGTTTTAGCCAAATATTAGTCTTCGGAACATTATGCACTATATCCCTATGCGGGTCTCTGTTTGGTCCAAGGTCCATACAGAAATGGGCGATCTCCTTTTTTTGCGTTTATACTTTAGAAGTTACAGCTGGAACAAATTATGGGTCAAAAACGCCCTTTTTAAAAGCAAATATCTCGTGACAGAAACATTTTAGTGACTTTGTTTCAAAGAAACTTCACCTTAGTTTTAAAAGACCTATTCAACGATACCCTACTCAACATTACAGAAGAAAAAAAATTTTTTTGCCCCCTTTTCACTTGTATGGGAGGGGGTCCAAAAAACATTTACCTATTTGGGTCAACACGATTTATCTTCTCACCAAATTTCATGTCGAAAGCTCTAAAACTGACGAAAATATGAGGGCGCGGCATACAGACAGACAGACAGACAGACAGACAGACAGACATGACGAAACTATAAGGGTTTCTAGTAGACTACGAAACCCTAAAAAGTCTTACAACGGTTGCACTGCAGAGCCCCGGTCAGAGGAAGGAACATGCACCAGTCAAATCATAGATGGTTTTTCTTAGTTTTTGTATGAAAAACCATAGGTAATAAGTTGAACCCTTAAATTTACACAGGTGGAATCGCTGGCGATAGTGGGTACATAATGCACGTATTTTAATACCTATCAAGAACACCAGTACAATAGAATAGAAACTTCTTTGAAAAAAGCATAAAATATTTCTCGAATTTGTTTCGACCAAAAGTTTGAATTTCGAAGTTGACGCGTACATTCGCTTCAAAACGCCGGCATTGACATTGTTGTCACGGCGACGAACGCGCTCATCGCTCGACGCGACGGTTTATTCAATCTCCTAAATATTTTCTTATCCCAAAAACATCCTTGCGTGGTTAGAAATTGGGTGAATATTCGTACGGCACGGCCGACGATTGTTACTGGCAGGCGAACCGCGGCAAGCGGCGGCGGGGGCACGGACGCGCCGCCGGCCGACCGCTCGATAACAACAGCGGTAGTAGGGTGACCAAACATGGGCCCGAAGACTATGGGACGGCCGAAGAATAAATTGAAGCCTGTGAACGGTAGGTAATATGTTTTGGTTTTCAATTGTAAGCATCTAGTTGCCTTCTTACATCTAAATAGGGCCATGTTTTGATTACATAGTAGGTATTTTTATTAATTCATGATATTGGATTTGTTGTCGTGTCAGGTATTTTACACTTACTAGGTAGATAAAAGAATATCCATCAGTCTACAAACCTGCAAGAACGAAAAAAAATTGCCTAAATTAGGAATCTATTGGGTACTGCGCTTCTAAGTTATTTAACGCAAGTTGGGTGTCCCAACACTCCCAACAATATTTTCCTCCTTGATACAGTAAAAATTAGGTATTTACTTGTTTAGGATGAATGTTTAGTAATTAAGGTAGGCAAATGCTGAATTATAACAAGTAAGCAAATAAATAGTTGTTGAATCCGAACAACCCGCGCTAATACCACAGTTCTCTTTCAAGCAATGGTCATTGGTCACCCTATCACCCGGCGCCATTTTACCGCAGAGCCGCGCGGCGCGTTCTCCCCGCGCCCTCGCGCGGCATGGCGTCAGTGCCGGCCAACCGCTCGACTGCGCCGCCGCGTTCGCGCGCTTTTTACCTCCCATCTTGCTTTATTTGTGTGTGATACGGCAAAGAAAGGTTGCGTCAGGCGCGATTCGGCGTGATTACGGTGCGTAGTAGTCAGGAAATATAAATTAATAGTAGGTATCGGGTAGTGGCAAAATGACTCAAATGTTTGGCGTAAAGCGGTAGGTAACCTTTCCGTGCCACAATCATCAACGCTTGCGAGCCCCGGCGAGTGAAGCTCAAGTAACGTTGGTCGCTAAGATGTTTTTCCCTATGCGTGACCAGCTTAAACTGAGCCATTGTCATGCACGATTATGATTACGACTGGACGTTCTTATCGCGTTATTTGTGTGTTACAGAGATGCAGTTCGAATACGATCCGGAGCTACTCATCGAGGAGATAAAGAAACGGCCTGGAATATGGGACTACAGCGATGTAAACTATAGGACTATGGCGGCGAGAGTAGATCTGTGGAACGAGGTGGTCGAAACACTGCTGCAGCCGGACGTCAAGGTCACCAAGACTGAAATGCGCGAGTTGGGTAAGGGACTCTATTGTCATAGATATGAGGTTCAATTTCCTGCGACGTTACCTACAGGACTATGGCGGCGAGAGTCGATCTGTGGAACGAGGTGGTCGAAACACTGCTGCAGCCGGACGTCAAGGTCACCAAGACTGAAATGCGCGAGTTGGGTAAGGTACTCTTTATTGACATAGTGATAAGGTTCAGTTTACAGCGACGTGAACTTCAGGAGTATGGCGGCGAGAGTCGATCTGTGGAACGAGGTGGTCGAAACACTGCTGCAGCCGGACGTCAAGGTCACCAAGACTGAAATGCGCGAGTTGGGTAAGGGACTCTTTATTGACATAGTGATAAGGTTCAATTTACTGCGACGTGTACTACAGGACTATGGATGGCGGCAAGAGTGGATCTGTGGAACGAGGTGGTCGAAACACTGCTGCAGCCGGACGTCAAGATCAAGACCGAAATGCGCGAGTTAGGTACCTAATACCAATAACAAAAGCCCTTCTGACTATTGCATTGCTTTATTCGACGCTTGATTTATCAGGATAGGATGACAAAGAACCTAGGACCTATCTATGTGATGACAGGAACGCAACGGAGATGTAACTAGAAGGGGTGTGAATAAGCCCTTAGGTACGGCTTATACCACGTGTAGGTACCTAGTACATAATGCTATGTTATGTTATTAATACTATGTTATTACCTGGTATTTATGATTTAAAAATTATGTAGATCTACTTTGAATCACTTTCAAAACACCTCGATGTTAGTAGGTCTGGGTGGTTCGCTAAGCTACTGTCAATAAGAACATTGAGTCACGCTCACATAATATGATAACGAAAGTAAACTCATTCGCGATAATGTGCACTCGGTTTGTTCCAACATATTCACGTACGAATTGAAGTCTAAACAGTATACACGTTTTTGTTACAGTAATTCAGCTCCAGAAGAAATGGAAGGGTGTCAAGGACGCATTCGTGAAATACATTCAAAACCCCAACAGATCCAAACGTCCATACTTATACAGCAAGCAGTTGCAGTTCCTACTCAAGAATCAAATCGCGGGCTCCGATTTTGGAGGCAGCGGCAACGCAGGAGCATCCAGCGGGTCTGAAGAAGCACCAGTAGTGAAGAAGAGGAAGAAGAAAGTGTGGAAGAACAAGAAACAACACAGCATAGTGATTAAAGACGAACAGTCTTCCGAGGAAGACGCCACGTACGTAGATGTCGAACCGTTCATGAGCGACACAGAAAAGAGTGCTACAAAACCGAAACCTGTTGAAGATTTTGCTTTTGCCAGCGTGTCCAACATAGAAAGCGCAGTGGAAGACTGTGATAAGATGTTCCTGCTATCTCTTTTGCCGCATTTGAAGTCGATACCTGAAGAAAATAGGCTGAATGCTAAAATGGAATTGTTGCAAGTACTGCGAAACGCTAACCATCACTACAGTATCACTGGTAGGTCAATGGTTGATTAATTTAATGTTACCTAATTAAGATAAGTGTTAGAATTAAGGCACTTCCTACTATTACTCAATAAATATTTGTTTTAATTATTACTGTTTTATTTTATTGGTATTAGGGAATCAGGAAGATCGAACCTAGACGGAGCGTTACCAAATTAGAATAAGCTAAGTTTTGACAAATAAACTTATTATAATTTAGAGAAGGCATTGTAGAAATTTTAATCAGCTGCTCTGTGGGTCTCATTTTTTATTTGCGGGTTAAGTTATCTAAGCAGTTCTAGAAAGGACGAACAGCAAAAAATCCTTCACGTGTTTTACCTTTAACTATATTTAGTAATTTATCAGTCCGTTCAAATAACTAGTATGTAGGTATGTGTAAAGAAACTCACCTTAAATCTAAATACATGAGAGACTGAAGTCCCCCGACTGCGTCTGGGACGTTTCTGATGATGTTTTGCGACAGCAGCAGCTTCTCCAGGTACACGTAAGTTGTCAGCTCGTCAGGCACATCACTTAATCTGTTCTTTGATAAATCTGAAACAAGAAACAAAACTAGTTTAGTGACGAGTCATCTTTAGGGCACAAAAAAATAGAGAATCAAGGATTACTCGACCCTATTTAGGATTTTCGCGATTCCCACTTGTTACATAGTCAGGGTTGCCAGATTCAATACAGCTTAATCTGATACAAGAACGTCATATGATTCTGAGCCGATTCAAATGCAAGAAATATGACGTTCGTGGCAACCATCTTCTTAGTTACCTTGAGACCCTCTGAGATTCCGGTTCATTCTAGTAAACGTAAGTAAGCGTCAAGATTGTCGCTAGTACTGAGTAAGCCACCTATTAAGGCACCCCGCGCGCCGTCTGTCTAAAATGTGTTGGGGTAAATCTTTGCTCTAAATGGGTAACATTTATCACTTTGATCTGTTTATGGAAGTCAAAAACTCGACTAAATAATAAGTACTCTAATAAAGGAGTCAATCACTTGGTTTACAGAGTGTCATACGAATACCAATCGGAATTAGACTACTATCGGCAAACCATGCATGACCCGACAAAGGGTTTTGTAACTAAATTATCTAGGTCTGACGTAACAATTTTAACTTCGACCTGCAGCTTATGCGGAGTGATCGGTCTACCATTGTTCAAAAACCATAATCTTCTTAGCATGCCAAAGTAAAATATAATCCTGTCTGTAGAAATATGATATTTTAGAGACAACACGTCTAAGTGCGCCTTTCTTTGTCACAAACCACATCCCTGTACAAATATGAGGGGATACTTCATTGTCTTTATAATTTGTAAAGTGCTATGTGATGTGAGTGAGGTATGTGATTCTAGCCGATGTTATGCTTGATAAACCGTGTTTTTACGCATCTAATAAAGTGCTAGTAAGTATGCATTAATATTAGTTTTATGGCCAAATGAACCTAGGATATAAAGTCTTCATGAAATTACCGCAAAATAAACAGCCCAGCGCATAAATATAGGCTGTAAGGGTCAGCTCTCCGGATACTGCCTAATGCAGACCATGAAACTGAACAACTTCTCATACCATTAGAAAATATTTTAGGAGGCGTAAAAAATTTTTTGGTCTCCCCTACAAAATCACAATCAGCTGACAGCATTTACTAAAAAAAAAAAATCACGTCTCCTGAAATATATTTTTATGGGAACTGGTTCAATTTCAAGGTCTGAATTCACCTTATCAGTATTCGGAGAGCTGTCCCTTACACCCGTACCTATGATTGCTCTTTACGCAAGTTCCACAAGCATTCCCTTACAGCCACAACAGTCCACTGCTGGACATGGGCCTCCCCCGTATTGGGGGATATTGCCATACTCGCCACGCTTGGCATGCGGATTGGCGAGCGCAGTGCAAGATGTATAATTCACAGGGAACGCTGCTGCCCATTCCCTGGATAATTATCCCTTAGTCGCTTTTTACGACACCCACGGGTAGAATTGGGGTGATGCTATTCTAAGCCGGCATCACACGGCCAAACATCAAGCATTACGTTGATGATACTCTCTGTCCTTCACATGGCAAATACGTAAAATTTACATACTAACCGCGGGGCATACACAGGAAAACATCTGCTACTAAATATAGTTGAATCAAAATGGATGTCCATAAGCCGGTATCTACTGAGATGCTGAGAACTGGATGTAGAAACGATTACGCTAACGATCAGAATAATCTAAACATTGATGCGAACCATACAGAGTGTTATACACCCTTACTAGTAAGACAAATAAAAAAAATCTTAACGTTCGCGACACTAGCGCCGCTCAGTAAAAAAAAACTGACTGAATACGCAAGTGTTAGTTTTAAATAATCTTTGTGGTTAGTTATTGCCGATAATTTATACATAGGTTTCAGGATGACCATCGTTTTCAGCCAGGGATATTTTTCCTGTTCGGGGGGCCGCTAGTCTTACGTAATAGCGAGCGTAATAGCCACTTCGGGTCATTTTAGCTAGTAGGAGTCTTTGAAACCTTATGAAACCTCTTGTAGCGAAGAATAGAAAAGAGAGCATTCTAGACAGTCGCGACTAATACAGCTTTATTTTGAGTCAAAACATTAAAACGAAAAGATAGTCGTAGACTTTTTTCCCTTTTACTTTAGTGACTCTATGGGGGTCAAAACGTTTTTTGTCAAAACAAGACCTTGCACCGCGCTGGCTGAGCCGACTGTCATGCGTGGTGACTATGGCAAGGCACATAGTGAGTTTCAAGTCCAGCAGTGGTCTGTTATGCCTGTTTCTTAAACCCTGTATCTTGAGCTCGCGGTTCGTTGACACACGACGAGGTTTAGCTGGTGGCTGTATCATCTTACACGCAACCACAGGCATTCTATACGGCCAGTTGCATAAGTAATCACTACGTATTACTATGCAGCCTAGAACTATGTTCTGTGGCGATTATATCTAATGGCGTAAGGCGTACAAGGAAATGGACTCTTAGATGAGCAGGATCTCATACATACTTAATATACATTACGCCTTTATCCCTTGCAGAGCAATAGCAGGCGTTATCTCCACTCATCATTTATCAAACAGCCATTTTAGAAATGGTCAGCCCATCGCCTAAAGGACCCCGCACGATTTGTTCGACAAGGGCCGTCCGGTCAAATTGGTTGAAATTTTGGGGAAAGGTAGTACGTAATACTCTAACTAAAATGTAAAAATATCTGCGAGCGGAAATGACCAGTTTTTGAGATATAGCTATTTTAATGTTAAAGTCACTAAACATCCTTTGATGTAAAAACGTTACTCATTATGGCAAATGTCATGTTCTTACTTATTTTTTACGTTCATCTGTATAAAACTAACCCACAAGGTAATTATTTCAATTGGAAAAGTGTCTGTTTCGCGTATATTACACATAATATATCAGCAAAGCAAGCTAGATCGCCTAAGCTATACGAGATAGAGCAATGGCTCCAAAGCAAAAGTTGTTTAGCATGATAGGCCGCTTTTGCTGGCACATGGACACCAGGAGTCTGGATAGACCACCAGGACCCCATCTAAACATTAAAATATACAGAAATGCCTCTATAGCAAAAGCTGTTCAGCATGATAGACCGCTTCTGCTAACAGACTGACCTCGAGGTTCTGGAGTACCTGATGTAGACCACCAGGACCACACCTTAACTATAAAAACAACATGTTAATCCGCTTTTGCTGGTACTTTGATATCGAGAGTCTGGAGATCCTGGCCGTGTGGTGCCGGCAGAGTAGAATAGCATCACCCCCTCTCTTTCCGTGGGGGTCGTAAGAGGCGACCGAGGGATAAACCCAACCCAAACAGCCAGGGCCAACCGTATGGTGGCGGTTAATCCACCACAAAAGCATTCCCAAGGAGGGTTGACGTCTGGTAGGCGGTCGGTCGTAAAATTGAGCCAAATCCTTTGCAACACGATTTTGTGTTCAACAAAACGTGTTGCGCCGACCCCAAGTAATTGGGATAAGGACAGGAAGATGATGAGTCTGGAGATCCTGGTGTAGAACGTGCAATGATCCTATTCCTACGGGAACGTGTGTAAGTAACAGTTCTAATTATGGAAATTCTATTCAACAGAATATGTTGCACCCAACTAGTTAAAAACGCTGTTCAAATAGATAGATTGCTCTTTAATCAAGCGGCGCCATTCAACCACACCACTAAACGTTCGTTACCTAAGTGGTTGAACACAACATTCTACAGTTCATTCCATATTCCATGAAATGCCCAACTAAAGAATTAGATTTATGGTTGAATAAGGAGCCAGCTGTGATTTGAATGCCTTATTTACCCAATTATAACTTTTGGTATGGAAGCATTTCCGTATCTATTATAGTTAAGATGAGGTCCTGATGGTCTACATCAAGTACTCCAGAACCTCGAAGTCAGCCTGTTAGCAGAAGCATCATGCTGAACAGTTTTTGCTATAGAGGCATTTCTGTATATTTTAAGGTTCAGATGGGGTCCTGGTGGTCTACTCCAGACTGCTGGTGTCCTTGTGCCATCAGAAGTGGCCTATCATGCTAAACAACTTTTGCTTTGGAGCCATTGCTCTATCTCGTATAGCTTAGGCGATCTAGCTTGCTTTGCTGATATATTATGTGTAATATACGCGAAACAGACACTTTTTCCAATTGAAATATTTACCTCGTGGGTTAGTTTTATACAGATGAACTTAAAAAATCAGTAAGAACATGACATTTGCCATAATGAGTAACGTTTTTACATCAAAGGATGTTTAGTGACTTCAACATTAAAATAGCTATATCTCAAAAACTGGTCATTTCCGCTCGCAGATTTTTTTACATTTTCGTTAGAGCATTACGTACTACCATTCCCCAAAATTTCAGCCAATTTGACCGGACGGCCCTTGTCGAACAAATCGTGCGGGGTCCTTTGTGATACACATGAAATGCTCGAGGTCCTTACCAGGGTTGAAAGTTCTTCGCCATTTGATTGAAGATGGGATTCAATTAGATCGAAATGAACATTAACGTGAACGAAACCATTAAATGGATCAGCAACTAAATTGATGAGAGTTTTATGGGCCTATCGATTAAGGAAGGCGATGACCCCATTCTGTCTCGTAAATCGTAACAAAAGATCTGAGAAGCAATAGAAACTACGTGTAGGTAACTGCAAATGTACGTAACCCCAATTGGGGGAGGCTGATGTCCAGCAGTGAACTGTTGTTGCTTCAGCTACAGCCACAACAGCCCACTTGTAATAGTAGGTTACTGCAGGCCAGTCAAGTTTGGTTTCACCCTTGCCGCTACTACCTAATTTCTTGATCTTTCTTTCTTTAGGGCACGTTAGGGTAGTTTTATGACGGTGAACGTACTTTTTGATCCAGTTATTTTGGGGATATCGATGACACACAACACAAACAAATCTTTCCTCTTATAAATTGTGACATAAGAAGTATGATTGTGTTAAGTGATGCGAAAACGTTACGTACGTCAAGGCCATATTAATCAAAAGAAAAATATATAGTAAAAACACAAAATAGAGAATTTACAGAAGGACAGCTTGCCCCTTTTTTCGTTCAGTTATGCCTACTCTCTAGGGTTGCTACTTTTACTTTCTGATTTTTTAAATGAAGTTACCTACTTAGACATAGTTACATTACATTATTACTGTTTTCATCGTTTGTAAGTATGAATTAGGTATATGCAATCGATAAAATCCTATATTACTTGGCCGATATGAAATATTTTTTACCATATGGAAGTAGGTAGGTACTTACCTGAGTAGAAAGTCATATTTCTAATAGGAAATAAGTAGGTCCCCACCTAAATCGGTAGTTTGCAATGGCTTTGGGTCACGAGACTAGGTGGTGAGCGAAGTGACCCATAGGTAGGCAGGTAGGTAAGTAGATAGTAGGTAGGTAGAGGACCCGCCGGCGGTGATGACTGACACGACACTGAAAGGGTTCCTCACATCGTTCGTCGGTGTTTCCCACGGAAAACAAGTGTATCTATCTAAAAGAAAGGCCTAAAAAAATACTTATCTTGCCGTCACGAACTTTAATAGGTTAGGTACCTATGGTTGGAAGGTAGGTATTTTTTTACAGGGAGTCAAGCCATCATGAAAGTCAAACGTGCCGTCACTAGTCAGTCGCACACAGATTACCTACCTACCAATGTATTGGCGGGCGGGCGATGCGCGCTGGAAACGGTAGATAGGTAGGTTGGTAGGTTCCTACCTACTTGAAGAATTATGGTAAAACCATGCGCTGTATAGCTACTTACTATACTTACCTACCTTAGTTTCGAATTATACTTACCTACCATAGTTTCGAAGGTCATCAGCTACCGTGACGACAAAGTGAAAAAATATCCAGGATCGTAATAGTCCATTTGGACTACCATAGGTACCTACCTGATGATCGGAAATGGAGATGATATAACCTGGACCTTTTGCTATCGGTATTTTGCATCGCTTCATCTTAAATGCTGACTAGGTAGGTATCTATCTACTGTAGGTAGGTACCTACCTAATCCTATTTAACCTACCAAATCAAACTAAAGCGCAACCTACCTACTTCCACGTACGTACCTAAAACGCTAAAGCACACATTACAAGTGAAAAATAAGATTTTTAAACAGAAATCCGTCCATTTCTAGTGTTTAAAGTAGGTATCTAGATTTATCGAATAAAATTGTTCGCGTGGGAAACTGAAAAGTTTTTACACCCAAACACATCACAAAAATATTTTTATTTACTTGCCATGTTTCCGTCCGCCCGCACCGAACGCGCCGTTCACACTCAACCATTACCGGTTCGATACGGTTCCACAGAGCGCGTAAACGACGCGTGTAGATGTCTGAGTGAGTTTAGCCGCGTTTGCTCGAAGCCGACTCTCTGGATTGCGCTAGCCAATACTTACTTTGTGGTAAAAACGCGTTAGCTTGGCAATAACGGGCGTTGACCTTTTCTACCACTGTACTCAATATTTGCGATAGCGATATATCGTTTTTCTTAGTAAATGTATGCGATATGAACATCGCTAGAGTACAGTAGTACAATAGCATGGTCACTCTAGGTTATTGCAGGGGTAATAGACATTTTCAGTTATAACCCTATTTTTAACGTAATTCTGATTGATGTTTTTTATTTTAATTCTATGAGATAATTATGCTTTAAGGTACACTGTACAGCTCCGGGTCCGGGTTTGATTCCCGGCCGGGGCAGCTAATTGAATGATGAGTTTGAATATCTGTTTTCAGATCTGGGTATTAATAGTGTATGTTTCAGTGTGGTCTATAAAGTGAAAAGGAATCAAATATTTTGACCATAGGTTTATTAACAGCAGTCGTAGTATAGTCGTAGGACTAGGTGGTGGCTCCATCGCCACTACACTCCACACAACAAAACTTAACAAATAAAAATAACAAAACGTGACTGGCTAACAAGTACTTACTACTTACTTCGCTGACTCAACGACACAAAGTGGATCTTGGCCTCCGACACTAGGTTTCGCTATTCTTCCCTGTTCTGAGCTGCTTGTCGCCAATCGGCCATTTGAAGCGCTCCCAGGTCTTTTTGGACTTCGTCAATCCAGCGATACTTAGGACGCCCAACTGGACGTTGTCCATGTGGTTGACCCAGGTATGCTCTCTTGGCCGCACGATCCTCCCCCATTCTCTCGACATGTCCAAGCCAGCGAAGTCGGGCAGATTTAATTTCCCCGATGACTAACAAGTAATGTAACAAAAATAAACTTATCAAACAATCAATAACCAAAACACCGAAAAACAGCAAGAAAGACTTCCAAACGTGAACGAACGCAAACGCACTTCAGAACGGAATGAGACGACGATCGATTAAAATGAAAACAAATGCGAGCCTACGGGACCGCACCTCTGGCCAGCTAGGTAGTCTAGTAACTAACGTCAATAGCTGGTTGTAACTATTCGGATTGACCCATGAAGCTGAAAATCGGCATGTAGGTACTTCTTGACCTCCTGATCAAAATTAGACATGGAGCCCAGCGGGCACCACCCCCCTTAACCTTTTACCGCCCCCCCTCCTTTACAAGGCGCAACTTTTGAAGTAATTGACTTGGAGGGTAGTTTTTATTTCATATCGTGCGCGACATTCCACTTGAAGCTTATTGTGCCCTCAAAATTACCCTTTAGGCCCCCGGAAGTGGGGTGTCCCGTCCTTGTATGAGATTTATTTTCGTTATCGACTCCCAAGCGGTATCAAAAGTTGCGGAATTAGACACAATTGCAAAACCTAAAATATCTATAAATAATATTTATCTTTAGGGCTTTGCCGAACATTAAAAAACAGTAATATGTTGGTTTCATGGTCACAACACTTTAACGATCGATAGAGCCCTAAAAATAAATATTATTTAAAGATATATTAGGTTTTTTGCATTCTGTGTCTAATTACGCAACTTTTGATACCTCTTGGGAGTCGATAGCTTGAAAAAAAGAAAATCCCATATAAGAACGGGACACCCCACTTTTCGGGCTTTTGGGCCCCCCGGGGGGCATAAAGGGTAATTTTGAGGGCACAATAAGCTTCAAGTAAGATGTCACGCATGATATGAAATAAAAACTACCCTCCAAGTCAATTACTTCAAAAGTTACGCCTTATAAAGGAGGGGGGGTGGTAAAAGGTAAGGGGGGTGGTGCCTGCTGGGCTCCATGTCTAATTTTGATCAGGAGGTCAAGAAGTCCCTACATGCCGATTTTCAGCTTCATGGGTCAATCCGAATAGCTGTGACGTTAGTTACTAGACTAAGGGGCTTATTAGACTCATTACAAAACAACGTAACTCAAAAATTTTTGTTTTAGTGTCAACAATTTTGCTTTATATTTATTTATGGTAAAAATGTATTTTGTAAAGCTTTTTGGCTTCCTATTTGCTAAAATTATAATTGCAACCCAGAATATTTTTTTATTTTACGGTATTAAACCTTTATTAGAGAATAAATTTGGGCAATACTTTAAAACGTATGTTATAGAATTGAACTCATTTCAAAAGTTTGCAAAAATCATCGACATATAAAAGTAATAGTTAAAATAACAACTTTTCGAATTGGCTACAAGTACACTCATTTTTGAAAATTTTGGATATATAACTCGATTTTTATAACTGTGCGTTTGGAGCTGTCAAACTTTCTATACGATTTGACACTTGAACTGTCAAAACCCATACAAAGTTTGACAGCTCCAAACGCACAGTTATAAAAATCGAGTTATACATGGTTGTGGAATGACGCCGGGTTGTGCCGGGGGAATACCCGGAATTGGCCGGTATTATGATACCTTTAGTCCAGTACGGCTAGCTTTTCGTGTTTCAAAAATATTAAAGTCGATGGTTTTTTGCTCATAGCTTCTGGACCATTCATTGATCCCAATTTATTAATTTGTGCCATTTTAGATGTGAGGAAACATACTTTCGTTATCAGTGGAAAAGCGACTCAATCAAGGTTTTTACACTGTGTTAACTGTCACAGAGACAATACTGGTAAACTTTTAGTATTGTTCTGTAGGTACCTACATACTTAACAAAATAATTTAATAATGAGCTGCCATACATTTAATCAAAAAATTACTCAAGCTTAAAAAATGGCACAAAATTAAATATGTGCTTTATAGACACAAATTGCACAATCGTACAAAAAATTAGCGACTTTAGAATTTTTGTAAGTTGCGTCCTCAAATAATGCCAGCCATACCGGACTACTTAGCGATGTGAATTCTAGCGATAGTTTGTATGGAGAGCGATAATTATCGCCTAAAAATGTTGATTTTGGTACCGGTCGTTTCAATGTACGCTATTGCCAAGCTAACGTGTTTTTACTATAGTACGTTTCACCAATGCCATATTCATTAGAAAAACATACGAGCTCATAAAATATAAGTGCAAATACAGATGCAAGATTGAAGGATCAATGTTCGAGTTGTTTCAAACTATTTGTATGAAGTATGTGTGAAGCGGTTGGTTGACAAGATGAAATAACAAGACAAGTATAAGAATAGTAGCGGGAAGGAAATTTAACATAAATACACAAGTAGTCGTTTTACTCATATCAACGCAGTGAGTCATTTGTATCAAAGTGCGGCCATTCGAAGAGCCATATTTGACAGTCTAACCTTTCTTTCATAGAAGACTTGTGAAACAAGAAAAATAATCTCATGTCATAGCATTAACATCATTTTGACAGCTGTTAAATATGGCCTATTCGAACGGTCATACTGTAGAACAAGAGGCTGGAAGGGAAGTACCTTTATGATAGGTAATAAACAGAGACTGAGGAGGAAATAAGCTTATTTTGTCTATAGGTGTTATAGCTTCGTCGCAAATTGAGTTTTGCAAGACAGCAAAGGTCCCAAGGTATTATCACCTGCTAGATTTACATTGTAAAAAAATCTGTAACTGCAAGATAAGAATTTCTTGAGTCATTCGTAATCATAACCAATAAAAACGGATGACAGGTTGATTAATCAGTTGTCGGTTTCATTTAGTTGTTAATATTACGTGTAATGTAATTAATCATTATAATCTTCAAACAGTTTCAAATTGACATTAAATTGATAAGCGAAGCTTGTATAGCAGAAGCGCTTGAAATATTTTTGAATTACAAAGACGTTATCTATCAATGAAAGCAGGAGGTCAAGAAACTTTTTATTTTCTTCCTTGAAGCAGTTCTGTTTACTATAACGTCTTCTCGTAAAGCTGTTCACGGAAAGGTTTCCATTTCACTGGAAGCGTGGGCTTGAATGAGCTTCGGATAGTTAACACAAGAAAGTGTGTCAATAACCTATGCTCTACGTTAAGAAATAGGTTGATGCTATTCTGTACTGGCATCACACGGCTACTTTATACTGCGGGAAAACAGATTATTTCCACGGGAAAACGGGTAGCGCTGAGCGAACTGGCGTGGAGATTGATTTTTTTAATCTCTCGGCCGGGGTCATGGTCTACAGTAAATTGATTGATGACCATTTCGACACCTTATGAAGTCGGCACTGATACGCCCGTAGATGACCATTGTTGCCAATTTTAGCAGTAAGTATTTAAGATTGATTTAATTTAATACCAAAAACAGTACATAAATGAATGGTTTTCATAAAAATTTACAACGAATAGGTACAGAAACATCTTAATTTTTCCTTTGAGTAGGCCTGAATGCTTACGTCGTTTCTAAATAGTATTGACTAAAGTTGTTAGCACACACAGGAAGAGTAGTCTTGAACGAGCTTCGGATTGTTAACCCAAGAAAGTGTGTCAACACCCAATGCACCAGTACATTACAAACTGGTTTGGTTCGTGTCTGATTCGTTCTTTTTCGATTTCCGTGAGAACCTTAGCTGTGGTCAGATTTTATGAATGGATTCGTAAGAAAGGATTTAAACGGTATGATTCACAGTTTAAAATTTCTTATAGGTAAGTGAAAATGTGATAGTTATGCATTCCTAGAATTGTCTATCAATATGTGAGATAAAAATGTAATTGCACGTGATGTAATCAATAAATAGTAGGTATAAAAGCTTTTTAGGTTTCTCTGTCTGTCGAGGAATTCGCTTAGATACTCCTCCTAAAAGGATTATAGATAGCGTAACTCAAGAATATGGTTTATATGCGGGAAAAACGTATTTTTTCGCGGGAAAATGAGTTACAGCGGGTGAAACCGCTGACGGACGGGTTGCTATTATAGTACGAAATATATTATGAAAGTGAGTACATCTGTTTTACGTTTTTAATAAATTCAGGTAACCGTACACAACATTTTAATTTCTAATGTTCTTATTTGGGTTAATGGATCCAATTCCCAGGACAGGCCAAATGGTTGTAAAAATAGGTCAGTTGCATTATTATTATGAAAATGTAACAAGATATCCTGTAATGAAAATAATAGAATATTAGATTCTTTGCTATTACGTATACTTAGGTGTAAAGGTATGGTATTCACTACCTACCTACACCTATTCTGTGATTTAGCTAGCTAGCTTTTGAGACTCGTATAATTATGAAATTGTTACATTAAGAATGACTCTATGAAAAGTCTTGAAACTGAAAGTCTTGAAACTTGACAAAACAAAGAGCTCATTGCTTGTGTTCCTAAAAAGAAAAGCTTCTGAAGTAGAAGCATGTGTGCTAGGCTTTCTTTCCCTTGTTGTGTTGTGATGACAAAAGAGGGCGTTGTAAGCGGTAATGACTTGGGCTCCAGCGCCTTTGAACAATGAAGAGATGGCACTTCAGATGTGATGAAACTTTCACAGCTTCGCAACGACACTGTTCGCCGAAATGGCAGCTGGAGACTGGTTACGACACGATTCAAGATGGAAATGGTATTTAGCAAGTGTCTTGTATCAAGTTAGCACTTAGAAAAGTTTTATGACGGCCCTACATCGGTGAACATAGTAATAGCGCAAAAAACTTAATCAAACAAATACTAACAAAAACCAGTATAAATGGATCCCTTAAATGGGCAGGTGGATTTGCTTGCGAATGTATCACACACATAAGTCGACTATTACCCATTTTTGCAGGATTTCAAAGAAAAGAATACCTGGTTACCTATTATGGTCGCATTGCAGTGACACTACAGAAGCAAAGTTTAGGTTTTTAGTTTCAACTTGCGAGAGTGAGCCTTCTGCAAAACTCTTAATTTTGTGGCAGTATGTAATTAAACTACTCACGAAATCAAAAATAAACCGTTACGCGCATTTTAAGACTAAAATAAGTTTGTAAATCATTGGTAATACCACGGCTAAGCTTGTAAAGGTCTTATAATAACATCCTATGCTTCCGGTGGCTTTGCAATCTTGTATGACTCACCGGAGCCGGTCTAGATCAAGTACAGAGTACCTACAGCCAGTTACTAGTGCACTTGAGGTTGAATAGCATAGTAAACATAGATCGACGCGATAAAAGTACTCTTTCCGATAGTGGTTTATATTTGCGAGTAAGTTTATTTATGTATTACAGGGTTGTAGGCAAGCATCAATAATGACCTTTTCAGCAACATAGCAAATACCGTGCTTGTGGCTCATTATGGATAGATTCGCTTAGAAGAAGAAACAACATAATGCATGACAAAAAAGTTTGGGCTATTGGTACGGATTTTGGATTCCTGCAGTCACTGGTGTATCTGTAACGTTTTTTAACATTCGGTATTCATGCATCAAAATCATAAGTGTCAGAGTGTCATTTGAGTGTCAGATAGAGGCTATCTGCTGTATTGACTGTCTAGATATCGGTAAGGTTCGGTCTAGCCACTAGTGTGCTCAGCACTTGTATAGCCAGCACGATGTAAACACAGACGGCTCGATAACTCTTCTCGCTATCACAATACAGCCTTTTTAGGGTTTCGTAGTCTACTAGAAACCCTTATAGTTTCGTCATGTCTGTCTGTCTGTCTGTCTGTCTGTATGCCGCGCCCTCATATCTTCGTCAGTTTTAGAGCTATCGACATGAAATTTGGTGAGAAGATAGATCGTGTTAACCCAAATATAGAAATGTTAAGAAAAAAATATTTTAAATGTTTTTTGGACCCCCTCCCATACAACTGAAAGGGGGACAAAAATTTTTTTTTTCTTCTGTAATGTTGAGTAGGGTATCGTTGAATAGGTCTTTTAAAACTAAGGTGAGGTTTCTTTGAAACAAAGTCACTAAAATGTTTCTGTCACGAGATATTTGCTTTTAAAAAGGGCGTTTTTGACCCATAATTTGTTCCAGCTGTAACTTCTAAAGTATAAACGCTAAAAAATTGAAATAAATATGGAATATAGCTTACAATCTGAACTTACAATGAAAACTATAACGGATATTGTACCCTTAAAGGTTTCAGAAAAAAAATGAGTTTTTCTATTTGCGGTTGGTCATCATACTGCTGCTAACAAACCAGCAACAAAATTAAGTTTGTAATGCTGAAAAACCTGATATTTAAACGTTGACTACGAAACCCTGTTTGTGGGCGTGTCTGACACGCTCTTGGCCGGTTTTTTTTCTTTATACGTTAATTTTACTGATCTTTCTGTCGATTGAACCAATGAACGCTGGTGTCAGAGTTCTTAACCGCCTACTACTACAAGAAGGCCTCTGCTATGGTTATGTAACAACCAACGTCTAAGTAATCATACAGAAACCATGACAGACCGCTTAACGTGCCCTCTGAAGCATGTAACCATCTTCCTTTTCAGACAATCAGCTAGGACAGGACTGATAAAAAAATTTCAACTATACCATCTATGTACAAAATCGTTTGTTTACCGTTGCGTATTACGAAACTCGGGAGTCAAAAGTTAAGGCCGCAAATACAAACTTTTTAATTATTTTCGTTGTAAACAAAGAAGCAGTTTGTCTAATTAAAACACGATATCAAAGGCAGACGCGAGACTAAACATAAGTCTCAAGAGCAAAATAGCCATCCAGTCGCGATCCCCTAAATACAGCTGGATTGAACAAACAAACTTACAAAAATCTATTTCACTTCCTTGTCGCACTTGCCAGAACGTCTGCGAGTGCGATAAGGAGGTGCATATTTCAGGATGGTCATGAACTCGCGCGTCCTACCTATACCTACCTATAACCCTGTACCTATCCTCTGTTTGGGATGCTAAGGCAGATTAATAATTTTCTATAGCAATCTCAAATAGATCGAGGATCGTGCTCAGTGGCTTGCGAATGGATGCCTATGTTCAGCAGAGAAGTCATATAGGTTGATGATATGCTCAGACAGACGTTCGTAATACCTAGGCTAAAAAGATTCTATCTGCCTCTACGCTACTAAAGTATTCCTAACTTATACCAGTATTTTCAGTGGATTATTCAGCCCTTTTCGCCGCGAAGTATCTACGCAAAACAAAGCAAATATTGATCCAGGCTGAATACGAAAGGTGAGATATAAATACGCGACGAAGGTAGGGATGACAGGCTAAAGGGCGTTTGGCGTAAAGGTCGTTACTTGATTGACAACTCAGCATAAAGGCCAGGCCTTGGGCTATTTAGGAAGCGATTAAAAGCCTCACAAAAATAATCGCGGCACACCACAGAGTCAAACACAGATCGAAAATGGTACCTTTACAGCCACAACAGTCCACTGCTGGACATGGGCCTCCCCCGTATTGGGGGGTATTGCCATACTCACCACGCCTGGCAGGCGGATTGGCGAGCGCAGTGCAACATGTTTTATTCACAGGGAACGCTGCTGCCCATTCCCTGGATAATAATTATCCCTTAGTCGCTTTTTACGACACCCACGGGTAGAATTGGGGTGATGCTATTCTTCTTCTTCATCGTGTCAACGAATCAATATTTATATTTTGGATTGCCAAAATTTGGCGACCACAGTGGCGTTCTCTGTAGCTAAGTTAAGCTCATCCCTGCTGCAGGAGACGGGCATAAGAGGGCATGATGTTAAGTGCGCCATAGACTGAGATGGGGCTCCACAGTCGCAGTGCACCTGCGTTTTGTCGGTGAAGCCCCACTTTGCCATATTTTCTCGGCATGGACCAACCTGCGTTCGAAACCTGTTCAAAGACTTCCAGGTTTGCCACGGTAGTTATGTCCCCGTGGCAGAGTCTCGGACGGTGGAATAAACCCAGTCGGAGGTGGCCAGCGGGATGCCCATAGCTGCTCTCTAGCCTTTTGAGGATCTTGATGCTATTCTAAGCCGGCATCACACGGCTTCTAAGTCAGCATCACACGGCATCGAAAATGGTAAGTAACAATGAAAGAGCGATTTAAACACAACAGTTTCTGCTGTGTGGTGCTGGCTTAGAATAGAATCACCCATATCGTCCCCTAAAAGTCGTATAGACGTAACTTGAAAAACTTAATTTTACAGGAGAGCCGATTGAAAGTTGGCGAAAAGTTTAAAATTATGTCATAAATTTGTGTTTACATTTACGATCATAATTTTTTTTATGTGAAGGCGCCAAATGGCTAAAATTAAGAATATACTTATAAATTTCGAAAATACGTACAGGTTTTTAAAAAAATAATTAAAAATCGACTTACGTCTTTATGCAAAAAAATAATACAAAATAATTTAAGTTGCACCTGCTTAAATCAATAGTTACGTCAGTAAAGCTACGACATTCCCGAGTAACATAGACTACTTTTTACCACGGGATAATTCCTCATTCCCACGGGAAAACTGTTAGAAACAGGAAAAGCGGGAAATATAGCGGATATTCCCAAATTAGCCAAACCGATTTAGCGATCTTCGTGAAATGTGGCACTGATATTGCTGGTATATTAGAAACGGACTTGGACTACTTTTTGTCAGCACTTGAGGATCTGGAGTACCTGATGGAGGGCACCAGGAGCACAGCTTAACTATAAAAGATACGAAAATGGCTTCATAGCAAAAGTTGTTCAGCATGACGAGGCGCTTCTGCTGACATGGTTATCGAGGATCTTAAGTACCTGATGCATACCACCAGAATCTCATCTAAATTGTAGAAGATACGGTAATGGCTTCAAAGTAAAAGTTGTTTATGATGACGGACCGCTTTTGTTGGCACATGGTCATTGAGGGTCTGGAGTACCTGATGGTGGGCACCAACACAGCTTAACTATATGAGATACGAAAATGGCTTGATAGCAAAAGTTGTTCAGCATGACGGGCCGCTTCTGCTGGAACATGGTCATCAAGGATCTGGAGTACCTGATGCAGATCACCAGCATCCCATCTAAACTAAAAGAGCTACGACAACGGCTTCAAAGTAAAAGTTGTTTAACATGACGGGCTGCTTTTGCTGGTATATGGTCCTGATGAGTCACTTCTGCTGGAACGGAGTAAAAGAGTAATCGACTTTTTACTGCGGGCAAAGACCCAATTTCTACGGGAAAACATGTAAATAGCAGCGGATGAAACCGCTGGGCGGGCCGCTAGTTTATTATAATTCTTCATATTCATCATGAGTATAGGTAATTACTCATAGTTGACAAAATATTTAGGTAAGGACAAAAGTAAAGTAAAGTTTCATAAAACTGTACGTATTCTTCTTTTCTTATTACAGGGCTACTACCTTGACACAGTGATATAATCATAATTTATTTATAGATAATTTTGGGTGGCTGCAGACACAATTTTATGCCCCGTTATCTTTTGCTACGACTCCTGTAGACTGTATTTTTTAAGCGATGTTTGGATCATCTTATCACTGATAAAAAATGTATTCAAATGTTTTTTTACAAACTTGTAATGGGGAAAAGTATTTTCACGACGAATCTCAAAGGCAGTAGTGCTACTCTGTTTCTGGAGACGTTTTACGTATCTTGCTACAAATTCGCGTTGTTTTTCTAACTCGCAGTATGACCAAAAGTCTGTAAACAATAAACATTTCAAATCTGGCGTCTTCGTTATTTTGAGGCAATTTTTTTTAATTTCATACAAAAGTTACTTTCGGACGTGGGCCCCATGACACGTGGAGGAACAAGTTTTTTTGTGTTCTTGCTTAAGTAGGTATAATGCTCCTGAATTGCGTAATTCCTTTGATATTTTCTGCTGATTTGTTTTCTTTTGTATTGTATTTGTATCATATTAGTGCTATCTCTCGAAAATTCCGCCTATTTCTTCCGAGATAATAGTGTAAGAGTAAGATTGAAGTTGTCTATTTTCTCATATGTACAGACGTAACTTAAGATACCTCTAAAAATAAAATAAAAATTTTGCGACGTAAAGGGGTAAGTTAACTTACGTCCCTACGTTATAAAGCAATATGTTGTGAAATAAGATACGACTTACCTTATTTTGGAAACTAAGGTACTTAGAGATACATCTATAAGCGTGAAAAAAACTACGAAAAATGCTGAATCTTTTAGTGTATATAACTCATTTACGTAAAAAATCAAGTTACGTCCTTACGTTTTGAAAGGGACGATATCTTTCCCGTGGGTCTCGTAAGAAGCGACTAAGGGATTTGAGAGTTGATGTGTATTGCAATATTTTAGGCGACAGGCTGACAACCTGTCACTATAGTGATAAACAGACTTCTAAATGACCTTCAAACTTTTATCAGCCGATGTGTAAATAGCAGTTTTTGCGGCCGTTTGCGCTCTGTGTACCCCGCAAGTGATATAGGCGTGATATATGTATGTATGTATATCTGTATGTAGCTTCTGCCTCTCTATTTGTGGCTCACTCATCATCATGATCATCATCTTAATGCATGACAAAATATGTAAGCTATTGTTTGGGTTTGTACATACAGTAATCTGTTGGCACAAGGCTAGCCATTCTATCCATTTTTGTTGGCAGCTTTTGACTGGCACTATCAGAAATCTGTTGATCCATGTGCATCACGAATCCATGACACGCGATAATGTTAAAACCTTTTAGTCTTTTTAGTAGATTAACAAACTTTATCTTGCATTATGATAATCGTACTATCAGTTCAACGAACTTCGACTGAAATCATACCTACCTAGTTCAGATTAATCGGCATTTATGAGCGAAAGGTCGTGCAAGCCTATGAGTGTGCAAGCCAGCCCCTCGATCCATATTTCACAACTTGGCATTAGCAATTTATGCCACCAGAGGTCACGATACGAACTTCGCTTTCAAACTCCCTTTCTTCGGCACTTTCGTTTATTTCTTGAAAGGAATCTCAAATTAGTGTATGCTGAATATGCTAAGTATTCCGGCCATCAGAGACATGTTTGCAAACAGGTCGGCGGTCCAGTTTTTGCGCCTTGGTGCGTCCTCGAAAAATAACCGCCACCGCCACCACGTCTCTAGCTAACGAGCACACATTTACTCGCAATTTGAGGCCGGATTTTCTACATTTTACTGCAGTGGTAAGGTAACCTTAGAGAATAGACATGCAATGCACAGCATATTATTACCAAGCGAAAACTGATTTTTGTTACGAGAATATCAAAAGGTATTTTAGGGGACATGTAATATAGGGTGTATTTTTATTAGTGGCGGATCCGTTAAGGGTGTGTTCTGTCAATGAAACTGAACAACTTTCCCCAAGGAACATAGGTCGAAATACGAAAAAAAATTTTGGTCTTCCCATACTAAGTGTGTTGGCCGGCCGGGTCAATTTGTATGGGAGGGTCAATTTTTTTTTTATATTTCGACCTATGTTCCTTGGGGAAAGTTGTACAGTTTCATTGACAGAACACACCCTTAACGGATCCGCCACTAATAAAAATACACCCTATATATCTTTCTATCGCAGTCGTTGACAGCATGTAGCCGATATTTTATCTAGACTTTCGTGACTTATCGCTATCTACTAAAGAACAGTTTGAATGCGCCAATCTGGTGACGTGCCAAGCCAGCATGCGTCGGACTCCGCGGACTGCGGGCCTCAGCAACCTTGACCGGACAGCTCTTAGCAAATACCTCAAGTAAATAACCCCATTTTGAACCAAATTTCCAATTTAATTGAAATAAACGACATGCTCTCACATGTACAGCTAGGTCAGTCGGACAATGTTTTATAATTCATCGGTCTGGACCGGCGAATTACCGTTAAATTATGAACGAACAATTTCGGCGACGAAATCTCTGCAGTTTCGTGGCAGAGAAAATTGTTCAATCGTGCCGCGGGTTTCCTTTTACGACCATTTGCATGATGGCAGATCAGTACAAATCAGTATTGCGTAAACAGATAAAATCCAAATGAATTCTGCTTGGCAGCGGCTGGGTTTCCTTGGCCTTGACTTCGGCTGATCGTGGTAGCCGTTGGCCGCACGCATTGGGGTCATCTTACATCAGTCCAACCAACATCACATCACAGGCGTACGCGCAAGAATTCTTCGCAATCCCCGGCGTCAAACGAAACCTGCTTCATAAATCAGAAAAACCAGCTCGATAGGTAGATAGTTGCCGTGTGGAACCAGCTTAGAAAAGCAACACGCTAGTTCTCGGTGAGGGCCGTAAAAGGAGGCTAAATGATTAATCCAAGGAAAAGGCCGCAGTGGTATGGAATTAATACAATTTCCCTGTGATAAATCATTACTTACTGTGTGTCCCGCCAGGGATCGAGCCCGGGGGATTGTAACACCAACCAACGTTCAGATCACTAACGCACGGAGGCAGATTAGCAAAACCTGCTTGATAGATCGCTGACGAGCTGTCCAACTGTCCAGTATATCATGGCGCAAAAACAAAGCTGTAACTCGGCTAGTGATTAGTCATCGTCAGTAAGCGTATGCCGGAGAATTTATAGTACTTAGGTATTTGTATGCCGTAAGCTGATCTGGCGAATCGATCAACTTGATATGGCTCGTTCTCAATCACTATTGAGCCTATCGCGTGCTCCCGATTGATCAGTTGCGGTGGCAATAATCTGTGTATCTGTTACAATAGTTACATTACAATACAAATTGCGTAGCCTTATAATATCTTCCTGTTGTTGCTGTCCTTTTTATAGAGTCGAAGGACCAAATGATTCAGAACAATGCGGCTACTTAGAATCTTCATGAGTCATCGTTATAAAAACGTGGTACTATTTCGTACGATGCGTGTGTCGAGTACTTATACCAATAACGGTACTTAAACGAACGGCTTTGGGCTTCTTTAATTTTATTTGCGAATGTTCAATTTTGACCTAGTATTCTCTAATGTGGCCGATAAAACGAAGCTATGATAATACTTTCATCTTATATAATATTTATATAATATATATAATTTCATTTATATAATACTTTTATCTTATCTTATGATACGAATAATGATAGTGGTACCCTTTTGTATATAAATGATAAGATAAGTAATCATAGTGAAAGTACTAAAGGTGTTTTTGGGTGCGGTGCAGAAAATTGGCCTCAATTCAACTCAGCAAGTATTCATTTATCGGTGGACAATAAAATTAGCGCAGGTCACAACAATTTATCTGTCTGATAGAGATACGGAGGTCAACGTCTACGAACGCCGTCTTCAAACCTGTTTTTTATAAGTATGACAACATCCATGTACCTATTGTAGCATAGCGTGTTCAGTATTTTTAATTCGGCAATTATATCCTTCATTAAATCTTTAAAGTAATAACAACGGCGCCTTATGTGAAGTTAAAGACCAAATCGCATGCAGTTTTCATATTAAAATTCGTAGCAAAAGCGGAAACGGGCAGGTTCTTTGGTATATTTCGTAGGACATTGTAGTTGCACGTGCCCCCTGATCAATACGGCAGTCGGGACGGCGGCCGGCGTGGCGTGGCACCCCCAAACACAGCTGATACCACCCCACAACCAGTACGTTCACCCTTCCCCCTCGCCTCTCCACACCCTACTTTCGATCTCGACTACATTAGGGAACATGGATTCTAGGGGAACTGTCAATTTGGCAAGGAAATCGTTAATATCCTGCGCCGAACGGCCTTGTACTATTTATTGACGCAATCAACAAATCTAGGTGGCTCTGCGCTGTTTACAACGAATCTTTTACACGAATGTATTACTCGCGAAAACTTACGACTGATATAAATTTCACTTCGGGTACTGCTGCTGCAATGGATGTCCGTGATGGCTACACAGAAGACCAGCAGAATCAGTACTCCAAGTATCTGGCCCAGTTGAAAGAAGAGTTCGCCCGACGTTGGTGCAAAACCCCCAAATTTAACATTGAGTTTTCTGAACTAGAACGCGTAAAAACTCTTGGCACTGGAGCTTTTGGCAGAGTCATATTATTAAAACACACAAAAAGTGGCAAATATTTTGCAATGAAAGTCTTAGAGAAGGAAAAGATTGTGAAAACGAAGCAAGTTGAACACACGCTGTATGAGAAACGTATACTAGAAGCCATCAGGTTTCCCTTCACAGTATCTATGGATTTCAGTTTCAAAGATAATAGCTACATATATTTCATCATGCCATTCATTCAAGGAGGCGAAATGTTCACTCATCTTCGAAGAATGAACAAATTCGACGAGCCGTTAGCCAAGTTTTACGCGAGTCAAGTCATCCTTGCACTTGAGTATCTGCATTTTTGTAGTTTGGTGTATCGCGATCTCAAGCCTGAAAACATCTTGATTGACAAGAATGGTTACTTGAAAATCACTGACTTTGGTTTTTGTAAGTTACTCCAAGGGAGAACTTGGACGCTATGTGGGACTCCAGAGTATTTAGCACCAGAGCTGATCTTGAGTAAGGGGTATGGATTTTCAGTAGACTGGTGGTCATTTGGGGTTCTTCTTTTTGAAATGAACGCAGGTTACCCGCCGTTCTATGCTACTGATCCCATGAAAACATACGAGAAGATTGTCGCCGGTAAATACAGATGTCCTTCTGGCTTCAACACTGACCTTAGGGACCTAATCCGAAACATTCTCCAGGTCGACATCACTAAACGATATGGAGTGATGAAGAACGGGGTAATGGACTTCAAGAACCACAAATGGTTCAAGGGAATCGAATGGGAAGCCATACTTAATTGCCGATTTCCACCGCCATTCATACCAAAATCCACCTCACCGGGCGATACGGGTAATTTCGACAAGTACAAAGAGGATCCGTTGAAGCCATCATCCGTTTGTCGTTTCCATTCGGAGTTTATAGACTTCTAATAGTTTTGTTTAGGCAAAGTTCTTCACAATGTTACTGTCGTTAATAAAACAAACGTTAAGCCGCAAGCGTGTATCATCAATATAGACATGTAAATTCGTTCTGGGCCCCGAGTCCGCTAAATGAAAATCGCTTCAGTCGAGTCTCGATGGCATCTCAGTTGGATGGTTTCGGCCATTTCGTAGTCTGCTAACAGTTTTTAGTATGGAAAATCACAGTGGCAGTAGAATGACAGTGGAGTCACAGTTGAGTCTCGCTGGCATTACAATGGCTAAAAATTAGCAGACTTGGGGCCCTGTTCGTTTTGAATTCGAATGGAGCACGTGCGTGAGGGGCTCACGAGTTGCGCCTGCGCAGCGCCAGGGGACCGACAGAGGGGGCACGCGACGAAACACTTCTTATTTTTAGCCTGCTACATTTTATCCAACTTGACAGGATAATGGAGTTGTTACTCCGAATAGGTTTTGACAAGACGCCGGTGATTTACGCTCATCTAATTGGATTGAAATAAATCTATCTGAACACATGCAGTTAATCATTTTTTATATTACCTTTCCTGTTTCTTCGCGTGCATTGTCTGTAGCAATGATTTGAAGTCCTTCACTCTTAAATACTCGGTCAATATTTTGAATAGATGGTATTCAAACGGACTAAACCAAAGGTTCATTGGCATTAAAATTAATTTGGCATGAAACTGGATCAACCGCACACATGTTCAATCAAACAGACATTCGCAACACATGTTCATGTTCATATAGATATGTACAGCATTCCCAAAGGAGTCAGTTTAATACATTATGACCTGAATATACATGCGAGCCAAGATTGGCATGAGCAATAAAAAGGTATAAATTCGATTTTGTCATACATATCACAATAATAAGTACTTGAAGTATATTGTTGTTGAAGTTGATCTGATTCTGCGAGAGCGAAGATACAGTATCAGAGGCAACAGCTCACCCATAAAAAGATACACGTTACTAGTGAACGGGCGCTTTGTTATGGGTACAGTAAAGTTCAATAATGTTCTTGTAGTAGGTAGCAAGTGATGATGTGTGTGAGACATAAATTCCACGCCAATCGTCATTGAACACCATCAACGCGAACGGTAATTAAAACCAGCCCTGAAACTGTTTTAGATCGCACTCGATACGTCCAGTGTACGTTTGACGCGTCGACTCGTTGAATTGTAAACGAAAACAGACCCCCAGAGAGGCATTCAGGAAATTAACATACAAAGCTCGATGTTCTGAGCAAAGCAACTATTACCCGATAACCAATGCGGCGCGACACCTCCGTGAAACGTGTTTAGAATTCTACGAAAAAGCTTTCGGAGCTTGTGCTCGATTTGCAAGATGCTTCCGCTGCGGTTGGAATTGATTATTTAATCGAATTTGACGCTACGTTTGTTCAATAATTTTACTTCAGTTTGCTGTATAGTGTTGGTTTAAATAATGTTGAGCTCGTTCCGTTTATCGTCATAGTGGACATTTTGATACAATGCCTATTAAAGTAAATCGCAGACACAATGTAACGAAATATGAAGACATAGAGAAAGGTTGACGTTCTAGATAGACACATACAGAAAAATCTGCTATAATAACTACACTACAATTTCGCAGTAAATTGACTTGCTTTACACTACTTCACGTACGATTACTACTATCTCCATGAGCACTTTATTTAGTGTAAAGATAAACGTGGTAATTTCCTCGTGGAACAAAAATGGGTGATACAAAGACAATGGCAGGACAGGAGGGCTGGACCCACCCGACTGGAAAGTGTAGGAAGCGGAGTTCCGTCTCACGCCAAGCTACATCCTCTGGCACAGGACATCGGGTCCCCAAGGGCAGAAGTTACTTAAATTGTTTTGTAGGATTTTTTTCTTGGTTTATAGCAGAGCCCACCGGCCTGATCCCGCAGGATACTAACTGGATTTGTAGGTTTTTTTAATTGCAAAGTCGTTTCTTATGTCGTCCATAAAGATTATTGTTATGGCTGTGTCTGATTTTTTATCGTCGCCGTCAATAAAAGTATTTTCTTCGCTACATTCAGGTCAAAACATTAAATTCTTATTAAGTGTTGTGATGGCGACATAGCCACTGTAGAGACGTTTGTGTGTCGTTTGGTAGCTGATGTCTTGTAGTAAAGTCCAAAAGTTCAGGCGACTAGATGTCCTAGTAACAATGGCATTTGTTGCGCAAGGGACTTGTTTTGCCCAACCTAAACCTAGGTCCCACGCGACTGTAACTGAGAATTCCTCTCATTGTTATTCCAATAGTGTTTACAATCTAATTGAAAAGAAGAGCGTTCCTGTGACCACATGCATCATGCATAATTGCTTGCTTAATCCACATGCTTAATTTTATTAAATACTGGTCACAACTAAGGTCGATCCATCTTCGACAATTACAATAAAACAACTTAAACGGATTATAGTTGTATATTTAGGTTTGTAATTAACCTTCAACAAGTTAATCCTGGCGCTTCAAATCATTCACACTTAGAAGCTCATTAAAGAAATGTTTCACTTGGAAAGATAAAAACTCATCTACTTTCGCTATCACATTTTAGGATTAGACAGTCCGTGGTTATCTCAAGATCTTTCATCCGCAGGTCATTGCACTTTGTGCAAGCTTGAACAGTTTATGGGATGTTGGCACCATTAACGGCCGTAAAACGGGACGTAAGATTACTCAAGAGATATGGAACGTAAAACACTAGTTATGTCAGAAGTTTGAAGATGATACCAGCCATCGATACTTATGCTGATGAAAAGGATAAACCGAGAGGTACTTAGTTTCTTACTAGGTTACTTGTCGATTTTTACCAGACTGCCTTAGAAGGGTTTTGGTTTTCACATCCGACTTTCATTTTTGCCGTTTTAATGCCGTGTGGTGCCGGCAGAGTAGAATAGCACCTCTTCTCGTGGGGGTCGTAAGAGGAAACCAAGGGATAAACCCGACCCAAATAGCCAGGGCCAACCGTATGGTGGCGGTTAATCCACCACAAGAGCATTCCCAAGGAGGGTTGACGTCTGGTAGGCGGCCGGTCGTAAAATTCAGCCAAATCCTTTTCCAACACGATTTTGTGTTCAACGAAAGGTGTTGCGCCAACCCCAAGTAATTTGGATAAGGGCAGGAAGATGATGATGACTTTTTGTTAATAGATTATATATGATAAGCAAGTAACTGATTTTGTTTGAATTCACACTGATGCATGATCTCTGATTGATTGAGCGCTTAAGACTTTACGAAAGAGGTATTCAGATTCCTGTGTAATGACGGGTTAAGCGTTTTGTAGTGAGTCATGTGAGGATGGTCTCACGGCATTATTGAGTACGAACTCATTGGGGACAAAGTGCAAGCTGGAAAACCCTTCGTGTGCATCGAATGTAAAAGCTCTGTTTCCTGTCCCAATGGGTCATTAGTGTCATCACATGTTAATAATGATATGGTACACACAAAAAGCGACATAAAGTTTTATAGTCCGAGTTCTTGATTGGCAGTTTGTATGGAGGTATGGTCCCATCTGGCAGAAATCATGAAACTTGGCATGTGTGTAGCTTACATGTGTAAGCTTCAGGAAAAGAAGGGAAGCAAGTTGGACCCCCCCTGCTTCCCCCCTTTACCCCCTCTTTTATGTCCCAAATTTCAGTTATCTTTATTTTTCTCGGAAACGATTAAAGATAGGAAAAATTTGTCAAGGCAAGAAATATTCCTTATAAAATTGTCTACATAATTGTTCTGGGAAGATGTTGATAGGACTTATACTTTTCGAGTTATGCTTCTGAGAAACCCATCATTTTTTTGAAGGTGACTTCCAGCTCTGATTTAGCCATAACTACCATGTGATAGAATATTTTTTCAAACTTGCTATTGGCTGTTGTTAGTTAGGTAGTCTTCAAAGGAAATCCGTTGAGACAACACTTCAATCACGCCTGTGGGGGTGGGGGGAGGGAGGCAAAGTTTATTTTTTCCGAGCTGAACTTGAGGACTTCTGACTCCTTAAGTAAATGTGACACGAGAAATTGAGTATCATTTTCGAATAAACCAAGGACGGTGTATTCATTTCTGGGACGCTTTTTGGTACATTTCATACAAAAATATAAATATATTAAGTGAAATTGAAAAAAAAATATGTTTCTTTCTCATTCAAACTCTGTTTTCTTCTGAAATTTGAGACATATTTATTAGATAATAACACATACTCGAAGACATACTCACCCTTATTATAAAACCATATTTTATTTTCGAAAATATTAGAAAAATACCTAGCCTACGCAAGCCTAAATATTTTTACAAAGTTATGTTTGTAGCTGGAAAAATTTCAAGTTCATAGATTTTGTATGCAAAAATAAGACTACCAACCGCAAACTTATATTTCTCAATTGTCGCTAAACCATTCCAGATAGAGAAATGTCCTCATAGGGAATGTTGTTTATACTGAAGGATAGTTTTTGTTGGAATAAAGAAATTGAGGATCTGGCGTACTTGATGTTTAAGAAGACATTACAGTATCTCGAATAGTTTAGCTGGGCTGTTGATGTTCCACATCAAGTACTCCAGATCTTCAATTTCTATATATCAGCATAAACAACTCTTCAGTATAAACAACATTTCGTATGAGGGCATTTCTCTATCTGGAATGGTTTAGCGACAATTGAGAAATATACGTTTGCGGTTGGTAATCTTATTTTTGCATACAAAATCTATGAATTTGAAATTTTTCCAGCTACAAACATAACTTTGTAAAAATATTTAGGCTTCTGTAGGCTAGGTATTTTCTAATATTTTCGAAAATAAAATATGGCTTTATAATTCGGGTGAGTATGTCTTTGCGTATGTGTTACTATCTAATAAATATGTCTCAAGGTCATGATGAAAACTGCGTTTGAATGAGAACGAAACATATTTTTTTCTTATTTCACTTAATATTTTTATATTTTTGTATGAAATGTACCAAAGAGCGTTCCAGACATGAATACTCCGTCTTTGATATATTCGAAAATGATATTCAATTTCGTATTTACTTAAGGAGTCAGAAGTCCTCAAGTTGAGCTCGGAAAATATAAACTTTGCCCCCCGCCCCCCATCCCCACAGGCGTGATTGAAGTGTTGGCTCTGCGGGGTTCCTTTGTAGACTACCTAACTAATAAAAGCCAATAGCAAGTTTGAAAGAATATTCTATCGCATGGTAGTTATGGCTAATTCAGAGCTGGAAGTCACCTTCAAAAAAATGATGGGTTTCCCAGAAGCATAACTCGAAAAGTATAAGTCCTATCAACATCGACCCAAGAACAATTATGTACACAATTTTATAAGAAATATTTCTTACCTTGACAAATTTCTCCTATCTTTAATAGTTTCCGAGAAAAATAAAGATAACTGAAATTTGGGCCATAAAAGGGGGGGTAAAGGGGGGAAGCAGGGGGTGTCCAACTTGCTTCCCTTCTTTTCCTGAAGCTTACACATGTAAGCTACACACATGCCAAGTTTCATGATTTCTGCCAGATGGGACCATACTTCCAGCTAAGGAGCCGTACTATTAGGCAATATTTCAGAGAGGGTGGGTACAGACACGAAATAGAGTTTTCAGAAGGTTCACTCGACCCTATTTAGGATTTTCTCTATTGTCACTTGTTACATAGTCAGGTTTGCTACAGCAAAATGTGAGCCAATTTTAATCCAAGAATATGATGTTTCGTGGCAACCATCTTAGTTACCTTGAGTTCCACTGAGTTTCCAGTTATTTTTAGTTAAAGTCGGTAACCGTCAAAATCTTCACTAGTACTAAGTAGACACTACGCGTGTGCTACACTATGGACACAGTATAATTAATAGTACTAGCGTACAGTATGGTCACTCCCTGCCTCCCCCTAAAAGCGCCGCCACCCCGCGCTCGGAGGCCGTTCAGACACCGGCTGGCAAGGAAGCGACTGCGACGTGGTGCGCTGACGAAGGCAGCGTAAATTATAAATTAACTAATATATTGCAAATAATATTGTGATGGGTGTGTGTTATGCTGTGTACGGTTGTTAGAGCACAGCAAACAACAAAATTAAAAGAAAATTCTACCGATTTCCTATACATATCCCATTAAGAAAACAATTTTTAAAGTATTTTCTGTTTTAGTAGCATAAGTTTAATATGTCTTTGACCCTATCCGTTTCAGACCTTATCCTATCACTTCACACTGTAAACAAAACAATTTCTATAAGAACGAAAAATCATGTGTTCAACTTACGTAATATTTTGGAGGCCTTCATTTATTTGCAAAAAAATTGTTATTTGTGTTTGTACTGATTCGATATAGGAAACTATTGTTTGAATCGAGCATAACATATCCACCTAATAGAACAGCAGCATACATTTATGATTCTTATTTCTTCCCAATTCAGGCGCAATGAGTTTAATTTCGAGTAACTGAGGTCATTGAACTTGAACGCTGGCCGGGCGGTGGCGGCTATTACAAGGTCATCTCATATTGCCGCACACACATTGCATTCCCGATTCGCGAACGCACTACCAATAAATTAAGTAAGGCAAGCGTCAAGAAGCGACAACCCTGACATGTCTTATCTCACTCACACAAGCATGGTACGCGTTCACCTACGTGAGCTTAGACTGTGTGCGTAGCAACGCGTTTGTTTCATACATTTGAGTGCCAGTGTCCGAGGTGGGCTATGGATGCTCTGCGCGGGTGCAATATGTGGGCTGGGGTGCTGTACTAACACGCGCACAACCTGCTTAGAGCTCGCGAACGAATCAACCCTAACAATTATTTTAAAACGCAATTTGATGGACAAACAGATTTGCCCATAAAATGTTGTTTTAACGGGCAAACCTTTTTCTGAGCAAATCTTGTTAAATGTTTTTTTACAACTTTAAATTGAAACCAATTCCTCCTCAGTAACTTTATGCTTATCGAGTAGCAAGATAGTGCCTCAGTTGAGTGGGCAATAGTAGAGTTAGCGACTCATCTAGGCCACTGACGCTGCACTACCGATGCTCAGCGAGGCCAACATGAGAGGGCCGGGCGCTATTCAACCCGTTCAAAATACAGAAGGTACTTCCTTGGATCAAAGATCGATAGAGTCTGCTGATGCATGTATACCAACCAGGTGGGCAACCTTGTAAGGGTTATGAGCAGCGTTCAGTCGGCCCAAAATTGCAGTCTAAAGATATCGAGTAGCAAGATAGTGCCTCACTTGAGTGGGCAATAGTGGAGTTAGCGCCTCATCTAGGCCACTGACGCTGCACTACCGATACTCAGCGAGGCCAACATGAGAGGGCCGGTCGCTATTCAACCCGTTCGAAATAAAGAAGGTACTTCGTTGATCGATAGCGTCAGAAGGTTCTGAGTGCCTGCCATGCGTCTAAAAATGCTCGGGCACCAACCAAGTGGGCAACCTTGATAGGGTTATGGGCAGCGTTCAGTCGGCCCAAAAATGCAGTCTATCTATGTCTATGTACTGCCTGGGTATATGTTTGGTATAGCAGAGGAGTGGAAACTCTCGACTTTAATAACTTTGTAATTTAAAAAATTAACAACACGCCTGCTTTTGTGGAATAACAACTTTCATATACAAAACCTAGCCTATGACAATCGGGAAAATCGAATCTATTCAGTGGTTAAAGAGATACAGTGCTTTAAAGAAACGCACATACATACATACATGAACCCTCAAAAACATTACACTCTTTTTTGTGGGCAGTCGTGTGAAAAGCTACATGATGAGGATACGTTTTTGATATAGTGCCTGATCGGGAATTTAGGCTATAATTTAAAGTGTGTTACCTAAGCATTTCGAATATAGGTTTTATGTAGCAGTAAACACAACTAGTAAGGGGTGGTAAAGGAGGAATGTCTGTCTATTTATGATTGCAACATGTCTGCTCCACTTGGACCATTTCCAATCTAGACCAAACGACTTGTGTACTAAAAGGTAATAGCAAACATCATTAGTACAAATGGCTCTTACACACTAGAGTACAGGGTGTAATGAACAGCTCTTTGAATACTGATAGCGTCAGACCATGAAACTAAACAACTTCATAAGTAAATATTGCAGGAGACAAAAAAAGATGTTTCACCTTTCATACAAAATTACGACCAGTTGAATGCATTACTATGGGGAGTAAAAAAAAATCTCTAACGGAAGTTGTTGTTTCATAGTCTGAATGCACACTATCAGTATTTGGAGAGCTATCACTTACACCCTGTATACCTATCGACTTTCACCGTGTATTGCGAGGCCTATAGTGTCCCATTACTGCCGAAGTAGTGTGCAAAAAAATCTAATCACTTAATCGAATGAAATGGTTTCGTGATGTCAACCTAATCATGATATGGATAGGAGGTAAATCTAATTTTATCGAAGGTCAAAGCGAAAAGTGTCTTTGGTTCGGATTTTCTACTTGTTTGTATTTATCCATCGTAAGTATGAAAAACATTGGAATATTATACCTACGGTCGTTGCTGATAGCAAGTTTTTTTTTGGCACGATTACTTTTTAGGTCACTAAGGATCAATCCTACCAAAGTAAATATTTTGTTCACCGATAAACGCATTCTTCGATTTTCACACACACACCCCGCAATGTAGGTTATATTATAAAATAGCAATTCTGTTAGAAGCTCATACATAAATTAGCTCAGGTTCTCTTTATGTAAGCGTTTGAACAAGTTTTCCCAGAACACTAATTCAATATGCAACGACCAATTTAGCAATTCACGCAGCTTCATTATCAGCTGAAGATAAACACGATTAGTATAAATGGTATTACAAAGACGGTACTGAGTGAGGAATAAGCAACCCTTATGTTCTGCAAGTCGGACGAGTTCAAACTCACGCGCATGGAGCAGATAGGTGGTTTAGATAATATGTGTATGTGTGGATACTCATAATATAAGGTACAAGCTCCATAGAGTAGTCATGAGACGTGAGACGTAAGATGACATCTGTCAGACAAGTGATCGTCAACCATCTTCAATGCGAGGCGCGTCTCACGTTTGGCTCTTCTGTTTCATACATTTTATATGGAAACGGTTTCGAGCGTCGCGATGTCGCACGTCTCACGTCTAATGTGTGGCTAGCTCTACACAGGCCTAAGACACGCACATACTAAAGTACGGCAGCTCAAATAAGTCTTTTGACAGCTTTCTACCCCATACTAGAAGACATGTCTACAATGAAAAATAGACCTTGTCATAACATTAAAATTATTTTGACAGCCGCCAAATAGAACTTATTCGAGCGGCCGTACTTTAAGTTTGGTATATTGCCCCGATTCTTCAAACCTGGGATGAGAACGTTCTTGAAGGCAATAGATTACATTGTGATATGTATCACACTGGTTTATAGCGCTTCCAAGTTTTTTAATTCATCGACCTCTCAAGCTCACTTTTGAGTCCGAATCATATGTAAGTGAAATATCAACTTAGCAAGCCAATTATCTGCAAAAGATTTACAACATATGTCTGATTTTTAAAGCATTCGTATGAAAACACTCATCTCGGGTTAAGAAGCGCAAGCGCCGATTTGCGATAAATTAACCTAATTAATGGAATCGATGTTCTATTAATTAGGTTCCCACGAGTTCACCACGCGATCGTGCATTAGAAACTTTTTGCTTAATTAGTTCAATACACTTTAGCTTAGAAAGTGCATTGAAGCACCGCTACAATGGAAAATTAGCTCTACACTACATTCGCTGAATCTAAGTTTCTCTGCATTTTATTTCGTTGAACAAAATCGCAAGTCCCTGAGGTAAATTGCATCAAAGATTTACACGACAAGTTACGAATTCTACACTACAGGCGGACAGCCCCGTCGTGGAAGAAGCTCACATCACCTGCATACTAATTTATTACGATTGAAGCTAGCCAACGATACTGACTAACCGAACAAAATGTGATACGCAGTCCAGCGTTTGAGCTTCTATTGTATCAATCGTCTCTCGACTTTGGCCGGGTATATCCATCAGTATTCTTCACAGGCGACAAGAAGGAACGACGCATTCAAAACTTCCACTTGGCCAAAACTATGCCTACCTTGCCTAACCAAATTAGCGGCGTGAATATGCCGGCGTCGATTCTATTTGCAAGTTCATTAGTCCCTTTGGACCGTAATCGTGTCAATCGACCATGACAATCCAAGCTAACGAAGCGGTCAATTGGAAACTTAAAGGGTTATTCCAGTGTTGCTATTAAAAGATGTGTACAGAATAGAATGTATCTGGAAAGGTGTAAATCCATTAAACCACGGTCTATCACTCATCATGATTACGTACAACTTCGTCCTGGTAATGAAAAAGACTAAATGCAACTTCGCATACAAAATTGCCGATAAGGTTTTAACATATTTAACATAATTTTTTCATGTTTTGACCCATGTTGATTGAGGGAAGTCATAGAATATAATAAAGTTAAAAAGATTTGTATCTTTGCGGTGCTGAATTATAGCCTTAGCGGCTCGCTGGCCGAATGTATGGAACATGCTGCACCTGAGAGAAGAGTTCTGAAATTTGGTACACTTAATCTCTAGGGTCAATGAATCAATTTGACCCGTAGTACACAATTTTAAAAAAATCCTATGAGGAGTAATGACGTCATCTTTTTTTTGTATGGGAAAAAAAAATTTTGTTCCAAAACCTATCGTGTGTGGTATCAAATAAAAGGCCTTGCTAAGCCGATTCTAAAAATATATGACATTATTATATTTAAGTCACTTGTATAAAATTAAATAGGAAATAATTCTCGAAACATGCCACGTTTGGGCTTCTCCAGGTATGATACAGTTGAATCATTACTTATGAAATATACGTAATATAATGTGTAATATCCTCATCTCTAACCTCAAGAAAGGTACTACGGATTTTTTGTCTTTAAGTAATTTTTTTTTAATTTTAAAGTTACAGAAATTTATGAAAACACACTTAGTTGAAATTTGGCATCGAAAGTTCAATTTTGGTTACCGAGAATGATAAAAATAAAGCCAGATGAGATTTTATTTATATGTACATCATATTCGTTTTGCAAAAATAACATGTTATGTGCTTCGGAGGGCACGGTTAACCCTCGGCCCCATCGCAGTCGCTCTCTATGAATAATTAGACGGCGGCGGTCGGTCAGGGTTGATAGATAGGGGCCGAATAGTAACCATGGTTCATCGGGTCGTTCGTAGACTCAGTGTCCCACTTGACAGAAAAAGATTTATTAATTATAAGATGATAAATACAGATGCGAGAGGAGTTTTGGTTCATCTTTATAAATTTTCATTTGTCTATACACACATTATTCCCACACCAGCATCCTTACATTTATTCCCAGGGTATCCATCACCTTCATTAGCTATTTACCAGCAGAAATGTCCCGCCATGCTAAATATTCTTTTCCTTGAGGCCATATGTATATCTCATGTACCTATTTAAGCTGGGCTATTTTTGGTACTCCTGATGGTCTACATCAGGTTTTCAAAACCTTTGATTTCTAATTGCTAGCAGGAGGGCCCAATCAAGCTGAATTATTTTTCTTCGGGGACGTATATGTATCTCCTGTAGTTCTCCAAACCTTCGATTTATATTTTCCAGCAGACACGTCCCATCGCGCTAAACTATTTTTGCTTTGAGACTATACAACCTGTTACATAACTAACCAAAAAAAAGAATATTTTTCATTATCATCAGTCGATAAAATAATCACATCACTAGTCTAGGTCAGGTGCTACACTACCCGGCGAACAAAGTCCGCTTCGGCATACATTGCTGGTTGACTTAGTTTCTTTTATTGATGACATTCATGTAATAGCCAGCAATGTAAACCGAACTGCTCTTCGCCGCGTCGGTAACTTCATTTGAACTTTGAGCTGTCAAAATTAGTGCTGCGATGCAAGGATTAAAAATAAGTGTAATTAAATAAAAAAATATTTTTTTCGTAGTTTTCAAAAACGATACTACGGCTTTAATTTTTATGTTAATTAACTCTTTGCAACGGACCTTTCCACACCCTTTGAGCTTTATTGGTTGTTTTGTAACACGTTGTATAATATGTGTCTCCTGTAGTTTAGCTGGGCTCTTGGAGGTGCACCTGGTGGTCTACATAAGGTTCTCCAAACCTTCGATCTATGTTTGCCAGCAGGAGCATTCCATGATGCTAAACAATTCTTGCTTTGGTGCCATAAATGTATTTCCCATTGTTTAGCTGGGCTCGTGGTTGTGCTTCTAGTGGTACACATCAGGTACTCCAGTCCCTCAAGTGGAGAAAAAAAGTAGCCTTTACCTTCTTCAATGCGATAGCAATCTTTGTACCAAATTTTATCAAAATCCGTTCAGTAGTTTTTCAGGATGCTGTCACATACAAACATCTAAACGGAAAAAATATGTAAAAACTTTTGAAACGTGTTTTGTTATCAATTTCAAGAATTCGCTGACAATTTATTTTCCAATATCTATATGTACAGGCTTTCGACCCTCTACAACTTTATTATTATGTATAGATTCCGTTAATTTTGCCGGTGTGTATATAATGTGTGTATAGAGAAATGATCACTTTAACCATCAATCGAAAACTTCTCTCGCATTTGTATTTATCATCCTATTATTAATAAATCTTGTTCTGAAAAGTGGGACACCGAGTCTACGAACGACCCGATGAACCATGGTTACTATTCGGCCCCTATCTATCGACCCTGACCGACCGCCGCCGTCTTATTATTCATAGAGAGCGACTGCTATGGGCCGAGGGTTAACCGTGCCCTCCGAAGCACATAACATTCTTTTTGCAAAACGAATATGATGTGATGTACATAATAATATGATTGTAATCTCAACTGGCTATATTTTTATCATTCTCGGTAACCAAAATTGAACTTTCGATGCCAAATTTCAACCAAGTGTGTTTTCATAAATTTCTGTAACTTTAAAATTCAAAAAAAAAATACTTAAAGACGAAAAATCCGTAGTACCTTTCTTGAGGTTAGAGATGAGGATATTACACATTATATTACGTATATTTCATAAGTAATGATTCAACCGTATCATACCTGGAGAAGCCCAAACGTGGCATGTTTCGAGAATTATTTCCTATTTAATTTTATACAAGTGACTTAAATATAATAATGTGATATATTTTTAGAATTGGCTTAGCAAGGCCTTTCATTTGATACCACACACGATAGGTTTTGGAACAAAAAAATTTTTTTCCCATACAAAAAAAAGATGACGTCATTACTCCTCATAGGATTTTTTTAAAATTGTGTACTACGGGTCAAATCGATTCATTTACCCTAAAGATTAAGTGTACCAAATTTCAGAACTCTTCTCTTAGGTGCAGCATGTTTTGAACTACCGCTAGGACGACATTTTAACGAAGGTAGGCCGAGGGCAAAAAAGTAATGAAAGTAAGTAAATTTATGTAGGGGTGTGGATATGTAAAATTATGATGGGAATCGGCATGAATGGTATGGGGTCCTTTACCTATTATGCTGACAAAGTTTACGTTACTATTTAACGTCACTCAGAAACTGGAAATGATAACGATACATCCCACGTTTGTTTACTCTTTTTCTACTCCCACACAGGAAACAGGTTCGTATCTACCTGCACCGTGTCTGTCACCATTTCAATGGGAACACAAAAAGTTCTCTCTTTCACTCTTTAAACTTTTTGTGGGCACGTGTCCCTTTCTTTCATGTTATTTTACTTTTATTGCATTACGAGGTTTATCAAATTGGAATTTAAAACTGGTTTTTGTTGTTGCATGAAAGCATCCGACCGAAATTTTACCATAAACGTGGGTGCAGCGTTTAGTTTTTGCTGAATCCAAGACTTTTTGTGTGGTCTAAAATTTTCATAATACTTGTGCAATGCAATATTTAATAAACATTTCAATATGTGTTTGTCATACAATAAACGCCAAGACGGCAGTTTTAAATATCTTATTTAGAATGGTTCATCAGATCTTGTAGGTACGCTACTGAGAAATAGTCTCGTCAACGCGGACAATCTATTTCTCTGCAGAGCTTTATACTGTTAGTAGTATTGAGTACCACTACTACAAAAGCGTGGTAGTATTCTCATTATCAGTATAGAATACATCGAACAGAACATAAAGGCCGATACAGCCATAACTACAGAAAGTTTTAACAACAGACGGTGGTATGCTATCGTCCCCTATATACCGTGTCCGGGTAGCGTTAGTACAAATTCTACTAGAGAGCAGCATAAAGCCTAGTCGGATTTTTATGCAAAAAAATTGTCCAATGACGACAACAGCACAGCACAGACAAAGACAAGTCAAGTAGAGTTAAGACGTCGCAAAGTCTCAAGTATATCATGATTAAGATTCTAGATTTAGGATAGATTAGAAGTGTGATAAGTTAAGAAAGCACTGTGTTCGTGCCGCGAAAAAAATTTGCGATATGCCAAATCAGACATTGAGCAAGACGAAATTAATGCAATTTAATTATGGTGATGCGGAATGCTCTGTGTTGCACTCTGGTATGGGAAGCATCCGAAACCGTACAGGGCAAGAAAGTCAATTTGCGTTCGAATAGGCAATATTTGACAGCTGTCAAAGCATGTTAGTGCAATGACTTAATGTCTTTTTTCTTTGTTGACGTGTCTTCTAGTATGGGTTTGACAGCTATCAAATATGGCCTACTGAAATGGCGGTAGTAAAATCAATAATACAGACTATGGGTGTCTGAGCTGTAGTAGGGTTTATATTTACGCGACCGGGTAAACGCAACGGTCGACCGAGCATGCACCTGTCGCCGCCATTGTAGTCTTTTATGAACTGGCATTGCGGTTAGCTATAAAGCTGAAGTTCCATTAAATTAAATGAACGAGCCAGATTGGAGCTTCAATATTGAGACTTTATGGGAAGCCAGCGGTTGAAATAAAACTGCTGGTACACCGTATATGGCAGTACTTGGAAATCAAATATCTACGTTGTTATACATTTCATATCTACCTAACATACCTGACAGTCCAAGCGACTATGGCTATATGAATTGAACAACTAAACTCACACGACTGGAGCCTATGACAACACACAGTTTTAAATAACTCGCAGTTTTCAGAACATGTTATGTGTCTTTTAAGAAGCTCTGTGACACTTGATATGGCTCTACCGATACTTAACGGATTGCCCAAAGCATAAGGAGGATTTGCACTTCAATGCTTCCACAAGGTCCCGCTAAAAATAGAGAATTGATCGAAGCCATACAATTTAAGCGTCACAGCAGTATCCTATCAGAACATTAGTAAGCCGCAACGGAACACAGCTCACCTTGTTAATACGGAACCATTACGACAGACATAAATACTCGTAATTGGCAGTTTGGACTGCGCCTAGCACTCGAAGCTAGCTTTCGAGGCGAGAACTAAGAGCCATATCACACAAGCGGTTAGTGAACAGATGCGATGCGCAACGAATTCGTCGCGGACGCGCGGCGGTTTCGCAACGTTTTCGATAGGAATAACCTGCACATGCACGCTGCGCGCGTCTGTGAAAAATTCGATGCACATCCGTCGCACGTCCACGGCGAATTCACCGCGCATCCGTTCACAAACCGCTCGTGTGATAACAGCCTAAGCTATTTGGATGACATGCGGTTTATTAAAGCGGAGGTAGTGGTTTTTTCCGCAATATAGATTTGCAACGCCTATTCCATTGTGTACGGTCGGGTTTGAAAGTAGTTTGCCACCTAGCTTACATTATCGAAATTATGGCGAAAAGTTTCTCTGGCACAGTGTCCAACTTTTGGGTTATAAATCATGGCTGCGGTAGCAGTAATACCAGTTTGTTAAAACGAATTTATTATATACTAGATCTAGCGAGTTTTTAGTATAGATCGAAATCTAAGAATTGCAATCTAAGAATGTCTTCTTTTACTACCTATACCAAATTAATACATCTGCAATAGTTCCGGCTTTATTTTATTACTTCTAGATCTAGGTACCTGACTAGCGAGTTTTTTTCTATATCGTATTCTAAGTATTGCAATCTAAGAACGTCTTCTTTTACCATACTATATGGATACATCTGCAATAGTTTTGGCTTTACGAGTATTTCATTACTTTCTGACGCACGCGCGCCACGGTAAGATAAACATAACCTATCATTTTGTGCAAGCATTGAAATTAAATAATTACATTCTTTGCAAAGATAAAAATAGCTGTTACAACGACCAATATGAAAAACAGCAGCTTGGCTTGGATTTCATTTGGAACTTTTCCAGTTTGGACAAAATATTCAATGCAAAAAGGCATATTTTCTATCTCGTCTGAATGAAAGTTCATATGACTGTGACCTGAGTCAAATAGCTACTTCACACACATATATCACGTCTATATCCCTTGCGGGGTAGGCAGAGCGCTCAGTCATGCAGAAGACTGTCTATGACTATAGTGACAGCCTGACAGGTTGTCAGTTTTTCGTTTAAAATTTAAATATACGTGGACTTCCAAATTCCTGTCTATTAGTTTCTCAAATTCCTTTGTCTATCTTAGTTTGTCCGCAAAAAAACGGTCGTTTACGCCACGTCTGACAAGTTTGAGAATCATTCAGAACACTGTGTATCACCATAGTGAGAGATTGTCAGCCTGTCGCCTAAAATTGCAATTCTCATCAACCCTTAAATTCCTTAGTCGCTTTTTACGACATCCACGGGAAAGGTATGGGGTGATGTTACTCTAAAGCACATAGATATAAATTCACATGTTTTCTAAAAGAATGTGGGTGTTATTAAACAATCTTTTTGTCCGAGCTGTAGCTCCCAAGACCTTGATAATGGCATCAGCAGCGTTATGGTAGTGGGACTTTTAATTATGATTACATAAACGGTTAAGAACTCTCGGGTTATAACGGTATTCGTCCACCGTAAGACTTGGAACGAGGATTTAATTCCTTTGAATTTATAAACTTTAAGATTTAGGTTAGGTGCCTACTTAAAAACTTTTGAAAACGTAGTGTAATGCAGAGCAAGCGCACAAACCATGGTCCATCTGATCTCTTGTCCGTCATGTTCGACCACCTTACGCGGAATTAACCGATGCTGGCGACCGATAATGCGGTGAGGGTGACTGAATATTGGGCTTCTGACTTTAATGCGTGCACATGAAGAGAAGTGTAATGTTGATTTTCTGAACACAGCGGCCGACGGTCGACGGCACATGCTACGGTGGTTGAAGCTATGGCTCATATAAATTTCTATGAAATACTTTCTGAAGGCGACGGCCGACAGCATGTGCCTCGGCGGCTCCCTTCGGAATATACTTAAGGAGCTTTGGGTCAGATGGAGCCATGATCTTAGCAGGACGGCCGATAAAAAAGTCTAGCAATGGGCTGATGATGATGGCTCGTACATTTTTACCATGTTTGTTAGCATACACATAAAAATCTTAACACTATTAACAGTTTTATTTCGTTCACACGTCGTATCCATTGTTTGTTAGATTAAAACAATCGAGATAGTAGAGGCAAAACATGTGTCGATGTATTCAAAGATATTTTTCACATTATTCAAGCGTTTATTGGATGAGATAAACTAAAACTGCTATTAATAAGGTAGTCGTGAAGATGAAGCTAATTAAGGCTCGCCTTGTGGTTGCTGATTAAAAAGTTATCGGACCAATTAAAATGTTTAAAGAGAAACACGGTTTTGTTTATAAGAATGTTACTATAAAATTTTATTAGTGACCGATAGCGAAAACTCAGAACCGGCTGGTGATAAGGAACAACTTTCCCCAAGGAACATACGTCGACATACGAAAAAATTATTTTGACCTCCCATAGTATCTCAAATCAGCTGATCGGCAATTTTGTATAGGATCTCCAAATTTTTTTTTCGTATTTCAACCTATGTTCCTTGGGGAAAGTTGTTCCTTATCACCAGCCGGTTCTACTAGTAAAATTTCACCCGATATTTGTTGGTACCGGTCTTATCAAAGTTATAAATCAAAGTTATAAATAGGTAAATAAACACCTGACAAAGAAAGCAGTCTCGTTGGTAACCTGGTTTAGCGGTGTTGGTGGTGTGTAACCGATTTACAGGTAAGTGGCAATCTGGTAGAGAAATCACATATCAAGCTAACAGCATCAACATGATATGGACATGTAGGTATAGAAGTTACCTATCAACTGCAATATTTCGCGCATAGGTGATTCGAGTGACTATCAGTTAACTAAAATGCAAGCATCTGGCGTCTAGGTAGGTAGAGATCGATCTTGTGAGAACGGTATTGGTAAAACTCAAAAGGATCTATTCGCTCTCAAGATCGATCTCAGATTCGAGAATTTATAAGTAAAGAGTAAGAACAAAATCCCAATCAAGTCGAACACGCACTTTACCCCTAGATGTGCACGATAAAATCAATGCGTCGTAGAATCTCTATCAAATGATTTAGTTAGTGGCTGACTAGCAAAGATGCAGTAAACAATTTCCCCTCCGGTGCATTACGGATTAATTTCAAATCTCAAATAGTTAATACGATACAACTAATTCTCGTTATAACAGAAATTACAATATTTTGTGTTGCACGAGAGCTGCAAAAGTAATTTGTAATTTCTGAAATTGGTGAAGGTCTCCTTCATAACATTAAAACGAAAAAACCGTTTTATAATACGTTTGCAAGGTAAAATACCATAAACGACCTTGTTTTTTCGCTTTCGTTTGTGTGGTTGAAAATACAAAAGATTGGTATTGCAAAAGAGAAGCGGAACAAAAAAATTTGGCGCTCATGTAGTGGTTTGCATGAAAATGCTGCTCAGTCAATCAGTCAATGTTCAGTGATTGATAGCCATCTTAGTACATCAATACATTGTATAAAATGAAGTCGCCTTTTCCGTTTCTCTGTCTGTCTGCCTGTCGGGAACACGTTAACTCTTAAACCTCGTAACGGATTTTGATGCAGTTTGTAATAGACAGAGTGATTAAAGAAGAAGATCTATATGTATAACATATGCCGGGAAAATGAGTTGTAGTGGGACAAACGTATATCTATGGTAGATTAATGCGTTATCTCTAATAAGGTACTTACAGCCTTGCTAGGTAAACTTTCTTAAAGGAAATAGTCTTACATTGGCGTAAAATATCCATAATTGGCTTGGCTATGAATAATATTATGGCCACTCTGCTACCTATCTACGTAAACCCACCGTATTAATTCGCTCCTACGCACGATACGTTAAATAAAAATTGTTTTAAGGCCTTATGGCGCCAACCGCCCGCCTCAGTCATAAAAACTCACAGATATGGCTATGTAAATAGCTATGTTAGGAATATTTTTACCATAAACGCCGTACCATTAGTTTTGGCGTGTATTGTGACACTCAAGCTAAGTTATGGGAAAAACAATAGTAGTTAAGTTTGTGAAATTAGCTGGTATGAATATTTTATATTAAACTAGCGGCCCGCCCAGCGGTTTCACTCGCTGCTACTTACCTGTTTTCCCGTAGAAATGGGATCTTTGCCCGTAGTAAAAAGTCCATTAATCCATTCTAGCAGAAGTTACTCATTATGACCATGTGCCAGCAGAGGCGGCCTGTCATGGCGAATAACTTTATCTTTGAAGCCATTACCGTATCTCTTATAGTTTTGATGGGATGCTGGTGGTCTACATCAGGCACTCCAGGCCCTCGTGACCATGTGCCAGTAGAAGCGGCCCGTCATGCTGAATAACTTTAACTTTGAAGCCATTACCGAGTCTAATAAAGTTTAGATGGGGTGCTGGTGGTCTACATCAGGTACTCCAGACCCTCGTGACCATGTGCGAGCAGAAGCGGCCCGTCATGCTGAATAACTCTAACTTTGATGCCATTACCGAATCTTTTATAGTTTAGATGAGATGCTGGTTGTCTATATCAGGTACTCCAGACCCTCGTGACCATGTGCCAGCAGAAGCAGCCTGTCGTGCTGAATAACTTTTACTTTGACACCATTACCCTATCTCTTATAGTTTAGATGGGATGCTTGTGGTCTACATCAGGTACTCCAGATCCTCGATGACCATGTGCCAGCAGAAGCGGCCCGTCATGGTGAACAACTTTTTCTATGAAGCCATGACCGTATCTCTTATAGTTTATATGGGATGCTGGTGGTCTTCATCAGGTACTCCAGATCCTCGAGGGCTGACCATGTCCGTCTTTTATATGATAGTAATATCAGTGCCAAAATTCGCGAGGATCGGTAAAGAGGTTTGGCTAATTTGGGTAATATCTGCTTTATTTCCCCGTTTTCCTGCTGCTAACCGTTTTCCCGTAGGAATGAGGAATTTTCCCGTGGTAAAAAGTAGCCTATGTTACTCAGGGATGTTGTAGCTTTCTAATAGTGAAAGAATTTTGGAAATCGGTCCAGTAGTTTCGGAGTTTATCGATTACATACAAACAAACAAAAAAACAAAAAAACAAAGTTTTCCTCTTTATTATATTAGTGTAGATGGGCTTTTGGGCTATGTTGACAAATTAATTTAAATCTAAACAAAACCGTACTATACCATAAACAGAATATGTAGTACTTACTTAAAACACAGCCATGAAAAGGGGCATCACGTAAACATCAACTTTTTGTGGCTTATGTTATGTGACACTATGGTAGCACCTACTATGCTTATGATACAAAGCTACTATGTGTGTAGAACCTAACGCTTTTATGTGTACATAAATTCTGCATTTACGAAATCTTTGTGTCTTAGGTACATGGAAATATTAGAAATCAGGGCATAGTGGAATGCAGCAATTTGTAAACCCTGGACTTTAATAACTCTGAATCTTAAATACACTCAGAAACTTTTGATTTCATGAAGTCAAATATCTATCTAAAACTACCAAATTCTGACTGAAATTGTGAAACTTCACCCTGCTAGAACCTCTACATAAGTCAAACAAGCTGAAACAGCATTGAACTCCCGTTAGCTGAATGAAGTTGCAATTAAATTACACTGTGTTACCAGCCTGTAGATAACTAGCTAGCAAACTCAGAGCTAGCTACTGTTTCAGAGGGAACCCTAAGATACACAATGATTCAAGAGATTCATGGAAAAAATTGAGACTATTAACTTGGTCAATGGTAAAACACAAATAAATGCATAAACTGCACTACACTATATAAAGACTTCTAAAGTCATTTTAGTCTTAACCAAAGTAGTATTCTGTTATTTTATTAACTTTAGTTGATTTTCATCATCAGCCAGCCTGTTTTTTAGGAAGCCTGGGATATTGGCTAGATGTCCATCTTATTTTACTATTTCTATGTTTGTAATATACATTCTACATGTCTACCTTGAGTAGTTTCTTGTTGTAAAGAGTTTTTATTGCTTTCTTCTAATTATTCATATGGTTCTCTCTGAAAAATCCGTTGCTGAGCCAGCAACTCCCTCCGTATGCAGCCTTTGAAACATGTGCTGTGGTATGAAGTCCGTCTGGCTTTCAGACATTAATTAACGGTAGAATAATAAAAGGCTTTGAGGGTAGATGGCTTGCTCTGATAGGTGGTGAAAATCACAGCTGAATAATTTGTTTTCATGAAATGTTGAATATATAAATAATGTAGAAGATTATGGGAACTTAGGGTGAATGTTGTATACTTTTTACCACATTAAAAATACATATAAGAGCAGTTTCAAAGAAAACATGAACATGTGCGGAGTTTTAGAGTGCTCTCCAGACTAATTTAATAAGGGTTGGATGGGGACGGGACTTTTGAGTGGTCTGCAAACAGCTGTATAGCTCTTTTAGTGTTGTTATGTTGGGGGTTGGACTTTATGTAAGTTCTTATTACTATTTGGAAAATCTATAGCCTAAGTAATACAGTATCATAAAAATAAATTAACTTATAGGTATGAACTAGTCTTGGCATAGATCAGATAAGAAATACATATCACGCCCATATCCTTTGTTGGGTAAGCAGAGCAGAAATACCTAGTCTAATTTGATTAAATAAGCCCCCAGCCGCTGCACTTGGTCGAATTTGAGAAGAATACTTTGAAAAAATCCAATTAAATGTTGAAGGTATGTGGTGGTAACATGCATTATGGTAAAAATATACATTATGGACCGTCGAATATTGGGGTATTTTTTATAGGGGGGGCTAGGGGGGGAGGAGGGAACCCCCCTATGCCACTCTCACCCTGCGGAACCCCCCCCTTCTTGAGATATTCAAGGTCACATTTTGAGGCCTTTTTTTGTGCCTGAAGTCACGAAACCCACTTTTGCCCCCCCCCTCCCATTTTGCCCCCCTGCAGCTAAAAATGGTATTTTTGGTTGTTTTTGTTTGGAGGGGGGAGGGGGGAATTGACACCCCCACCTAAAATTCCCTTCCCATGGGAAAATGCGACTGCCCCCCTTATAATAAGCATACTATTCCTTGCCCTGTGTCGGTTCTGGCACATCGCCGGCCCCTGCCGGGGCACGCTCGCTCCGCTCGCTCGGCTCGTGCGTTGTGGTCACCGTTCTAACCTAACCTAACCTAACCTGGCGTTGAACGCCAGGTTAGGTTAGGTTGTGCCTAACGGACCTATTATTGTGGGAAGGGTGTTTTATCTCCCCCCCTTAATTTAATAACATATTTGTGGCATTTTATCACCTTTGGACCAGTTATAACCTCAAATTTCATCCTTGAATATCTCAGGAAGGGGGGGGCTCCGCAGGGTGGGACTGGTATTGGGGGGTTCCTCTTTGCCCCCCCTACCTCCCCCAACCCAAAAAACCCCAATATTCAACGGTCCATAATGTATATTTTAGCCTGCATTATAAATCAGGAATAGGGAAAAAGTACTCATTAACACAGCAAGATACAAGGTTTGGTCTTAGTTCTGTTTTCGTCGGAGTTGAGTCGCATTTTATCAGTGCGGTATAGTAGGTATCGATTCCTTGAGCCAGTTTGTTTGACAATGACACCGACCAAGCTAGGCAGGCGCACACAACGCCGCCGGTGTAAACAAAAATAACTCAAACTCAACATGTAACGATCACACACCTACTCCATGAGATAAAACGCACCTAAAATAAAATACTACAACTAATTATCATGCAAATGCACTAATATTTATTTATAAATCCGACTTACCAGCAACGACCGTATCGCTCAAATCATATTTCACTGGCTTCGGGAACTCCCTCAACTTGCGACCACTCAGTTTTAGTTCACCACTCAAGAAGGCATCTTCTAAAATCCTTTCCAACGATTTTGTTAACTGACTGTGAATATTATTGTGCCCATTCATATTTACACTCGCGGAAGGCCCGAGCACGGCCATATTCTTTTTGAAACTGAAACGGATTGAGAATTTGTCTATGTCTTCACAGTGCTACCAACACTGCACAGTTTTCTGAATACGCTAACTTCATGTTTGTTCTACAATGAGCTTTGTTGTCTGTGGAAATCGAGCTTTAGTTTAGTTCGGTTGTGTTTTGCTTTTTTATGCATGAATCGACTCCTCGGGGCCTGAAAGCGTTGCTTTGCTGTGCTGACGTTTTAATTTTGATTTTGAAGCTATTTTATTTGTGGATATGTTTTTCTCCAGTCCACTGCATATTTCCAGATTCTGCTTTTACGGACGTTTAGTACCTTCAATGAGATTCCTTATTTCAGCTATGAATAAATTTGTACCGGCGGGATTTCGGAAATATCGACAATAAACACTGACCCAGACAAAAACATGCATAACCTCAAAACAAAATTGTAAAAAATTCAATACCTCTGCAAAGGAATGACCTACGACCAAAATTATCACATAGATGCCGTTACAAATCGCAAACCTTTATTTGTACCGCATTTATATGCCTTGGAAACACCAGATACATGAATAAAAGACAATCAACACTTCTACAGCATGTCGTTGTCTGGCCATTGTATATCTCCGTAAATATAGCGGTACAAATCTTCTGTAAGAAATCCCAGTAACAAAACAAGCGGTACATAACAAAGCTACAACCAAAAAAGCCGTATCTTCTTTAATTAGCGAGTAAACAACCTGTTAAATTTACAAGGCAATCTGATGTACATGACCACAGCTGCACCATGATGTCCCAGTTATTGTATGTGGTACAATAACTGGGACGTTGGTAGTAGGTAGTTATGTGGATTGTGATTCTGATTTGCATTTCATACGAAGGGACTATTTTTAATTTTCTGAAAAGAAGAATATATATCGCAGTACGATGGTAGAATCAGGCAAAGACCTAGGTTTTTGGCCAAAAGCCGGCATATAGCAAAATCGTAGACAACCTTCGGCCATCGTCCTAAGCTGATCCAGGTTTTTGGCCAAAAACCTTGGATTATGGCCGAAATCCTAGATTCGTTTAGTATTATGTTTTTTTTTGCATTTCGAGGGAACTACTTTGTCTTCGAGTGGTACACCAAGTCGCCGAACGACCCGATGGACGCTGGTATCAATGTTTTTCACCCGCCTACTGCAAGTAGCAGGCCACTGACATGGTTGTGTAACGACCGCCGTCTAAGTGATCATAGAAAGCAATCGGAACCGACGGCTTACCGTGCCCGTGTGGTTTTGCCATCACCATCATGAAAAACCTGATTCTGCCATCGTACTGCGACATATATTCTTCTTTTCAGAAAATTAAAAATAGGCCCTTCGTATGTAATGCAAATCAGAATCAGAATCCATATAACTACCTACTACCAACGTCCCAGTTATTGTACCACATACAATAACTGGGACATCATGGTGCAGCTGTGGTCATGTACATCAGATTGCCTTGTAAATTCAACAGGTTGTTTACTCGCTAATTAAAGAAGATACGGCTTTTTTGGTTGTAGCTTTGTTATGTACCGCTTGTTTTGTTACTGGGATTTCTTACAGAAGATTTGTACCGCTATATTTACGGAGATATACAATGGCCAGACAACGACATGCTGTAGAAGTGTTGATTGTCTTTTATTCATGTATCTGGTGTTTCCAAGGCATATAAATGCGGTACAAATAAAGGTTTGCGATTTGTAACGGCATCTATGTGATAATTTTGGTCGTAGGTCATTCCTTTGCAGAGATATTGAATTTTCTACAATTTTGTTTTGAGGTTATGCATGTTTTTGTCTGGGTCAGTGTTTATTGTCGATATTTCCGAAATCCCGCCGGTACAAATTTATTCATAGCTGAAATAAGGAATCTCATTGAAGGTACTAAACGTCCGTAAGAGCAGAATCTGGAAATATGCAGTGGACTGGAGAAAAACATATCCACATTTTATTTTACTATGATTTTTGTTATGATTTTTAACAAGACTTGAAATAGTGCTTGCTCTGGCTGGTGTATGGGCGGTTTTCAAATACTGGCCATTGCTACCAACATTACAGACCGAATTCGACTTGAGGTGTGTGACAGACAGTGACAGATTGATATAACCTCAAAAGTTCTTGAAATTTCGTTCTGTGATATTATTTAGATAATTTGTGTTAAAAATGACGATATCTAACGTCTTTCGTTTTTCTAACTTGTTACGAAATGTTAACAAATCAAATCTTTCACAGTTTGAGGTAATTGCAAGTTTAGATTTTTTGTTAAACGTATTTTACCCAAAGACGGTCTTACACGCCTGTCTTTACGTAATTTATTAAGTTATTAAATTACTGCTGATCGATTTAGTATCAATAATCTATTTTTAGATCACAGTGTACTCTAAATGGCCCTTCCTCTGTATAAATGAACAGTATCGATCTCTATTCGAAACATCTAGTTCCATCTAGAATCTCAGTATGAATTTAATGTTTTTCAGTTTTTCTCTTCACACGCAACATTTGCCGAACACAAGCCGCTAGAAAAGATCAGGAATATCGGAATCTCAGCCCACATAGACTCTGGAAAGACCACTCTCACAGAACGAATATTGTTCTACACTGGCCGGATAGATTCTATGCATGAGGTAAGTCTATGCTATTTCTGTATCAATTGTTCCTAGAGATGTAGAGGTTAATCTAGTCTGCAGCCGCAGAATTCCTAAAAGGAGTTAATGTATGTTTGTCATTCTTTTCCCTTCTAAAAATATATTAGTATCCTTTTAAAGAATCATGCCCACTCTAGTATGGGTGTTCATCTATTGCTTGCCTTACTACTTGCAGGCCTCGCCTCAAAGCCAAAGTTAAATAATTATGAAGTCTAATTATTGCTTAACATTTTGTAATTGAAAATAATGCAATCATGACAGGAATTATGAAGTTATTGAGTGTTAAAGTTGGGTATCGAAAGAGATGAAAGTATTGAAGTTTGTCTGTATATCAGGTATTTCGTTAAAAATTCGTTATTGTTAGCTATATGATGTAAGCAGTGAAAAAAGGCTCACACCACAGTAAAATATTTCATAAAAATACCTAACGGTAAAAAGACCTTTAAAAATTAAGCTAGTTCCCCTATTTTGTGCAACGATCGCTGTAGCTATTCTTCATTAGAATTAGGGATATTGCTTTTATTTTCATTTTGAGGCGAGACAATTTCTTGGACCAGAAATGGGCAATAATGAGCATTCTTCTTTTAGCCACTTTCAAGTAAATCTTTTATGGTTATAGTCTGTGTTTAGAACCAACTCCTATCTATTTTAGGTCAGAGGTAAAGACAATGTGGGTGCAACAATGGACTCCATGGAACTTGAGCGACAGAGAGGCATCACAATTCAATCGGCAGCGACATACACTGTCTGGAAAGACTATAACATCAACATCATTGACACCCCTGGTCACGTAGACTTTACCGTAGAAGTGGAAAGAGCATTACGCGTACTAGATGGTGCGGTACTAGTGTTGTGCGCAGTGGGAGGCGTGCAGAGTCAGACGTTAACAGTGAACAGACAGATGAAACGGTACAATGTACCCTGCTTGGCATTTATTAACAAGCTGGATAGATTAGCTGCAAACCCTGAAAGGTAAGACAATATAACAAACACTTTTGTCCAAAGTAAAATAAGTATTTTGTTACATGTAAATTTTTGCATGGAGGCTGTTATAATTGAAATTCTGTTACTGTTTTTGCTTTATACTTTTGTCTATTGGGATTTTCGATTTTCATGCACTCACACTAACTATACTATTCTCAAAAAATGAAATAAGAAATTTAAAAATGTTAGTGTTGTTCAGAGTTTGAGCCCAGAAATGTGGGATACCATCTCAGTGCTCTGCCAACTAGAGCTAATGGCACCTGGCTGATTCCATTCTAGCTTTGGGGTGCATTGAAAACTTTTTAACCGACTCCTTTAAGAGACAGGTTATTAATTTTCATGGGCTACAGCCCAAACAGCTGAGCAGATCTTAACATGTGAGGTGTCACATTATATTCTTCTCGGCAGCGTGAGTGACACTGGATATATAAAAAAATCTTAAACTCAAGATGACGGTTTTGCAAGATACAACTTTGAAATTACTGCAGCAGGGTTTTTGTTTTTCAATACATCTGCTTGTTTTCTCAGAGTACTCAAACAAATGCGCTCCAAAATGAATCACAATGCTGCCTTCATTCACCTACCCATTGGTCTAGAAAAGGAGTGCAAGGGTATCTTGGACCTTATTGAAGAAAGAGCTGTATATTTCGATGGAGATTACGGTGAAAAGATCCGATATGATGAGGTCCCTCAAGACAGGAGATCAGAGGTGCAAGAGAGGAGACATGAGCTCATTGAGCATCTGTCCAATGTAGATGAAGCTTTAGGTAACTTTTGTTTCATTTTTTATTAGTTTTTTCTTTGTAAGGGTCACCCTAATCTTTTTAAGTTACAAAAATCAGACTCGCTATTTCCGATTCATTTATCTACATAATTCTTCAATATAATCTAGATACACAGTTTGACACCATAAAAACTAAAATCAGAGAAGTATGTTGTGATGTTAAATTAATAGTCTAACAAGCTTATTTTATTATTACTTCATCAGGTGAAATCTTCCTTGAAGAAAAGACTCCAACAGTACAGGACATCAAACAAGCAGTCAGGCGGTCCACTCTCAAACGAGTGTTCACCCCCGTACTCTTGGGTACTGCTTTAAAAAACAAGGGAGTCCAACCTTTACTAGATGCCGTCTTAGACTACCTCCCGCACCCGGGCGAAGTTGAAAACACAGCTATTATTGATGAGAGAAAAGGCACAGAAGGTGAAACTATAGTTCTAGATCCTTCTAGAGATGGAAAGAAGCCATTTGTAGGCTTAGCGTTCAAATTGGAAGTGAGCAAGTTTGGACAGCTGACGTATTTGAGATGTTACCAGGGAATGTTGAAGAGAGGAGAGAATATTTTCAATGCTAGGACTGGAAAGAAGGTAAGTTAAATTGTATTGCATCTCAAACTGTTGCCATTTGATGTTTGGTGAACTTGTTTTAGGAAACAATTTCAAGAAATACTAAGAATGTAATAATTTAAATTGTAAGTTCTATACCAGATACATTCATGGAGTATAAAACCAAATTGTAAGCCTAAATAGGCATTTTGTTTCCTAACATAATTTAGACTTGAAACTGCTGGCTGTAATGCTATTTTCACTCCACCAAATGCGCAGATGTTTTGAGACATGTTTGAGATAATGAAATTGATGAATTCTTTAGAAAAGTTGCTAAATTTTCTTGAACCTGTGATTTTCACCATTAGTTAGACTTGCTAACTTAGCACTGGTGACGTCTACACCACTGGCGACATGGCATGGCTCCATCTACCGGGATAATTCTGCGCTTTTAATTCTCAGCCACAAATATCTACACATCTAATTAACCCGCGATAAATGAAAACGACTATATAGGATTTTTCTTAATTCCAGGTAAAAATCTCCCGCCTCGTGCGCATGCACTCAAACAACATGGAGGAAGTGAACGAAGTGTTGGCGGGCGACATTTTCGCGTTGTTCGGTGTAGATTGCGCGTCGGGAGACACCTTCGTCAACGACGGCAAGCTCAATCTGTCGATGGAGTCGATACACGTGCCCGATCCCGTCGTGTCGATGTCTATCAAACCGAAGAACAGTAAGGATAGAGATAACTTCTCTAAAGCTGTGGCTAGGTGAGATATTTGCTATAATTAACGTAAAACACGCACGCGAGTTCATGACCACTCTGAAATATGCCCCTCCATGAATACCAAAATTTTAAATCCGTGTTATGTTACAATTTTGCAAGTTTACCTAAAATGCCCCTCCTTTTTCATATTTTTCATGGTACTGGCCTGAAGGCGATAAGGAGGCACATATCAGGCCATGCACTCGCGCGGGAAGTCTATCATTTTTACAATAGCCAACTACGGGCGCATCAGCGCCGACTTGATTAGGAGTAGAAGTGGTCGCCAATTCGCCATGACTGAAATCGGTCGGAGTGATCATTAATTTTTTCTCTTTTTCTCAGATTTACGAAAGAGGACCCCACATTCCAGTTCCGTTACGACAGCGACAACAAAGAGACCATCGTCTCGGGTATGGGCGAGTTGCATCTGGAAATATACGCGCAGAGAATGGAGCGGGAATACAACTGCCCGGTCGAGCTCGGCAAGCCTAAAGTTGCCTTTAGGTAAGTCACTAGTTATGATTATGACATTCTTGTTATGATGTTAGTTACACTGTGTAGGTATAACAATCAACAACACTGTAAATGACCGCAACTGAGGCAGTTAAAACAATAAGTGACCATCGTGTCGGGTATGGGCAAGATGCGTCTCGAGATCTACGCGTAGAAATTGAAGAGGGAAAACAAATAAAGCTAAACGGCTAAAGATTGGAATTCCATCATCAAAAAACATCGTGTCGCCTGTTAACGTGTATTCGATATGCCTGAATATTTATGGGAATTGTGAAAACTACAAAAGATTAAAGTCTAAACATCTCTCTGAATCACTGTACTAAAGCAAACCAAGTTTGAAACTCCAAACGTAATGTATAATACATATTTTTAATATAAACACATTGTAATTTTCAGAGAAACCATGATGTCTCCGTGTTCGTTCGACTACCTACACAAGAAGCAATCAGGTGGCGCGGGACAGTACGCGCGAGTTTCTGGCATCATGGAGCCATTGCCACCCCATCAAAATACTGGTAGGTAAACACTCAAACACACACGAACCCACGTACAAACCTACTCACCAGTAATTAAAGATATTTGTCTATTAAATTATTCAACGAACAACAATAAGTCATATATTAAGTAGTAACACGACAGTCTTTGTTGTTTAAAGTCGAGTTCCTGGTAGGCTTTACTATCGAGCTCGAGCGACCTGTTGGACTCCCGATTATGGTGCACTTAAATTACTATAAGTAAAGGCGCCGCACGCCGTTTTCCTAATTTGTACTAAGCCTTGACTGACATCAAATGATTGTTTAACTTACTTATTGAAGTTTAATCAAACACTCAATATTTTTCAAACTCTCAAATTGATAAGATTTGTTACGCTTCAGAAAACTGCTAATACATAATTGCCTTTCAGTTTTGGAATTCGTCGATGAGACAATCGGAACAAACGTCCCCAAGCAATTCGTGCCCGGAGTCGAAAGAGGTTTCCTAGACACTTGCCAGAAGGGATACCTGTCTGGCCACAAGGTAAAGTATATAGACTTTTGGACCTTATCACAAAAAAGTTAGACATGCGTTTATACCCTTTTTTTGTGGAGATATAAGCTAGTTCACAAAAGAAGGGCACCCGAAATGGCAACATTATTGTTGACATCTTGCTCAAATGTCATGTAATATGAAAAAAACGCAAACAATAATGTTGCCATTTCGGGTCCCCTTCTTTTGTGAACCAGCTTATATAATATTAAACATGCCCCCCCACCCCTCTTAGCTTGTTTTTTATAGGAAGGCTTGTATGGGAACGTATATTTTTTTGCGTAGAGCAAAGCTCTATAGGTACGGGTATTCTTTACATCTACCTGAGCCAATAACGCCCGGTAGCCGGATTCAACACCGTGCAGGGAGGGGGGGAGGGGGGGTTAAAGTACAGTCCTCCCGGCGCACAGAAAAAAAAATCTGTTGGATTATTTTGGACCTTTGAGACAAGTTTGGTGTCATTTTCAGGTAACTAGATGATGCCCGATTCATTCCCCATACCAGTTTTTTAGGGTTCCGTAGCAAAATAAGTCGCAATACTTAAAATAATAATTTTTTTTTAGTTACATAATGTAAACAAACCAGCATATTTTCATATTTTTGTATGCAACTTGCTTTATAAAAAATACTGTCTGAAAGCCCAATTAATGCAGATTATTTGAACATTAACATTATTAATATTTTCAATTATTTTCTGCGTTAAAAAAAATAATCCTACACGTACCTAACTGATTCCTGCGGGCGGGGCACAAGTTTCGCTCGGTTTTCTGTTCGGAAATAGTATAAGATTATGAAGTAAATCAACACTATTTAGTATGAATGGTTAAAACAGGTCCACTTGAGTCGAAATCGACTGATAGGAAGCTTCAAATCTGCGACAGGTAGGAGTAGGAGGGTTTCAAAGTACCGAGGCCTCGGCGCTCAGAAATAAAAATGTGCTGGTAGCGTTTTAACCTTTGAGACAAGTTTGGTATCGTTTTCAGGTTACTAGATGACGTCCAATTAATTCCCCATACCAGATTTGTAGGGTTCAGTAAAAAAATATGACGCAATACTTAAAATATTATACTTTAGTAATATACAAAGCAAAGAAACCCTCATACGTTCATACGTTTGTATCAATCGTAGATAAAATTTATTAAATACACTGTCTGACAGCACACATAATGTAGATTCTAAAAAATTACAGGAGATATAAATTTGACAATCATTGTAGAATGAAACATTGAAAGTTACAGCAACTGTCGGCAGTGCAGCGTGGGAGTAAACAAAAAACCTGAAAAACAAGCACTTTTAACAAAAAAAGACGCCATGAACGAGCGCTCCGTTCGTTTTCTTAGCCCATCCCATTAAGGCCCTATTCAAACCTGAGCGAAACCGGCGCGGTGCGTGGCGCGTAGTTGAAAACGCGGTATTTCGATTAGTACAAATTGTCAGGCGATTGAGTTCCGAAACCGCTGTAGGTTTTAACAGAGTTATACTACAACTGGTAGGGCCCAGTTATGCTAACAGTCACTAATTTTCGCCATCATAATACCTATTAGTGTAATTTTTTATATTTTTTAATTAATAAACGAAAAAACATAACACTTTAATTATTGTTTAAAACGGGATTATTACCGTGATTAGGTTTTTGTTTACCTCGATATTTCGGAGCGGTTGCACGCTCCATGGTCACGAGTAGACTGGCTCGGCGAGTGATGTCATCTTTCTAAGGGCAAACATAGCTGTCTACCCTCTTTCGGATTCGTCGACTGCGTTCTACTCGGCATAAGTTATTATTTATTCTTATGTACTCGGTTACTCGAACCACTACTATTGTCACTCACTATTTCGTACAAATTGTCATTTGATTGCCACTCCATCAATCTGTAGGTAGTATCGACCATTGTACAAAAAGTAGCTCGTGCTACAAAATTGTGAGTGACAATAGTAGTGGTTCGAGTAACCGAGTAGAACGCAGTCGACGAATCCGAAAGACGGTAGACAGATATGTTTGCCCTTAGAAAGATGACATCACCTGCCGAGTCAGTCTACTCGTGACCATGGAGCGTGCAACCGCCCCGAAATATCGAGATCAAATTTAAAGAAACTAGGAGTCTAGCGTGCATAATTTCCAAGATAAATGAGTTACAAGTTTGACAGCTGTCACATAAAATGTAATTCCTGCCAAGACCTACAACTTCCTTGAAGAAACTAGGAGACTAGCAGGCATATTTTCCAAGATAAATGAGTTACAAGTTTGACAGCTGCCGCATAAAATATAGGTCTTGCCAATACCTACAACTTCTTCAAAGAATCTAGGAGTCCAGCACGCATACAGTACGCGCATGAGTTCTTGGCCAACGGGGAATGAGGAGGCGCGCGGGAGTGGCGCGCCCCGCGGTTATCCACCTACCCGCATTCGCCCGCAGTCGAGTGATGGGAAAAAAGTGTGTCACAACGTTGTCGATATTTTGTCGTTGTGTTGTGTTTTGTGTAGAAACCATAAATACTTCTTTAATATTATTCACAAACAGTGAAGTTACAGTTCGAACAAACTATGGCTAAAAAGGCCCCTTTAATAAGCAAATGTCTCGAGACATATACAATTTAGTTACTTTGTTTTAAAGAAACCTGCCCTTAGTTTATAAAGACCTATTCAACGATAGGTACCCTACCTACTCAATATTGTAGGAAAAACGACCCATTAACTAATAACTATGAGTAGTCTAAACTGAACTGTTCGGCAACAATTCTCGATATCGACATCAACATCAATTAGCCACAGTACTACCGCATTCCTCAACATGGTCATGAACTCATTCGCGTACTGTAGTTTCCGAGATAAATGAGTAACAAGTTTGACAGCTGTCACATAAAATGTTGGTTTTGCCTAGACCTACAACTTTCTTAAAGGAACAAGGATACTAGTATGCATAGTTTCCGAGATAGATGAGATACAAGTTTGACAGCTGTCACATTAAATGTCACAATAATAATGTTGGTATTGCCAATACCTACAATTTCTTCTAAGAAACTAGGAGTCCAGCATGCATAGTTTCCGAGATAGACGAGTTACAAGTTTGACAGCTGTCACATAAAATGTTGGTCTTGCCAATACCTACAACTTCTTCAAAGAAACTAGGAGTCCAGCATGCATAGTTTCTGAGATAGATGAATAACAAATTTGACAGCTGTCACGTAATATTTAGAGCTCGTCATGAGAGTCAAACACTTAAAAAAATCACACATTCAACATTTTGGGAAATCTTATAGTATCAGTAACAGTATCAAGACCATTTGGGACTTAGAAAAATTACATTCAACATTTTGGGAAAACCCTTTAGGACCAAAAAACCTATAGTAAAAACTGTATTAAGACTATTCGACACTTAGAAAAATTTCATTGAGCAGTTCAACATTTTAGGAATTCAACTTTTTAGGGAACTAAGTTCAACATTTTGGGAATTCAACATTTTGAGAATTCAACATTTTGGCCCTAAAGGATTTATATCTCCTGTAATTTTTTAGAATCTACATTATGTGTGCTGTCAGACAGTGTATTTAATAAATTTTATCTAAGATTGATACAAACGAATGAAAGTATGAGGGTTTCTTTGCTTTGTATATTACTAAAGTATAATAATTTTAGTATTGCGTCATGTTTTTTACTGAACCCTAAAAATCTGGTAAGTACGGGGAATTAATTGGACGTCATCTAGTAACCTGAAAACGATACCAAACTTGTCTCAAAGGTTAAACGATACCAGCACATTTTTATTTCTGAGCGCCGAGGCCTCGGTACTTTGAAACCCTCCTAATCCTACCTGTCGCAGATTTGAAGCTTCCTATCAGTCGATTTCGACTCAAGTGGACCTGTTTTAACCATTCATACTAAATAGTGTTGATTTACTTCAAAATCTTATACTATTTCCCAACAGAAAACCGAGCGAAACCTGCGCCCCGCCCGTAGGAATCAGTTAGGTACGTGTAGGATTATTGTTTTTAACGCAGAAAATAATTGAAAATATTAATAATGTTAATGTTCAAATAATCTGCATTAAATGGGCTTTCAGACAGTATTTTTTATAAAGCAAATTGCATACAAAAATATGAAAATATGCTGGTTTGTTTACATTTTGTAACTACAAAAAATTTATTATTTTAAGTATTGCGACTTATTTTGCTACGGAACCCTAAAAAACTGGTATGGGGAATGAATCGGGCATCATCTAGTTACCTGAAAATGACACCAAACTTGTCTCAAAGGTCCAAATTAATCCAACAGATTTTTTTTTCTGAGCGCCGGGAGGACTGTACTTTAACCCCCCCTCCCCCCCTCCCTGCACGGTGTTGAATCCGGCTACCGGGCGTTTTTGGCTCAGGTAGATGTATAGAATACCCGTACCTATAGGTCTTTGCTCTACGCAAAAAAAAGTACCTTTTCCCGTTAAAAAACTAGCTATCTCCCGGATCGGGGGGGTTTGTCATACTCACCACGATTGGCAGGCGGATTGGTGAGCGCAGTGCAAGGTGCTGTAGATATTCACAAGAAAGCTGCTCCAACGGCTCGCCTTTTACGACACCCACGGGTAGAAATGGGGTGATGCCATTCTAAGACGGCACCACACGGAAATTTTTGTTCATACTGCTAATGTATTTTTACAGGTATCCGGAGTGAAATTCAGGCTGCAAGATGGTGCGCATCACATAGTGGACTCAAGCGAACTGGCGTTCTTTTTAGCGGCTAAAGGAGCAGTAAAAGATGGTGAGATATTTTCAAATCGTTACAACTGTACTGTAATTGTTGCAAATGAAATGGAAAATGTACCACTTGATGATGCAGACGATGTTGGAACCTGCTTGCCTAGCTAGTGCCTATTCACTCTTGCTTTGAAAAAACCCAAGTTATAATGTTTCGGAAACATTGATGCGAAAGAGAGTAATCAAGAATATAAGGGTGGCCGGAAAATGGCATTTTCCCGCTGGCAAATGACACCGCTGAACGGGTGACACCGCTGACGGGCCACTGGCATCTACTAAAAACTTTTGACCATATTTATATATATAAGTCTATGCTTTTGACAAAGCTATTATTCTTTTTCTGACATATAGGACACCGATAAATCCAGAACAAAGGTCATCTAAAAGTCTTTAGATATCTTTAGACTCCTCGATCAATTCTAGATTTTTTTTCTACTTTCAGTATTCGACGAAGGCGCATGGCAGATCCTCGAGCCCATCATGTTCGTCGAAGTGACCACACCGGACGAATTTCACGGGACAGTTATAGGACAACTCAACAAGCGTAGTGGGATTATAACAGGCACTGAAGGGGCTGAAGGATGGACCACGATCTATGCTGAAGTGCCGCTAAATAACATGTTCGGATATGCTGGGGAACTTAGGTAGGTTGTACTTATAGTAGCATTTATAAGACAGTTATAGGACAACTCAACAAGCGCAGTGGGATTATAACCGGCACTGAAGGGGCTGAGGTGTGGACCACGATCTATGCTGAAGTGCCGCTAAATAACATGTTCGGATATGCTGGGGAACTCAGGTAGGCTGTACTTATAGTGACAGTTATAAGACACTTATAAGACAGTTATAGGACAACTCAACAAGCGTAGTGGGATTATAACAGGCACTGAAGGGGCTGAAGGATGGACCACGATCTATGCTGAAGTGCCGCTAAATAACATGTTCGGATATGCTGGGGAACTTAGGTAGGTTGTACTTATAGTAGCATTTATAAGACAGTTATAGGACAACTCAACAAGCGCAGTGGGATTATAACCGGCACTGAAGGGGCTGAGGGGTGGACCACGATCTATGCTGAAGTGCCGCTAAATAACATGTTCGGATATGCTGGGGAACTTAGGTAGGTTGTACTTATAGTAGCATTTATAAGACAGTTATAGGACAACTCAACAAGCGCAGTGGGATTATAACCGGCACTGAAGGGGCTGAGGGGTGGACCACGATCTATGCTGAAGTGCCGCTAAATAACATGTTCGGATATGCTGGGAACTTAGGTAGGTTGTACTTATAGTAGCATTTATAAGACAGTTATAGGACAACTCAACAAGCGCAGTGGGATTATAACCGGCACTGAAGGGGCTGAGGGGTGGACCACGATCTATGCTGAAGTGCCGCTAAATAACATGTTCGGATATGCTGGAGAACTCAGGTAGGCTGCACTTGTAGTAACAGTTATAAGACAGTTATAGGACAACTCAACAAACGCAGTGGGATTATAACAGGCACTGAAGGGGCTGAGGGGTGGACCACGATCTATGCTGAAGTGCCGCTAAATAACATGTTCGGATATGCTGGGGAACTTAGGTAGGTTGTACTTATAGTAACAGTTATAAGACAGTTATAGGACAACTGAACAAACGAAGTGGGATTATAACAGGCACTGAAGGGGCTGAGGGATGGACCACGATCTATGCTGAAGTGCCGCTAAATAACATGTTCGGATATGCTGGGAACTTAGGTAGGTTGTACTTATAGTAACAGTTATAAGACAGTTATAGGACAACTGAACAAACGAAGTGGGATTATAACAGGCACTGAAGGGGCTGAAGGATGGACCACGATCTATGCTGAAGTGCCGCTAAATAACATGTTCGGATATGCTGGGGAACTTAGGTAGGTTGTACTTATAGTAACAGTTATAAGACAGTTATAGGACAACTGAACAAACGAAGTGGGATTATAACAGGCACTGAAGGGGCTGAAGGATGGACCACGATCTATGCTGAAGTGCCGCTAAATAACATGTTCGGATATGCTGGGGAACTCAGGTACATTTCAACTAGAATTTAATCTAAAATACTGACGGTCGATTTTTGTGTCTCACTATTTTTTAAACCTTTGATGCTACGATAGCATATTAGGGAAACATTTAAGGTATATAATTTATGGAACGGTTTGCAAGTTTGCCATACATAAATAACACAAATTTATAATGTTATAATGTTAAGATTTTGTATTTATACTCTATTTATAATATTTCTTTTTATAAATTTTTTATTTTTTATTTTATTTTATTATATTTTATTTTATTTGGGAGATTAACAGTTTTACACAACAGTTAGCGTAAAAAATACATGAAATCGAACTAATAACAAATCTCCACCTATAGTGTATTACCGTTGAACATGTTTGTTTGAAAGTAAAAAATTGAGAGTTGAATACATTTCAAAAATTTTGAAATTTTGAAAAATTTGAAAAAACAGTGGAAAAAAAAGTGGAAAAAAAAGAGATCAGAAAATCTACATGTTTTCGAATGCATGTTCGGCTAGAAGTCTCTTTATGGCAGAAACGCTGGTACAGAATATATCTATGTCAATATCTTTTGGTAAGTCACTGAACGCACGGCAAGTGCGGATAAGAAATGAGTTTTTCCTATAATTTGTTTTAGCAGAAGTTGCTGACAACAGTGGGCGCTGTCTAAAACGAAGTTGATTAGTCCGCAGATTAATTTTAGATAACAGTTCTGGGCTGTCAATAGTACCATTTAGAATTTTAACTAGGCAACATAAGTCACTAATATTACGCCTAGTTTCTAGAGGTAAAAAGTGATACCTTTTACATCTCTGAAGGTAACCAGAAGTTTTAACTCGGGCTTTGTAGTCCAGGAAACGCAAAAACTTTTTCTGAATGCCCTCAATACGTGACTTATAAGTCTCATACTGGGGGTTCCAGACTGTAGAAGCATATTCGAGGTGACTACGCACAAATGCACAGTATAAAACTTTAATAGCTTTTAAACTGTTAAAGTCTGCCGATATTCGCATGACGAAACCTAAGGCTTTAGAAGCTTTATTGACTGCATTGTCGATATGACTCTCAAAAAGCAGTTTTGTGTCGAACGTTACACCCAAATCTTTGATGGAGGAAACTCTAGTAATATTAGAGCCGTGTAATGAATAGTCGAAATTAATAATATTCTTTTTTCTAGTATAAGACATAAAGTAGCATTTCGATATGTTCAAATCTAATTTATTGTTAACACAGTATGTTTGGAAACGACAAAGGTCAGCTTGTAAATCTTGAGCATCTTCAATATTCCGAATTTTCTTTAGAATTTTCATATCGTCAGCATATAATAATATTTCGGAATGCACAAAGATGTTTTTAACATCATTAATAAACATATTAAATAATAAAGGGCCAAGCAGAGATCCCTGGGGTACACCTGACGGGATTTGAAACCAGTCTGAAGTATAACCCTGCAGTACTACAGCCTGGCTGCGATTTTTTATGTAAGATGTGAACCATCGAAACAAGTCACCATGGATACCCATGTTATAAAGTTTCACGAGGAGCACGTTATGATTTATCCTGTCGAAACATTTGCTGTAATCGGTGAAAATAACGTCTATTTGATCACCGCTGTCCATACCTTGTGAGATTAGTTCGCTGGCCAACAGCAAATTAGACGTTGTGGAACGATTTTTTAAAAACCCATGTTGTTCATCGATGAATGAGCATTTAAGTGCGGAATATACTTGGTTATAGACTAACCTCTCCAAAACTTTGGCGAATAGGCATAGCTTTGATATTGGTCTATAGTTTTCGACCCTGGTCTTATCCCCTTTTTTATGCACAGGCGTGATGTACGCGGATTTCCAAATCAAAGGAACATGACCTTCAGATAAGGACCGTCTAAACAACGCAGTAACAGGTACTGCGAGGCTATCCGCACAGTTAATGATATAAGTAGGAGGTATAAGATCAGGACCGCCAGACTTAGATGGATCTAATGATTTTAATAGTTTTATAACATGTGTTTCAGTTATTTCAATTGTGGATACTATATTATTGTTACAACAGAATAAATCAAATTGTGTGCTGTCAATAGTGGATTGACTGTCATCACTAAAGGTAGAATGAAAGTATTTGCCAAATGAATCACTAATATCGGCACCGGTACATGCTGTTTGGTCCATATATTTCATTTGGCTCGGGTAAGCACAGGATTCTTTTTTATTTTTGACATACGACCAAAATACCTTTGGATCTTTTATTATTGAATTTTGAACGTTGACTATGTACGAAGTAAAACATTTTCCTCTACAATAATAGCACGATTACGTAATAATGAGAATGTATCATAGTCAGTCTGGTTACCATATACTTTATACTTGTTGTGAAATTTGAATTTTTCTTTTATAATTTTAATGAGTGCACGGCTGTACCACGGTGGATAATATTTTGAATTAATTAAGCGTGTAGGTATGTATTTATCTCTTAGTTCATACAATCTGTCATAAAAATATTTAATGGCTTCCTCCAACGAGCCAGACATCAGTACTATGTTCCAGTCAATATTAACAAGCGCAGCAGTCAAAGAAGTGTAATCACCACGACCATACATGTACTTACGTCTAGGCTGTTCGGCAAGGACATTCACATGCACGAAATCGGCCACAACACTGAGTGATTTATGGTGTATATCCTCAGCCACTAGCGGTGCACTACAGTGCCGTAAAGAAATCGGATAATTACAGAAGACCAAATCCAATACACGATTATTACAGTTAAATGCACTATTGAACTGGCTTAGGCCGCATACGTTAATCGTATCAATAAAATTCGAAATCTTTTCACACGTAATGTTATATGGAAGAAGCTCAGGGCTATTGCTAGTTTTTTCCCAATTTATTTTCTCAGCAAAGTTAAAATCTCCCATGATCAAGAATTTGTCCTGTGGATGATTCATTACTAAATTGCTTAATTTATTTGAGAAGTTTAACAATTGTGTACTATATGAATTGCCTTTAGCTTCATCGCACAAGTACAAAGTGCAAATATGAATATTTTGTTTTAGATGTGATCTCGATGTTGAGGATGATATTGTGACCCAGATATCTTCAGCCGAGCTCTGCCAGTCCTGCCTTTCCACCGCAAATATGTCTCGCTTGACAGCTACTAAAACACCCCCACCCAAAGTCTGACCAGTTTTCGAATAATTACGATCCCGTCTCCATACTAAATATCGTCCATCAAACAATTCAGAACTTGAGATACTTTCCAAAAGCCAACTTTCCGTCAACGAAATCACGTCATAATCATTTAAATATACATTTCTTAGCATACTACCTGTCTTTGTGCGTAGGCCCCGAACATTCTGGTGATAAACTTTAAGCGGGTTCATTTGAAAAAATTAACAACATATGGAAATTATGCCCAATAATATAAAGAATCCTATTCATGAAGTCATTTACTCTATTAATTAAACAGCAAAGATAAATGCGTAAGCAACCAAGATAAGGCCAACAAAAAGGATAGCACCCGATTAACAAATTAATCAAATTATAATTTTTATATATTATAGCGCTAGTCGCCCGTTTTGTGCAGCAACTCCCTAGCATATCACGCAATAGTGACCAGATCGACACTAAGTAGTTATTTGTGGTAAGCATTAGTAAAATTTCCTTAATATTTATATAAGCACCAGCGCCTCTCAAACTTCGCTCCGTAACCATAAAGAAAGCATTTTTAAAATTAATAATAAATGCAGCTTTTGAGGTGCCAAACATGCAATCACAAACATGTAATAAGACCGTAGCAAAAAGTAAAGCTAATAAATGCAATTGTAAATACACATTATTCACACAATCTTTGATAGGTCCTTTTCCGTTCTGATGCATAGAATGGGAGAAGTATCGTCTCTTCTTATAAGAATTTTGCAAAACTTGACCCACACATATTGAAACCCCTGCTCCTTGGTGATCTTGCGTACTTTGTTGAGAAGAGCCTTGTTTGCAACAGTTAAGTGGTCGTTTACGTAAACGGTCGAGTTCCTCCCTGCAACACCAAGATCCACCGACGATATTGGGGTAATTTTAGCCATAGCTCGCGCTGCTGCTACAAAGTCCTCCTTTACGTAGCGGTTTACAAAGCAAACAATGATCGGCTTAATTTGATTCGGGTCTCTCGACTGCACTCGCGTTACAAAATCTATTTGAGGCTTCAATATTGGGTAGCCAATTTTTTTCCCCACCGCAGAGACTAAGTCCAATAGATTTTCATTTTTTGTCTGGGGTACTCCCTTTATCTCCACATTCTTGATACGCGAGAACTGTTCAGTTTCCTGTCTCTCTGACTCTAGTTTGTCTAGATGCACTTGCAGTGCGTTAGCCTGATCCTTCTTTGAGTTTTCTAACTCGGTGAGCCTGCTCTCAGTCTTAGTGATTCTATCCGACAGTGATTGCATCGTTTTATTGATCTCGTCGAAAGCAGTCTTGAGGTCATTAAAAGAGGTTTTCATTCCCACGATCTCGTTCCGAATAACCTTTAGATCACTAGGTATAGACTCCATTTTAGTAAGTTGGTTTGCGAGACGCTTAATTTCTAGCATAACTGAATTAATAGATAGCTCAGATACATTCGGAGTCGCTTGAGATGCCACCTTGGGTTGATCGTGCAATGTTTTTTCGATAGCCGGAGATGAGCCCATGTCTTGTGACCCGCTGGTAGCGCCCTCTCCTGACTCCAATTTTTTCGTTGGTAAAAAAGGATCAAACTCCTGCTTTCCTAGAGCACCATCCGCATCATGAGTATCATCTTCACTAGATGTGCCATCGGTCTTATCAGTAGAGTTGCACGCAGGGCAACTCCATGTAGATTTAGCGGCCTTGTTCATCTTAGTGAAAACCTTCTTTGCCAGGTTGACACAGCCATAGTGAAACGTGTTATTACAAATAGAGCAAGCTATTTTATCAGTTACACTGATTACGCGGCTGCACTCTGCGCACGAACTCATTTCCAGTAGGTATTATGTTCACGGAAGATTAGTAAATTTAATGTATGTAGGCGATACGTATCATTCACCTTTTGCGAACAGGTACACATGCAGTGCCTGACACGTAGAGTAGCTGGTATAGGTAAGGCCCCGTGCGTGATCTTCTCTCTTGCTCTAAAAACCCGCTAGGGGAGCACCTTATGGCCTTAGACCACAAGCGGAAACAGGAGGCACCGATGTCTTGAGTACAAAATTGAAAGGCAATACCTCAGACCAGCGTGCGAGACACCGATCGCTGTGTTGCACTCCGTAAGCTGCTGATCTTCTTAATTTGGTTGCTTCAAGACAAGCCGTCCAGTGACAAAGACACGAGAAGCCTGGGCAGATGCCGTATGCCGGGGGGTCTACTGCTGGTTTTGTTCCGTAGTTGAACGTGGAGACGTCTGTTCGCAATGGCCCGTAGCGCCTGACTGAAATTAATTAGAATTTAAGTGGTGCAAAAGAGGGGAGGTCTTTACCTCTGGCGACAGGACACGAAATATGGCACATTAAAAAAATATTTTGATTAAATCGAAATGATAAAAATGCGTACATCACGTCTAAATCCCTTTCGGGGTAGGCACAGGCAGAGCGTAAACGGCTGATGAACTGCCATTAACACCACGTCTGACAAAAGTTTAAGAGTAATTCAGAAGACTGTGTATCACCATAGTGACAGGCCGTCAGCCTGTCGCTTAATTGCATTATACACCAACTCTCAAATCTCTAAGTCGCTTCTTACAACACCCATGGCAAAGATGGGGTGATGGTATTCTATGCCGAAATGAATCGAATAAACTAACCATTGAATGATTTAACAGATTTACCAATTTTATGCTGGTTTTCCAGATCCGTAACCCAAGGCAAAGGCGAATTCAGCATGGAGTACAGCCGGTACTCGCCCTGCCTGCCAGACGTTCAAGAACAGCTGATTAGGAAGTACCAGGAAGAACAAGGCATTTTACCTGACCAGAAGAAAAAGAAGAACTAACCTAAAATACCGCCTGTAAAATATAGGACAATTTAGACGTATTGCATTTGTATTTAATTTGGTTTAAGCGTTATTAATATTTAATTTTATTATATGTAATTTACAAATTTTTCGAGTATTGTTTTATTTCTAAAACCGAACGAAACCATCGCATGAAAAGAATTTAAAAGCAAGACTTGATTGATGTAGCACAAGAAGGATGAACCTTGGGACTTAAAGAATATTTTGCCTACACTTGCAACTACTGGCTTACAACAGCCCAAGGCTCAGATGAAGCGACTTTTATACTACCACAATAATTTCGTGAACTTTGCCGCCAGCGTATACATAACTTGTGGGGTAGGCAGAGCGTAGTCGGCTATAAAAACTGCTATTTACACCACGTCTGACAAAAGCTTGAGAGTCCTCTATTGAATGATGAATTTTAACAAAACACAGACATTGAGCGCTAGAAATATTAGCCTTGTGCGGTCATCCGGATCCGGGCTGCCTAATAATAAAAAGGTAATAAATTGCAAAAGTTCCAGCAAGCTCTTGAAAATACACGCTACACATCGCAACTGTTAGCGCTAATATACATAGGTGGTATATTCTTGGAACTAGCACATCTCAATTTTTTCTAAGCGCCATCTATGAAACCTAACAAGAACTTGTTCGAAGAAGCGCCATCTATGCTTTTGAAATAAAACTATTTAGTTTTACTACTCAATGCTAGATAGCGCATTACAAATGTATGTAGTTATTCTACTCGAAAATAGATGGCGTTAAAAGAAAACTCGCAACTTTTAAAACATTTTATTTTTATAAAATTACAGAATGTTACAAAAAGTATCACAGCTCAGCTCATCAGCAGCCCAGTAGCACTCCAAAGATCAAATTTGCTGGACTGCTGTATCACATTCGAGATTACAAGCTAACTTACATGAATTAATATAAACTTAATACTATGTTAGTACAGTGAAACTAAATTAAATAAAGGGACAAGATGACTTTATTTAGCTTTGCCATTATTACGGCTTTTTTACAATGACAAGACATTTTTCTTCAAAGCCAATATAAACTAGATATAGGTGCCAATATCGAAGTATGTTATTTATATCACGCCTATATCCATTGCAGGGTAGACAGAGCGCATACAGATGCAACAACCAGCCATTCACACCACGCCTGACAAAAGCTTAAGAGTCATTCAGAAGACTGTGTATCACCATAGAGACAGGTTGTCAGCCTGTCACCTAAAATTGCAATACACCAACTCTCAAATCCCTTACTTAGTCGCTTCATACGACACACACGGGATTGGGGTGATGCTATTCTTAGCCGAAACTGAATCGAAATAACATTTTCGAGGTACCAATACGTCGTAACATACACTGAAAGTTAAATAACTTTTAAATATACTTACCTACTTTTGAAGCTCTCGTAAAATTTTAGCTGACGAAATGAAGAAATTTTGTCTAGGAGCCCGAAATTATTTTCTCGAGCTTGTTCTGGGAAAAAGTGGTTCAGTCTAGTAAGCTGGTTGGAATATTATCAGCATTTTTTACACTGCATGAAAGTGTCGGTCTACTTTAAAATTGTAATACACCCAACTTTGCTCAAACAAATTTAATTTGTTTGTGGCGTTACTTCCCCCAGGAGATGCAAAGCAATGTGGATGGCAACATGTAACATTTGGTCTGAATTGCTTTCTGGACCGTAAAATTATGTTGAATTTAAATTAGTTACAAAGCAAATGGAATTAAAGTGGAATTAAACAGAGTTTTTAAATCTGTAGCAACGTAGGTAGGAATCTGAAAAGGGTTCGAGTCAATATCTAAGTATAAGAATGAAATTTTTACGCTCTAGCAAAATATCTTGGATATCTAAAACTATTTACACGTGAACATTTCTACTTCTTCAATGCAAGTATCGCACTGCACGGAACAACAGTTCAACATTTTGCATCTACACCTCGAATTTACAGATTTCTTACCTACAATGTAGCCTCTACCACAGCACAGCGTGGCACAGTTACCTCTATCCTTACAAACCCTACCCACAGTCGACACACAGAGGTCCGGAGTCTTCTGTAAGTATACTAAACTGGACTTCTCAACTTTAATCCTTTTGCGGACTTTAGGAGTGATAGCCCTTTTCGTTGTGTAGTTCAAGATTTTCCTTTTGATCGCGTGGTGATACTGCTTCTTCAACAGACCCATAGCAGAGTTGAAAGGTGCCAGTTTCTTCCAGCAGGTTTTCGTAGTGCACGAGCCTGAGACCCCGTGGCATTTGCACACCTCCCTCAACTGTTCGCCAACTGTATTGATACCGACAAGGACGTCCTGTTTCAAGACTTCGCCTATCTGATCCGTTCCGGCGTTTTTCACTTCTAGGAATTTTCTTGTGAAACGCTTTCCGAATTTGAAATCGTCGTCGCAGCCGCTGCCGCGCCACTGAAATGTAGACTTTTTCCTGGAAGACTCAGGGCAGGAGCATCTGGTCAAATCGCCTGCAGCACACGCTTTCGCAACCGCGTGCGTTAGCGACGCTGCCATAAGCGCGTGTATGAACGCTGTCTGTCTGTAAACTTTATTAAATACACTCTTCTTGGCTTTCCTATTGAAAACTAGCGAACAGTTCCATCTATCGTATTTGAACGTCTCTTCACAAGCCTCAATCGCCTGCTCCTTGGCTATAGCGAGCACTTTAGGCAGCACTGGATGTCTTGTGCACATTTTGTTCTGTTGACTGGAACTTCTAATGATTCTGCAGGGTCCAGGGTAGATGACGTCGGACCTTTCTTTGAATAACGCTTCGACTGTCTTTTGTAACACTGATTGAGATCTAAAAGCAAATAAAACAGTCACTTACTAAATAGATATATAACCCACCTACTGTGAGAAACTGTTTCGAAACTCAATTCAGTAACATGTTGTCTCGACATATTAAACTCTACTGACGAGACTTTATTAAGTCTAGACTAGCTAGAAATTGCGAGAAACAAAGTAAAAATAATCTTTTAAGTTGGAAGATCAAATTCTACGAACAATATTGAAACCACGCTGCAAAAAACTGTTGCAGACTTCGTTCTTACTTACCCTTCAACGACTTTCGATGCGAAAATCGACACAATACAAAACATTAGCACAGTAACGACACTATAACTAAACATGTTTCACAGTTTCTATGACATTGCACTAGAACTACATGCACTTTCCTTTAGGAAAATCCTCTTGTTACACAAGGATAACATTTTAGAATGCAGTTCGCTAATGGAGTCATTCTAGACAAAGGTGAGGCAGATACCTTATCGCATAGGGTGGGTCGAGCCGTCGAACCTTATATGGGTATGGGCAAGCTAAACAAAGTTACTCACCAAAATAAAGATTGACAAAACCTCTGTTAATGGGATCGTGACGATAGTAAAAGAATCAGCTGTACTTCGATATATAAAAAGGCAAAAGGATATAATCTGGAAATTTATGAATATCACATGAGCAGTTTATCACATGGCATGGGAATGCATATAACAATTAATGGCGTGACATGTTGGTTTGCATGCATTTGGTTGGCCTCATAGATTATTCCTATCTTGACTGTCAAACCTATTGAAAATGTGGACTCTATTACTTGATAGGAATATTACCTAGGTTTTGAACTAGTTACACTTCTAAAGTATAGTTAAGAGTTTTTTGAGACAGGATACCTAACTAGGAGTTAAACTAATAATGAATCTTGAGAAGAAAAAGTGTAAAACCCTCATCTCATCACAAGTAGGTACCTACATTCATCTGTCATTTTTCTCATATTTTGTTGTCATATGACCATGGCCATAACCATGACCATGAGTGATGGTGTTACAAAACATCTCATCACAAGAAACTCCACTGTAACGGATGGTTTTGTTGGTGAAAATTGCCCCAAAGCGGATGTTCATACATTTGACGTAAGTTTTTAAGTAAATATGGGTAATATTTTGTTTTTTATCACAAAAATTCACACGGTCATTGTGTTATACGTTTGGTCTCCATATTAACTCGTAGTTTAAAATACAAGATATCTCCGTCGTATTAGAATGACACAGCCGCAAAATTGACATGGCATAATATTTTAGGTGCTCCGTTTTCCATACAAAAGTAAAATTGCGGAAGTTCCGTGTTCATATGTAATTTTCGCAAAAAGTACATAATATGAACACGGTACCCAATAATAATAATAGAAAATTTAAATCATAAGATTTCTCTGTTAAAATCGGTTGACGGTTCGCCACTTTCCTCCAATAGATAATACATCTACTAATTTTTAAGAGAGAGTTTTTCGTTTGTATGAGGCTGAAGTTGCTAAGAAACCCAAAGCATTTATTGAAAGTTGCACACTTAGGTAGAGCTCTTGCAGTTCTTTTTTTACTATTTTCACACATTTTCTGAATTTAGAGTTACCTCTGGATCAATATTTCTTGTGAGTCCAGCGAATCACAGCGAAAAACTACAACAAATTAGCATCATAACTTAGGAAGACGGCGCGCGGGGGCTCCTTTACAGATGGCTCACTTAGTAATAGCGATGATTTTGATGCTGACTAGAATGAACTGGAATATCGGAGAAACTCAAGGTAACTAAGAAGATGGTTGCCACGAACGTCATATTACTTGCATTTAAATCGGCTCATAATCATATAACTTACGTTCTTGTTTCAGATTAACCTTTTGCACGCCAGAATTTTTTTACGTCGCCTCACCCCCAACGCCAAGCATAGAAAAATGTGAAGATCGGCAAGTGATGCAACAAGTTTTGTTTAAGACACCTGGTCTTAAATAAAACAGAATTTAAGTTATAAAAATAGCAAAACTTAGACTACTTTAGTTGTCAGTGGCGTTGTATGCACGCGATCGTTTAGCAACTATAGTTGTCGTTGGCGCTCAAAAGGTTAAGAGCTGTATTAATTAATCCTCGTATTGAATCTAGCAACCCTGGCTATGTAACAAGTGGCAATTGCGAAAATCCTAAATAGGGTCGAGTGATCCTTTTGTAAAATCTCTATTCTGTGGTAGCACAGTCTCTATCTAATTTACGGATCCTCCTTAGAGTCAATTTTATAGCTTAATAGCTCGACTGCGCTTACTAACAGCCATTTGGTGGGGATATGGTTACAGTGTACCGGCATGCTACCCTTAAGGGCTCAATGACATACTAAAGGCAGAGCCCACACATAACGTCCGTTGCTGCGAATTTTTAGCGCAACGCTTACTCATGCGTCTGTCTGGTGCACACAAATTTTGAATTTCCGACACCTACTTATTAAAGACCGACGACGTCTCAACAACGCAACGCAAACTTGCGCTGACTGACGAATGCGTCTGTCAAACAACGCAAGTATTTACATTGCGTTGTTTTATGTATTTATTTTTAGTGTGTATCATTTTTTCTTCGAGTGGGACACCGAGTTCTCCAATGACCCGATGAACCCTGGTGTCAGAGTTTGTCAATCGCCTACTACAAGGAGCTATCCTCTGAAATGGTTGTGTAACGACCGCCGTCTATATGATCATAGACAGCAATCGGTACCGACGGCTTAACGTGCCCTCCGAAGCACGGAACCATCTTTATTTTGCAGACAATCAGATGGTTCAGCCTGCAATGAACTAACCAGACTGGGAACAAATTCACAAAGTGATAAATATCAACTTTGTGCGTGACCCCACCGGGAATTGAATCCGGAACCTTCTGCGTCACACGCAGGCAGTCTCTTACCATTGCACCACATCGGTTGTCGGGGAATGTCAGTATGGGGAGTTAGAAATATGTATGCATCTAACAGACGGATGCTTAAGCGCTGCGCTAAAAATGCGCAGCAACTGACGTCAGGTGTGGGCCCCACCATAAGGGCTAATGACACACTAAGGGTCGTCGCCCGGACAGGATGCCAACAATAACTAACAGAGGTTTAAGGGATCAACGATTTCCCGAGTAACTTGCTGTTACTAGAATATTAATAGTAGATTACGTACATAAGCACATAAGCACATCAACTAACTTAAACTGGTTTTTAAAGAAATGGGTACTATGAAAAACAAGTATGGTACATATAATAAGTTGAATGTCTTAAACTTTCGTACTTTTCAATACAAATCAGATACTTATTAAAAAGTATTGGGTGAAATTTTACTAGTGATCGATATAGCGAAAACTCTGTACAGGCTTGGTTGAAATGTGGAAAAAAATTGGACCTCCCATACCTACTAGCTGAAATTTTGCCTACTAGCTAATATTAGGCTCGGATTATAGTCCCGCGGCGCGGCCGCCGCGACCGGTTCGCTTTTTGCAAGTTTACAAGGAAATGTATGTAACGAATTATACTGGCCGCGCCGCGCGCAGAATAATTCGTTGCATACATTTCCTTGTAAACTTGCAAAAAGTGACCCGGTCGCGGCGGCCGCGCCGCAGGACTATAATCGGAGCCTTAGCTAGGTATCAGTCACTAGTAAAAATTCACTCTATCTATGAATACTGTACCTACTGTTTAGGAGGAGTTTGCGTTGTCCATGACAGAAAAACGCAAAATACGACTTTGTTTTTTACTAGCTACTAGCTGGTGCCCGCGAACTTCGTTTCGCCAAGGGAAGTTTATGAGCCGACAGAAGCGGCACATCATGCAAAACAACTTTTTCAATACAGAAATTTTCTTATCTCTTAAAGTTTTGCCGAGCTCTATGTGTGCCGTCAGAAAGGCAGACGGACAGGCCCTCCAGTGCTGATTAAGATTCTCTCTAATCATAAAATATGATCAAGACGTTTATCTTCCACCATACCACACATCAAAAAATATCGCAATCTTTTTGCGTGATTCATGCACATTTAGGTTTACCACACAGACTTCTTCATCTTCCTTGCACCTTCTTATTTTGGGTGGTCTTCTAATTTTTAGGCGCCATAAGGTTGTTTCTGGGGTTGTCGGGTCAGGTAGGTCTTCTTTTTTCGTGAGGTCAGTCATACACACTAACAGATTACATTGTCAAATGTAGGAAGTGTGATGTTGATGTTGATATTGATATTGATTGTTAGCTGGTCCCCGCGAACTACGTGTCGTTTCGTTCCTTATACCTACATTGAAAAATACAATTTTCCACACCAACGTCTTAAAAATGGTATCCATCACGCGAATTATGTATTAATTGTTGGAACCATATTTCTAAAACCGTAGATGCATTGCCAGCAGATGCCAGCAGAAGCGTTCCGTCAAGCTGAACAACTTTTGCTTTGGAGCCATTTCAATATCTCTTTTAGTTTAGCTGAGCTTCTAGTGGTGTTCCTGGTGGTCTATATCAGCTACTCCAAACTTTCGATGTCTTTCCGCCAGCAGAAGCGTCCCATCAAGCTAAACAACTTTTGCTTTGGAGTCATATCTGTATCTCCTATAGTTTACCTGTACTCCTGTTGGTGGTTTACATCAGGTACTCCAAACTTCCGATGTCTCATCGCCAGCAGAAGCGTTCTATCAAGCTGCACAACTTTTGCTTTGGAGTCATATCTCTTTCTCCTATAGTTTACTTGGGCTCCTCTTGGTGAACCTGTTGGTCTACATAGGTACTCCAACTTTCGATGTCTATTTGCCAACAAAAGCGTCCCATCAAGCTTAACAACTTTTACTTTGGAGTCATATCTGTTTCTCCTATAGTTTACCTGGGCTCTTGTAGGTGCAACTGGTGATCTACATCAGGTACTCTAAACCTTCGATGTCTATTCGCCAGCAGAAGCGTCCCATCAAGCTGAACAATTGTTGTCATGGAGTCATATCTGTATCTCCTATAGTTTACCTGGGCTGCTGTTGGTGCACCTGGTGGTCTACATCAGGTACTCCAAACCTTGGATGTCTATTCGCCAGCAGAAGCGTCCTATCGAGCCGAACAACTTTTGCTTTGGAGTCATATCTCTATCTCCTATAGTTTACCTGGGCTCCTGTTGGTGCACCTGGTGGTCTACATCAGGTGCTCCAAACCTTGGATGTCTATTCGCCAGCAGAAGCGTCCTATCAAACCGAATAACTTTTGTATTGGAGTCATATATCTATATCATATAGTTTAGCCAGGCTCCTAATGGCGCTTCTGGTGGTCTACATCTGGTACTCCAGACCCTAGAGTGGTAAAATGTATCCTAGATGTTGACCCGACTTATAAGGTATTACGACACAAAATTTGGTTAAAATCCGTCCAGTAGTTTATCCGTGAAAGATGGACAAACAAACAGACAAACAGACAGACAAACAGACAGACAAACAGACAGACAAACAGACAAAATTTTTTTTATCGATTGTTCTGAGATCTGTATCCTGAGCACAATTGAAAGTAAAAATCCTTTTTTTAAACTATCCCATGTACAGAATTGGTTTCGTTTCTGTTTTATTATATGTAAATATAGATAGATATATTGATGTATGGAAGAGTTATAATATAATTTCACTCAATTAAACTTTCTGGTGTTAACTTTTCACAAATGTAATTAAAACTTCCGCTGACAACAAAAGGTCTCCTGACGCCATTTTGAGAGACAAGCTAAGGGCTATAAAATAAATTTTATCGTCCTTTTCCTTCCTTTTTACGTGTACCATCAGTGTCTACCTAAGTGTCTATAATTTATTTTATGTGTGTGCGTTAGATGCGGATATTGGTAGAAAACTCAGTTTTTTTTTTCTGTTTATCTTGGTATAGGCTTGTAATGAGGAGTTTCATCGTGTGGTAGCTGATAGCGGCTAAGAATACTGCCACCCCCAGTCCATATAGCCCATAGGGTGTTTCGTAAAAGGCGACGTAGAATTTTTGATCTTGGCTGAATATCTGTGTACCACATGGTGACGGTGATATCACCTTCAATAGAAATCCCAAAAAGGGTTGATGTCAGGCAGGCAGCCAATTATTGCCAAATCCTTTTGCTACCTACATGATTTTTTTCTCTAACGAAACATATTGCACCGACCTGAAATGATTTGGGATAAGGGCATGCAGATGAAGATCTATCCAATTCTACTTGTATACTGGGATTACCCCTCATTAGTACTAGTAGATACCAGTGCGTAGGTAGATACGGTTCGTTTTTACTAAATCAACAGCGTCTAACTCAATATTGGAACGCAATTGTGCCCGCAGACGGGGATAGATTGGATACTTTCGTACTATCACTAGTGAGTACCTTTAGTGCTAATAGAACATACTTAGGCGAGGTCCACACGTAACATCCATTGCCACGCATTTTTAACGCACCAGTAATGCATGCGATTGTCAGAAAGCAATTTCGAATTGCCATACGAATTACCGATCTATTGTGGGGTACCTGACTGCTTGAGATGTTGTAATGAAAGTCAGGTTCCACTATTTACAATTTAATTACACGTATGGTCAGGAGATATTTACAGATGAAAATGCACAGTGATCAACACGGAATATTAACAAAATGTAGCGGAAATAATATTTATAAGATCGCGAGCAAAATGTATGCAGTATGCTTGACACCTCTGTTATTTTTCTGACGGCTGGTTGCTATAATGATTTTCGGCTGCGCGCGCCGGTCGCATGACTCGCGCTTGACCGCACGTGACGTCATGTAGATGAAAGAGTTTGTACTTAGCAGGGTGCTCCACATTATTCCCCCCCTGAGACCGTTACTACGGGCGATAAAAGTTGGGGAAGTGTACATGACGCCCGGATCTTGTGACTGCGGTCTTCTGGCTGATGGCGGGTGAAGATGATGGAGATGTTGCAGGATTTGGATCACCGCTATTTAGATCAGTCAAAATATATGCGGGCTTGAGTCTGTCTATTGAAACGGTCGTAGATTTATTGTTGACTTGAATTTTGAATGCTTTTGCGCCTCTTTCCAAAACTTTATGTGGGCCTGTGTAGACTGGCTGTAAAGGCCGTCTGACAGCATCGTCTCTCAGGAAGACGAATTCTGAGGTCGCTAGGTCCTTGAAGACGAAGACAGACTTCTTGTCATGATGCGATGCTGATGTTGGGGTGAGTTTAGACGTCAGTGCGCGCAATCTGGCGACATAGTCTGATGGGTCGGGTAGTACGTCTTGCTGCGGGTTGAAGAACTCGTTGGGGAGGCGTAGTGGCTCTCCGTACAGCAGCTCTGCAGGTGACGCTTGCAAGTCTCGCTTCCAGGCACTGCGTATTCCTAGCAGAACGAGTGGAAGGGACTCTGTCCAGTTCTGGTCAGCATGGCACATGATCGACGACTTCAGTTGGCGGTGGAATCGCTCTATGATGCCGTTACAGGCAGGGTGGTATGCCGTCGTGGTATTATGCTGGGTACCGGTTAATGCCGTCAGGGCTTTGAATAAGTGCGACTCGAATTGTCTGCCTCTGTCAGTGGTGATGCTTGCAGGACATCCGTAGCGCGAAATCCAGCAGGCTACTAGGCCTTTGGCGGTGGATACAGCGGACATGTCGGTGAGTGGCATAACCTCAGGCCAACGCGTGAATCTATCGATGGCTGTGAGGGCATAGCGATATCCGTTTGAGATTGGAAGTGGACCGACCAGATCGATGTGGATGTGCAGGAATCTTGCAGGAGGCAGTGAGTATGTACCAGTTGGGGATGAAACGTGCCGGGTTACTTTTGAACGTTGACATGCTAAACAGTTTTTGGCCCATTCTCGGCAGTCCTTGCGTATGCCGGGCCAGACAAACCGTTGGGCTATGAGCTGTGCGGACGTGTTCGCTCCAGGGTGACTCAAAGAGTGCATTGCGTTGGACACCTGGCGTCTCATCGACTGCACGACGAAGGGTCGTGGTGGAGACGTGCTCACGTCGCAGTATATGGGTAGGTTGCTACCAGTCATGTTCATCTTCTTGAGCTTCAAAGACGATCCACCTTGAAGGAGTTGAGACAGTTCGTCATCGGTGCTCTGTGCTTTGGCGAGTGCATCGTAATCAATGGCGTTAACTTCGTCGATCCGGGATAGTGTGTCGGCGACTACGTTATTCTGGCCAGAGATGTGATGGATGTCCGTGGTGAATTGGGCGATGTAATCAAGGTATCGGAATTGACGAGGTGAGCAATGGTCTTTATTGGTTTTGAAGGCATGAGTTAATGGCTTGTGATCGGTGTAGATGCGGAATGGACGGGCTTCAAGCATGTGGCGAAAGTACTGGATGGATTTGTAGATGGCAAGGAGCTCTCGGTCATACGGGCTGTACTTTTTCTGCGCCGGTGTGAGTTTGCGAGAGAAAAAGGATAATGGTTGCCATGAGTTGTCTTGGTATTGTTGCAGTACTCCGCCAATCGCTGAGTCAGAAGCGTCAGTTACCAGTGCCATCCTGGCGTTACAGTCTGGATGTGCAAGCATGGCAGCTTGACATAGGCCATCTTTGCATGCCTGAAAGGCGTGTCGCTCTATTTCGGTAAAGTTGACAGGCTGAGAGTTTTTGCGTGCACCCTTGAGGATTTCATTTAGAGGAGCTTGAAGTTTGGCGGATTGTGGAATGAATCGATGGTAGAAGTTGTACATTCCGAGGAATCTCCGGAGTTCTTTCACCGTCTTGGGTTCCGGGAAAGTCTTGATGGCTTCAACTTTGTGCTCTAAGGGTGTGATGCCTTTTGCCGATACGTGATAGCCGAGGAAAGTTATCTCATTTACGCCAAACTCGCACTTAGCGGCGTTGATGATCACGCCGTATTGATCAAGGCGTCTGAAGAGTTGGCATAGGTGGGCTTCATGGGTCTGACGATCTGGCGAGAATATTAAGATGTCGTCTAAGTATCCGTAGCAGAAATCGAGGCCCCTAGTGACTTCGTCGATGAACCGTTGGAACGTTTGCGCGGCGTTCCGCAGGCCGAAAGTCATCATAGGGAACTCGAAGAGTCCGAAGGGCGTAGATATGGCGGTCCTCGGGATATCTGGGCCATAGACGGGTATCTGATTGTATGCCTTCACGAGGTCGATCTTGGAAAAGATGGTGGATCCGGCTAAGTTGGCGTTGAAGTCGTGAATGTGCTTGATGGGATACTTGTCAGGTACTGTTCGTGCGTTGAGACGGCGATAATCTCCACATGGTCTCCAGCTGTTGTCCTTTTTTGGTACAAGGTGTAGTGGGGAGGACCACGGGCTATCGGATGGGCGTGCAGTACCGTTCCTGACCATCTCCTCGAATTCGCGTTTCGCGATGTTCAGCTTGTCCGGTGCCAGGCGTCGTGGTTTGCACGAGACGGGAGGGCCTGGTGTCGTCTTGATGAAGTGCATGGTCTGATGCGGGCAAGCTTTGGGTGTTCCGGATGGTCGCATGATGTTCGGGAATTCATTCAGAATCGCTTGATAGGATGAGATGGTTTCGGATTGCTGGTTAATTTTGACAGAGTGAACGGATTCTGAAGGTTTGACGGGTTCTGCGGATGAAGTGAGTGAGGTGAGTCCGTCGACAAGGCGATGGTGTCGAGCGTCGACCAGTAGATGATAATGGGCGAGGAAGTCGATGCCAATAATGGGTTTGGTGACGTTTGCAATCACAAATCTCCATGAGAAGTCTCGGCGTAGGCCTAAGTCCAGGCAGAGATGCGCAAAACCGTATGTGCGGATAGCTGTTCCATTGGCCGCGTACAGGTGGTAATCCGTTGGAGTGTTGTAGCCTCTTCTCATCGTGCGTGGGATGACGCAGAGATCAGATCCAGTGTCAACGAGGAATCGTATCTTGGATCTTCTATCTGTGATGAATAAGCGGCCAGGTGAACGGGGGCAGTCGTTTGCCGCTACTTCCGGCTGCCCGATGGGTTTTCCGGAAGGTCAGATGAGCGTTCGCATGGAGGTCCTTCGCATTTGTTGGCCTTCAATCCGAATTTGCGGTGGTACCAACAGCGTCGTGAGCGTGAGGTTGATTTTCCACGTGGGCGCGAGGAACTTCTGTGCTGTGAGGTTGATCGCCGATGAGAGTTGGCATGCTCTCGTTGCAACAGTTGAGCGACGCATTTTGTCAGTTCTGCGATCTGCTTTGACATTTCCTGCGCGAACTGCGCTTCAAGTTCCGTGGACCATACTTCAGGGCGGTCTGCCCTTAATTCCGGCACCGCCACACCAATTTCATTTTGCGCCCCCTGGGGGGTCCAAACGCCTGAGTGCGGCCCTGTCGAATTTTCGTTGATCATTTTTTTCACTTTTGGGTTTTCGAGGATGGTGTGGCGCTTTTGGCTCTTCCGTGCGCGATGTCTGGTGCCGGTAATTCCACTAGGGGTCACCAGAATGTGGGGTACCTGACTGCTTGAGATGTTGTAATGAAAGTCAGGTTCCACTATTTACAATTTAATTACACGTATGGTCAGGAGATATTTACAGATGAAAATGCACAGTGATCAACACGGAATATTAACAAAATGTAGCGGAAATAATATTTATAAGATCGCGAGCAAAATGTATGCAGTATGCTTGACACCTCTGTTATTTTTCTGACGGCTGGTTGCTATAATGATTTTCGGCTGCGCGCGCCGGTCGCATGACTCGCGCTTGACCGCACGTGACGTCATGTAGATGAAAGAGTTTGTACTTAGCAGGGTGCTCCACACTATAATAAACTAGCTGGTGCCCGTGAACTTCGTCTCGCCTATGCATAGAGTTACCTAGGTATGTGCCTACAAAAACGACACGTTATGCTTTCTAATAGAACCATTTTCATAGTTTACCCGCGCTCTGGGTGTACGACGACGTCAGTTAGGTAGGTAGACAGGCCCTTCAATGCTGATGAAAATTGTCACTATCACTTCTCTATCGTAGATGTGGATTAGGACCTTTCTCTACCTCAGTTTTTGAGTGATGCTTGTACAATCAAACTAAGGTTGGGCCCACACGTAACTTCCGCCCGTAGTTACTTTAGTTTAGCGAATCGCAAAAGTCTAACGTCGGTTTTAAGTATGGGGAATTTAGAAATATCTTTAACTTTATCGTTGGTTTTTTTTGTATGAGGATTTTGCATATGCATCTGACAGACGCATGCGTTTGCGCTTCGCTAAAACAAAGCACTAATGGACGTTTCGTGTGGTTTTCCCTTACGACCGGTATGATACCAGTCCCGCTATGCTACCTTTTTCGAATACGTCAAAAATTAAAAATACAGCTAGAAAGAAAAGTGTTTATTGAGTAGTTGGTTTTACCATCGATTTGCCATCGATACACACAACCGGTAACAGATTGACTGCTTTGCATCTCCTCACTTTAGTTGGGGTGGGGTCGGTTTTCCCAATATTTATGCGCCATGACTTTTCGTTTAGGTTTGTCGATTTGTTTTTAATCGTAATTTACGTAGGAATAAGCAAGTTTTCCGCGATAAAATGTATCTTAGATGTTGACGTGCTAGTATCTACATACCACAAAAAGTTTTAAACGCATCTCAGTGCTATATTACACAATCGATGTGGCGTAGTGGTTAGTATGACTGCTTGCCACGCAGAAGGTTCCGGGTTCAATTCCCGGTAAGGTCACTCATAAAGTTGATATTTATCACTTTGTGAATTTGTTTCCAGTCTGGTTAGGACATTGCAGGCTGAACCACCTGATTGTCCGAAAACCAAGATGGTTCCGTGCTTCGGGTGGGCACGTTAAGCCGTCGGTCCCGGTTGCTGGCTATTAGGTATGGCGGTCGTTACACAATCATGTCAGAGGCCTGCTACTTGAAGTAGGCGGTTGAAAACTCTGACACCAGGGTTCATCGGTTCGTTGAACAACACGGTGTCCCACTAAGAGAGAAAGAGTGCTATTTTTTTGGAGATTATCGCGTACAAACATCGCAAAAGCTCTAAAACAAAATGTCGCAGCAGGTTTTCTAAAATGCGCTAGCGAGATGTTTTTTGAAATCTATACTACCTGGTTCACAGAAGAAGGGTACCCGAAATAGCAACATAATTGCTCACATATTGCTCAAATGTCATGTAATATGAAAAAGGCACAAACAATAATTTTGCCATTTTGCCCCTTCTTTTGCGAACCGTAGTAAATGGGTACTGTCCACCAAAATTTGTAATCTATAATGGATGATGATTTTCAATTCCAAACGTGGGACGACTTCTGCGCAAAAGATGTCTCAAGGCGGCGTGCTGCCATGAGTCAAGGGCTTGGCTAAAAGCCCTGCCTTCACCCCACCTAGGCACTTATCTAGACAACAATTCACTAAGAATAGCCGTGGAACTGAGACTCGGTTGCAAAGTGTGCGAGCCGCGTAAGTATATGTAGATGCGGGGTAATGGTGGACGACAGAGATAGCCATGGTCTAACCTGCAGGATGTGCGCAGGCAGACATGCAAGACACCACTCCCACAACGACTTAATACGCCGGGTCCTTATGTCTATAGACGTACCGTGCGTGCTCGAGCCACCAGGTCTGTCCCGCACAGATGGAAAAGAACAGACGGCCTTACTCTTAGAGAGACGTTCTCTACTGTGGGGTGCCACCTGCGGATGCACATTTGCGGCTACTCACTTGCCGCGGACCACGCAAACCGCTGGGCTGGCGGCAGAAACTGAAAAGTACGCGGATCTGTGCCAGTCCTACAACTTTGAGTCATTCGCGGTAGAGATCTCGGGTGTGGGGTGCGCTGCGGCAAGAGCATTCGTCCGAGAGATAGGCCAGTGCCTGAGGGCATATGACCGCGACCCTCATGCCAGCTCGTACCTGGGCCAACAGATTTCCTTAGCCATTTAGCGTGGCAATGCAGCAAGCGTAATGGGTACTTTCGGACCAGACATGAACAGGCATGAACTTTTAGGTTAGGCTAAGTATAAACTTAGCGTTAAATTAGCCTTTAATTTAACCGAAATATACCTAGTTTGGAATAAATTTTTCGTTTGTAAAAAAGATTCAATTAGAAAAAACAAATTAGGGGCACGAATCTTTGACATATTTTTTTTATTGGGCTCTATGTTTTTCGGTCCCGGGACCGGCAAAAACTACACCTAACTATTTGGTGGGGAGCGAGGGCTCACCCGGATGTGTTTGGGTGACGAAACTTTGACAGCTCGACCTAGCTCTTTTATATACCTTGAAGAAAAACATTCTGATACCGCGTTTTACAAAACTATCAGCGACATCTCTGAAATTGTTTTTGTACTAATTTTCTTCTCGAACAACTTCATAAACTTTTTTTTCATCATTTTCCGTGAGGAAGAGACTTTATTATGCAGAAAATAAATAGTATCACCGTATACCCTTGTTTCTATTCCAGTAAATTGGTAAAAAAAGTTTCTGGGTGGTCGAGCTTCGCTGAACCAGTTAATGGGGTTTCCCGTGGGATTGAGACATTTTCCCGAAGTAAAATGTATCCTAGATGTTGACCCGTGTAATAGGCTATCACTGTACAAAATTTGGTGCAAATCCGTTCAGCAGTTTTTGCGTGAAAGAATAACAGACAAACAGACAGACAGACAGACAGACAGACAGACAGACAGACAGACAGACAGACAGACAGACAGACATACAGACAGACAAACAGACAAAAATTTTTTTACTTGTTGTTTGGAGATCTATATCGTGAACACTATTTACTACAAATATTATTTTTTAAATCTATTTCATGTACAGACTTAGTTTCGTTACTGTTTTATTATATGTATAAATAACGCAACGCACTTACCTACCTAATATATAGTTTATATATATAAGTCTATGGTACCTATAGTACCTTCGCAATTAACACATGTAAAGCTTTAATTTATTGACGTACAGGACGGCCAGCTGTCTAAATCATGTTAATGCTATGGCATTAGGTTTACTTTTCTTTGCTGACATGTCTTTAACTATGAGTTTGACAGCTGTCATCGCTTTAGTTTGTTAAACTGACTGCAAGTTTACTGTTTACAAATTTATGAATAAAGAGAAATATTTATTTGCATTGACTTCTTGTTTTCGTACAAAAATCGATAAGGATTCCTGATTTTATTATTTACTGTGCTGAAATATTCAGTTATCACATAAAAACAGAGCTAGGTAAGGTAAGTAATACCGATTACATAAATTTCCGAAAAGGGCAGGCTTCAAGGTGAATCTTTTGATCCTGTCACCGAAATAGATTGGGCTGTCGCAGTTTTGACTCCGATGGATATTTTCAATTTGAAGATTCAAGATTACCTACAAAGAAATGAAAGAAAGAAGTGAAAATAATTTCAAGTTTTACAAGCTTGCTTATGACAGATTTCTAGAGACGATTTTCCTATAGCTATTTAAAAATAAAATTCAACAATCTAAGCTTAGTATAAAAAAAATATTAAGTTAATTAAGAATACATAGCAAGAGCTATGGATTGCCTCAAACTAAAACAGAGGCAACCAGAACTGTGTAGAAATGACTGTGAAAAATAAACCAGAAAAGAATCTGCGTAAAAACGTGAAAGGTGTACCTACCCAGGATGTTTTCAAAGGAAAATAAATCAAGGAAAGTGAGAAACGTTAGACAAACACACCTTAACTCAAGGATTACTGGTACCCTTAAATATACACTGCTGGTTTCAAACCAACCTAATTTGAGGATTGGATATAATTATTGCAGAAAATATCTAGAATTATGTAAATAAATGGACTGTAAAGGTAAGAACTTAGAAAAACAACCATTCAACGTGACAAGACAGCATATAATGACTTTATATCAAAGGTGAAGATGACAGCATCAGATTCAAAAATGCATAAATAGACAAATGTGTAGGCGGCACCAGCCAGTTGCCGACAATAATAATACTAGGGTTCCGGGTGTACTTAAGGGACGGTGTGCAGGAAACTTTGCAGGCAGTATTACATGATGAAACTGAACAATTTTTATTTTGGTGCCTATGTTAGGAATTGTAAAAAAACGATTTCCCATCCCGTAGAAAGTAAGTCAGCTGATCGGAAACTTATTTTATGGGAAGTCGTAATTTTTCTCGTTTACCGACATGGTTCCCATAGAAAATGTTCTTTAGTTACATATTATGATCACGCCTGCTAAGTTTTCAGTACACCGTCTCTTACACCCCGTATTTCTCATAGGATGCACATACCTTACTTACTTATTGTTAATACAAACGAAACAAGTGGAAAAAAATCACACCACCGGCGGGATTCGAACCCACGTCTTCTGACAAACCGGGTCAGACGTGTTACCATTACACTACGGCTGGCTCTACCCAAGGTGGCAAAATTGTGATCCACTTGCTTACTTACTTAACAGGCACAACAGTCCACTGCTGGACATGGGCCTGTTCCTATCGGCTTCACACGTCAATGGATGTGTTTGTTTACAATTCGGGATATTGTCGAAAGTGTACCCACCATTGAAGAATAGGGCCGTTGATCATGTTTATTGGATAGCACATCATACCTTTTTTATTTGCTCCAATCCTATTGTTCGTAATTGCATTATTATTTTATCTTTCATTTGTTCATAGCATAACGGTTTCATATCATAGTTCTATTTTTTTTATGTGTTGATACTGTAACATCAATAGCACCTCATCTAAGAATTGTAATGGCTAAATTTTACATAATCAAAGATAGAATACCTTACTCGATTTTGATACAAATGTACAAAGCACTTGTTGACAGTGTAGTATCTTACGGTTTAACCAGCTACGGCCGAACTTTTAAAACGTACCTTGGCCAAATACAGGGTTACTTTTTAGTCAGTGCGCAGCTTCAACATACGTAATGGTTATAAAATTTTAGAACACACGTATTTTTTTTTTACCCCTGACTTAGAACAAAAAACTTGAAATAATCGCATTTAAACTTATCCCAGGATCGTACGTAAGTGTGGATCACCCTATTAGGTACGCTGCGTGGCTTTCAGTATGGCAACGTTGCGCGCGAGGCCTATCAGCTGACTGTGTTCTAGCTTCTACCTGCAATACAGGTCAATGACCAGTCAAGGTCAATGATCGATACCTACAACTAAGTACCTATCTCACAAGTACCTACACTTAAACTGCCTCCGTGGTGTAGGTAGAGGTTTGAATGTTGGTCTTTTGATCTGATGGGCCCTGGTTCGTTTATGCGGAGAGATAAGATTATTTTGTTAATCACGTAGTGGGATTTTTTCCCAGTTAGGTTAAGAAAGAGCAGCTACTACTAACGCAAGGGTTGATCGGGTCATTTGTCGAGTCCGTATCCCACATGATAAAAAGATTTCACAGCTGTCAGATCCCTGATAAGACTAGGTACTGTACCGTAAAAACGGGCTTATTAGGGTGATGTGATAATGTAGGAAAGTTAGGATGATTTCTAACATTTCGTGAGGGACATCGGGTCGATGAACCCTTTATTAAACCACATACCTACCTACCTAGTGTTTTGTCTCTGACGTGGTTGTGTAAGCAGTAAGCAACGCTATCTAAATACCTACCTACCTTCCCTCTAATACACCTCTAAAGCACGGAACATCTTATAACGCACGGTAGTTTAGCTTGCAATTTATTCCTTACCAAACTGAAGTGACACAATTGTCACCAGGTTGGACTGGCGAGCGCAGTGCAGGGTATTGTATCAAAAGAGAACTCTGGTGTTCATTACGTTTTACAAAACTCGCGGCTTGATATGGAGTGATGCTACTTTACCTACCTGTAAATGTTAAATCCTTAATGGTAACTCGGGTTTGTACTATCAGTAGCAGCACGAGTAACCAACCATCTACGTGATCAACTTAAGAATGATTTTTCTTACAGTTAACAAGAATAAAGTTACAACAGTTAAATCAGTAAAGATTATGATACCCATTTTCAAAGATCAACATTCAAAGGTTTTTCTAAAATTCTGAATAACCAGTAAAGACTTCAGTGGCAACTGGAGCCGTTGCTGATAGTACATAAAATGCCTACACACACAACCTGCCTACTACAGAGGTTGTGACGGTTTGGCAACGTCGCGGTTAGTCACCGCGTCTTACAACGCCAGACATGGTGGCGCCCGCGGGTCATCTGGCGCCGGCGCCGCCGCCGCCGCCCGCGCCGCGCGCTGCAGTAAAGCTTTATGTACACTGATGCTATGCGGTAGCTTCGTTTTGCGCGTGCCTGCCCTTCGATGATTTTAACTGAATTATCCTTACCTACAGTACATCTGCATTTAAAGTAAAGTAAACAGCAATTTAGTGCGCTAATGAGAAAGTAGTGAAAAATTCAGAAAAGTATGACAGTCAAACTTGATTAGGCCACTAAAATGTTGCTACTACGTCAGTGTAAACTAACCTTGAGAAATTGTTTAGGAACAAAGACTAAAAACGGTCTACTCACACAAATTAACAGGGTGTAATTTGATCGGGCATTCATACAAAAACTCGTATGGCCAGAACGCGGCTATCCCGCGCCGGTCTTGTGTAGCTGAGCCTTTAGAAAGATGATTCGAGTACCTACTAGAGCAGTTGCTCAAAATCCAGTCCTACCTGCTGAAGACAGAGTCTGGCACGTTTTGTTTATTTTCTTCGACGTTTTCCAAGACTTGCCTGTAATCTTCACTTTAGAGCTCTTCAAAAGCTCTTATGATTTTGTACTGAAGGTCCTGCCGACTTTGCGGCTCCTCTTTGAACACACGCCGTTTCACTTCACTCCACAAAAAATTCACAAGTGGTCAGGTCAGGCGACTTGGCCGGCCGTAACACTGGACATCGCGAAATCATTTCGGGATTACTGGCGGGAAATGTAGCGTCACGAAGGTGCGCGCCCGCCCGCGACGGGGTCAAATCGAGAACTGAAACTGACTGAATGAAGGGTGCGCTGCGCGAGCGCCGTTGCCATTTTTACGCACCCCCGATTGAAAAGTAGTGTGTCCATGATTTATTTTTTATGAGGCGGACAAAAGCAAAAAAATAATTAAATAAAAAATATTTTTTTATTCGCGTAAAATGTTCTATTAACGATTCTGATATCATGGTATAAGTTTGAGCACTGACTAAAAAATAACCCTGTATATAAACTGCAAGTAAGATTATTAAAGTTAATTATACCCACAAAAATAAAAAATAAAATGAGCGATGATATCGATATATTTAAATACTGCAAGGTTTTACCGATTTATCATAGGTTTGAATTTTTGTTACTACTAGAACAATATTTCAACACAGATATACAACATCCTATCAGCCATAAAACCATGACTCGGCAGATCTCAAATAATTTACTTAGTCAGCCCATGTCCACTAACTTTTACGGTAAAAGAACCTTGGAGTATATTTTACCAAAATTGATCAACCAATTACCAAAGGATGTTCGAATCCAAATATCCACAAAAAATATTAAAACTGTATTAAACAAAGTTATTTTCCAACAATTATCTATAGACAGATGAGTACTCTAAAATGGAACATCCTTTGTACCTAAGTGGGTCACACAGAACCAGTTTTGTGATGCGATAAGGAATGTCGGGTGGCTAAATTCTGTGTTGGTAAATTGTAAACCGTTCCTAGACTTAGTTTTTGTTTCGTATATGTATAAGTATTATAATGAAATGTTTTTATGATTTAATTATGTACAACGTTTAGTAGGTGAAAGGAATAATGGCGTCAAGACAAACCCAATTTTTTGTAAGGGTTTTTATGATTCCATTTTATTTAAATAATGTTTTTGTAAAGTGTTTCATCCCAATAAAAAAAAAAAATGTTTCTTTTTGCGATCTGGAAAACGGCTCCAACGATTTTGACAAAATTTCGTAATTACAGGTTTTCAGGGGCGATAAATCGATCTAGATTGGTCACATTTTCTAAAAATCGTTGCTTCACAATGTTTTTGTAAGTTATTTTAAAAAGTTACAACGACATCTGTTGGTGAGGTGTCGACACCAGCTGGTACTGTTTTAACGATCATATAATCAGCATGTTGTTTATAGTACTACACCCACTGTAGGTAATGTTTGCAACTATGTTAGTAAAGTAGGTAATTTTTAGGTATACTATATTCAGTTTCATTTACTGACTGTACTGAAAGACATGAGAGACTACGTTGAAAGATATAGGTTTGTTTTACCCCGCAACGGATATAGGCTTGATAAATGTATGTAGGTATTTTCTATACAGGGTGTAAGGGACAGCCCTCCGAATACATACTGAACAACTTCCCATAGAAATAAATTTCAGGAAACGTAAAATTTTTATTGATTTCCCTTAGTAAATTGAATCAGTTGATCGTGATTTTGTATGGGAAGTCGAAATTTTTTTTTTGTTACCTGAAATTTATTTCTATGGCAAGTTGTTCAATTTCATGGTCTGAATGCACCCTTTCAGTATTCGGAGGGCTGTCCCTTACACCCCGTATTATGTTCTAATCAATACAAAAAGCTTACTAGTAATTTATTATTTACGTTTCATAACTTTTTCCCATCAAACAATAGTCACGACACTATCTTTGTAAGTTTATACAAGTTGCCAATAATGACTATCAGATAAAAGTTGGATAACAATAATAACTTTTACTCTAGTTTTATGAGTATGACGTGATAGTCAAAATATAGAACAGAGATGTGACGAGTAGAAATGCTATTACATAATCTTTTTTCTCGTTTCTTTTACATTATACATATAACTTCATATACAATATGACGTAATATGCTTGAGTACCTAAAAACTAATACTAATGCCAAATGTATAATCATATTTTGATTCAATGTCTTTTTATCGATCACTAGCGGCCTTAACTCATTTTACCGCGGGAAAAAGGCATTTTTTCCAGATACCTCATGTTATATTAAGCACAATTTAATCATTTCTCATCATCATCATCATCCTACTTAGGTAAGTAGGTATGACAGCTACGTATTCATCTAAGAATCGAAGTTCATCTTGCGCAATATTGACTCTTCATTTATTAGCTACTCATACTAACCACTGAAAAATAAACCATACGCCCAGCCTAGCCCAGTTTTATCGAACAAATGCACAGTTTTCGCATCCGCTACGCATAGCTACAGATATGTTGTAGCCCTTCGTAGCGCTACGAGATCCTGCGCGGTCATTCACCCCTGGCGTAGCGCCAACTGGGCTACGAGTTACGCGGAATAATATTGTATATTAACTTTGTTATGTTAACTTCGACATCTAAGGTTTAACTTTTTATTTTGGCTGTGACAGAATTGTTGTTTTGATAGATTTATAACCAAAGTTTTTGATGTTGAAGTATATCATAAATTGAATTATATTTGATGGATTTAGTATCAAAGTTTTTGAGCTTGAAGTATATCAAAAATCAAATTACAATTCAATTGGACAGATAGGTCAGCACCTGAGGGCCATCTGTGGCCATCTTACTAGCTTGTATCTGGTCCAAAAGATTTCCCTAGCCATTCAGCGCAGCAATGCAGCAAGAATAATGGGTACTTTCGGACCAGGTACGAAAGGAATAAACTGCTAGTTTATTTGGTAGGTATGTAGTTTATTTAGTGTTAATAACCTTGTATTTAACCGAAATATATTGCTATCCCATTAAAATAATTCAATTGATTATTTAATTAAACCCACTTCAAAAAAGAGTTATTGAATGAAATATTCGAAGTTACAAGTACTTTATTGGGTTTAGTTAGGGAGAGCTTATTTATACAATAACTGTCCGATCAATCTTGTTAAGTGAGTAGATCAAATACAACTTGAAGAGTGTATCAAACGGTCTAGTACTCTTGGACGGTAAATGAATCATTTTCCAGGAACTCTTATAAATAAATTAATAATCCTTAATAATTGCAGATTGTCTTCTTAAACAAGTTTTATCCAAGATATACGAGTCGAAATTATGATAAAAAATTTGGAAAAGCTGAGAGATTTTTCCAGTCATAGGTAGGTACGTCGACCCATTTTGAGGAAAAATGAGGACATACCATAGTTTGTGAATTTGAATATGTCGTAGAAAGGAAAAGAATTCACGCGATGTAAGTGTACCAAATACGTTTTTGTGTCATTAACAAACAAAGAGACTGACAGACATACTGAAAAATGCAATTAAAGATACTTTATTTTATATCGTGTATTGATCATGAAACTTGTTACAAGAAGGGTATACACGCCGGGAAGAGGTCAAGGTACTAATGAAACTTAATGAACAATTTTTTTCCCAGCATAGGTCTAAATATGAAAATAAACATTTGACGTCCTATGGTAAATAAATCAGCGATCAAAGGGAGGTCAAATTTATTTTTCATATTGCGGCTTATTTTCCATGGGGAAAGTTGTTCAGTTCCCTGAGTACTTTTATCTCTTTTTGGCTTGTTATACCCTTTTTGTTACTCCCTGAATAATATTATTTAAAGAAGATATGCCAAAATCAAAAATAATAAAATAACAATACCTAGTATATAAGCCATCAATTAAGATCAGATTCATACAATGGAACTTTATTAGGCTTGTTCAGAAGATTGGCTATTATTATATTTCGTGAGATTGTTCTAGATTAGGATTCTGTCATAACTAATAATGTCACGTTTATTGTACGACAATACAAGGTTATTTTATCCAATATATTTAGTTGGATTGTTTATCAAATATGTCTGTAATAATAATATGAAGATGTCTATTTCTCGACTTGTGCATTTATATGATTCAAGTAGGGACTTAGAAGAATCCATCCATATGTTGTTCAGTTAGGTGATTATAGATTTAAAAAAGGTAATTTGTTTTTTAGGATGTATGGACTCGGTGTCCCACACGAAGAGAGAGAGTGAGCGGTCACACTGACTCAAAAATAGTAGTGACTCAACTCAGTTGTTTCATTATTATGGCCCCTGAAACTGACTTGAAATATCTGAAAATCCATATAAAAATTGTATCGCGGTACAAACTAAATTGAAACTGCTGTACGGATGGACGTTTTTCTAAAAAGTTTAGGTACAAGCCTAAATAAAAATTGCTTTGATTTAAAAAGGTACTTTATGTTAAACATAAAGCAATTTTAAAAAAACTAATCGCTAATTGGGTTTTTGAAATGTTCGTTAAAAACATCACAAAGAACAATAAAACAAAAATGGATTGGTTGGTAGGTAGATACTTGCTGTGCTGGTACCGTAAACATCTTTTCGAAGTTTGTGGAAGTTTCAAACCCCCAATTTGTCTCTTTTAGGAAGTTTCGACATTCCCAGACTGCCAACGGCCGTCCGAGAGAGATTGAGGTACAACAAAGGCGCATTACACACATAACGTCCGTTGGTGCGTTATTTTTGCGCAGCGCTATCCGTTGCGCTTGAAAAATATGATTTTACACCTTATTTTCATACAAATACGGTTTAATTGAAACGGTTTAACAGACGCATCCGTTAGCGTAAAAATAGCGCACAACGCTGCGTTGACGGAAGCATTTGTCAAACGATTTGACATAAAATATGTAAGGTCCTATTAAAGTCACTGCAAATATTTTAGGGGTAGATCAAATAAAATATAAGCATGTACTAGGCAAATAAAAAATAATCTACACGGTAGTTTTCGAGAAAATTGCATTTAACTAAAAAAAAAAAACGTAAAAAGTGCACCCTGTTTGTCCTAGAAACAGACTACTTAACGCTACTTCGATGTATTTAATTTACGCGCCAAAAAAAGGTGCTGTGCTTCGTTGGTTGTTAGTGTGCGTGCCGTGTAAGTGAATCCTATCTACGTGGCGGAACGTCAGTCGGGTCATTCAAAGGATGTTCGTTTGAAAATGAAAAAAAAATCTAGCGTGTCGATTTTTTTTTAAATGCCTTAGATGTTATTCTTATACATATTTACGCATGCCCTTAAAATATTTGCAGTGAATTTAATAGGACCTTATACTTGCACAAGATTGTGCGAAGATGCGATGCGCAGCGCAAAAATAACGTCGAAACGGACGTTACGTGTGTTTCTCGCCAAACTGGAAAAATAATATTATGGGGATTTTCATAAAATAAGGTTTGTGAAAAGATTCAAAAACAAAAAGTTTTCAAAACTAATATCTGCTCTCCAACTTAAAAAAATCTGTTTAATTTAATTTTATTTGAAAAATGTTGCTTTCTATTAATATTTTCAATGTTAGCTATACTTGATCTGCTAATTCACTGTTAAATTGCAATTGAAATGCAGATCATGTAGATTGTAGGTAGGTATCGTTGGTACTAAAGAGCAGTGTAGTACAGTCTGGAACATACATACCTCTCTCTCTTTCTTTTCGTATGGGATAGTATTTGTGTTAGGTATTTGTAGATACTTACCTATAGTTAGTAGTTGGGTATATAGCACCGACTAGACATATTGGTTAACAACCTCCAGAACAAAGGGAAGAGAAACGATTTAATTTCCAGTATAATTCGAAACTCGAATTTCGAACAGCTATGAGTTTTAAATGCTGTCAGCTCGCGTGTTGCATAAAAGCTCACAAATAAAATACCTTACTATACCTAGGTAGGTACGGCGAGAATCACACGTCACGTAACGTCCGTTTGTGCGTTATTTATGCGCAGCGCTATCGCATGCATTAGGAAAATCGCGATATTCCTCCTTAGTTTCATACAAATTCTATTTATGTCTGCGCATTGCACAACGCTGCGTCGACAAATGCGTCTGTCAAACCGTTTCATATAAACTGTATATGCATGCATAGGAATAAGGTGAAAATTCGTATTTTTCTAACGCATGCGTTAGAAAGCGTTATAATAGCGCACCAACTGTTACATGTGATTTCAATCTAAGTTTCAGACGTATTTTTATTGGACTCTATTGTCTGTTTCAAATGCGAAAATATTTAAATAAACCGTACCTTATCTATTTTTCACGTTGAACACAAAGTAACCGAATGATTGATGTTGTTTGTGTAGAATAGACCAACATTTTCAAGTCCTTTATTCTCAAATGTAACAAATGAAATACTACTGTTTTATTACTCTTTTACTATGCATAACATTCATATTGTGTATGCCATTCTTATTGATAGTTTTATGTTTATGACTAAAGTTTAAGTTATGACATAAATAGATTTCACAGAGTTCTTAATTTGAGAGAACTGTATTTAGCAAGAGGTACACACAGTACCAACATCGTTATGATTGTTCTACTGCTGGGCAAAGGCATACTTCAGTACCATTATAAAAGATTTTTTCTGCAAATTTGCTCTAGCGACGAACCAATATCCATTCCGTCTGGCCCAAAATAGAATCTATAGAAATCTAATAATAAAAATAATTTGAGATTCAAAGACATATTTTCAGCTAGTAGCGTTTTCAGTTTCTGCATGTCCGACACAGTGTCGTTGATTTTCGCTCTGAGTTTGCTCTAGCGACAAATTAATCTCTATTCCATCTAGCCCGAAATAGACTCTACAGAAATCAAATATTACAAAGAATATGCGATTCAACAATAACTGCAAAGACATATTTTCAGGTAGTAGCGTTTTCAGTTTCTGCATGCCCAAACCGACACAGAGTCGCTGATTTTCGCTCTGAATTTGCTCTAGCGACGAACCAATATCCATTCCGTCTGGCCCAAAATAGAATCTACAGAAATCAAATAAAATAAAGAATCTCACATTCAATAAATTCAAAGACATATTTTCAGCTAGTAGCGTTTTCAGTTTCTGCATGCCCGACACAGTGTCGTTGATTTTCGCTCTGAATTTGCTCTAGCGACAAATCAATCTCCATTCCGTCTGGCCCAAAATAGAATCTATAGAAATCAAATATTATAAAGATTATGAGATTCAATAACTTCAAAGGCATATGTTCAGCTAGTAGCGTTTTCAGTTTCTGCATGCCCAAACCGACACAGTGTCGCTGTATGGCCAATACGCCGGCACAGAAGCCGAAATCTAATAATAAAATGAATCTGAGATTCAATAACTGCAAAGACATATTTTCAGCTAGTAGTGTTTTCAGTTTCTGCATGCCCAAACCGACACAGTGTCGCTGTATGCCCGATACGCCGGGAAAGAAGCCGGGCGTTGACGCATGCGCCCCGCAAGCCACAAACAACCACCCCAGTGTTGCCAACCGTACGAGGTTCCTCGCACAAATACGAGATATACGGCCTTAAGGTAGGCTTAAAAACCAAGCGACAGCGACAACGACGCGCGTCGTTGTCGCTGTCAAGTGACTGGTTTGTATGGATTTGTATGGGGAACCAGAAAGACCGAGCGTCGGCGTCGTAGCGGCGCGCCACAACGCCGTCACGTTGACAGCGCGCTGAGAAGCTTAGAGTTTGTATGGGATGCGGTCGGGTTTTTCTACAAGACCGCAGCGACAACAACGCCGTCAAAATTTGACGGCGTCGTTGTCGCGACGCTTGGAAAATAAGGGTACCATTAGGGCCTTACCACAAAAAAGTTTTTTTGAGCGTCGAACGAGCCGAACGCGTTTTTAAAAAATATTTAAAATGGGCGTTCAACTTGCTTCTAACTTTCTTGTGGTAAGGCCCTTATGGTCTGCCGTACGAGGTACGAGGACACTGCATACATCGTACGCTTTTGTACGAGATTTTCATTTTTACATAATTTTGTATGCAAATGGTTCATACTTTGACTGTAAACAGCACAGTTCTTAATGCCGAGAGCACAAAATGCCTATCAATTGCTGGAAACTTTGTCAATTTTGAACCGTAGAAAGAGATGTAACCAGTGTGACTTGTCCGTATGAAGAAAGAACAAATGAAATAGCAATCCAAACAAAAATACTATGATTTTACTCTGTTTTACTATATATTGGAAGCTCAGTAATATTGTACGAAGTTCAAAAGCAAAAATACGCGCAGTGTGATTACAAAAAAGTTAGACGCGCGTTTAGCACGTTTAGTGTTTAAATTAATTTTTCATACGATTTGACGTTGTCAAGCGACTTTAAACCATGTCTAACTTTCTTTGTAATAACACGGCAATTTTTAGGTGCTTGAGTACATTGAAAGATTTTGGTTGGCAACATTGCCCCATCGAAGCATCACTAGTGCGGTCGCCTCTACCCGCGACGGACCTATCTCTTACTCTCTAAAAACTATCTTCAAAACCTTCTTATTCCTTCACAAAACCGTCACTGAAAATGCTAACATAAACTCCAAAAACAGTGTGATATGTGTTTAGTTTAATAGATCGTGTCAATTTGTGTGTAGTGAAATATTTAGTATAAAATGTTATGAATTATTGTTATTGTAGCTTTGTGTAAGTGCATTATTGTAGCGAAGTTTTCGGACCTTTGTTGTTTCTGAGATGTTCTTCTATTAAAAGGTAAGTGCAATGTGAAATTCTTTTCGTATATTATGTGAGATCGATATTTCTCAACTTGTTTTTTCTTAAATGGGTCTTTATTGAAGGTAAGTACTTTAAATTGTGGTAGAAAATACTTTATAAAACTTTGAAAATCTAGAATTTATTTAATGAGGCTTGAAGCTCCCATTCTTTACAATAGTTTTTTATTTCAGTCTATTACGAGATAATGATTTTCTACTGATTCTTATACTTTCATGATTATTACAAATAATTCCAGTATTGATTTTATTTTACACTTTTCTGTTCTCGCTAATAGAATATTCAATAACATAGCTACCTGTATTTTTTATCCCTGATCTATAAAAATTCAAGCAAATCCCTGGTTATGGCGCTATGAAATTATAATTGCGCTACAAATCCGTTCAGGTTTTATAACGCTCTATGCGATCAAAGGGTTTATGAAACCATAAAAAAGGGCGATAAAATCTTACGCAAATAAACCTTCGAAGGCACTGAGAAGCCTGAGCAATACCTGAAGCCGTTTAGTACTTTCACACAGGTCTAGGACAATTTAACATCACCTGATTGCCTGTGAGAACCTTGAAATAATATCTAAATTCGAAGTAGGTACGGCGATACAATGTGTACATAGCGCTTTTTAAGATTTGTAAACGAAATATTCTACAAAAACACAAACTGCGTCAGTCAAAAAAAATGAATGCTTACGGCAGTTGAAAAACATTGTCAATTTTGACACGCCCAAAACTATGTGATAAGGGGTCTCAATCGCAAAAATATGCAGTCATGTGTGAGATGTCATTTTTACCGTAAGAACACGACAAAGATGTTTTGCCCAATTGCTTACATTCATTTTACCTTTTTTGTTGCGTCTGAACTTTCCGTATGTGATTTTCAATTTTAACTCTCAACTTTTGTTTCTACTAGCCAAAAAAGTGAGATAAATAAATAAAAAAGGCCGAGTAGATTGGGTTCCAAACTTTTCTACCGTCTTGATGAGAACAGAAAGTTTAGAGGCACCAAACTCATTTCATTCTGGAATAGGATAAAAACAGATTCCGAAATTGTACCTACTCGGACATACAAAAGTTTAAAATCAATACATAGTGTAAAATGAAGCCTCCTTTTGAGTTTCTCTGTCTGTCTGTCGTGGAATTCTCTAACTCCACACAAACCAAACAACGGATTTTGCTGCGGTTTTTTGTATTAGATAGAATAATTGAAGATAAAGGTTTGTATGCCGGGTAAAAGCCTTTTTTCGAGGGATAATGAGTTACAGGGGGGGGAAACGCTAACGGGCCCCAAGTTATTTCATAAACAAGTGCTGTTAAATTGATTGGTCTATCTCTATACCATAACCGTGTGGTAGCGGCTAAGAATTCTGCCAAACCTATTCTACTCAGGGTGTTTCGTAAAAGGCGACGTAGAGTTTTTGACATTGGCAACAATATCTGCCGACCATGGTCAACCGTATGGTGGCGGTAATACTACTTACGATAGCATTCCCAAAGAGGGTTGACGTCAGGCAGGCGGCCGGTCATAAAATAATGCCAAATCCTATTTTTGAGTTAAAACAAAATATGTTGCGCCGACCCCAAGTAATTGGTGAATGGGCAGGAAGATGATATCTCTATACCATAATATTATTATCTATGGGACACGTTGCGTACTTATCGTATGGGACACTGTGCGTTGAGTGATAACAACAAGTTGAAATAAAATAATGAGCCCTTGTGTCAGAGTTTATCAACCGCCTAATACCACAAGTACGATATGGTTATCACCACACCAATAGTACATATACATACCGACGTACATAGTATAAGATGAAAAATACAATATAGGGTTACATTTAATTGAGTACAAATCTCTTAAGGGTGAGTTCTATTCACAAAACTGAACAACTTTTGTAATAAACATTTCTTCGAAATATGAAAAAAAATTGTGCCTGACAAACTTTTTCAACATTTTTGTATGGGCGGTCCAAATATTTAATTCATCTGTCGAAGAAAATTTTCTAAAAAAAGTTGTTCAGTTTTGTGAGTAGATCACACTCTGAAGAGATTTGTATTTAATAAAATGTAACCGTATACGGGGTGTTAGGGACGGTGTAACGAAAACTTTGCAGGCGTGCTCAGACCATGAAACTGAACAATAATATATAGTAAAAGTTGTTCAGTTTCATGGTCTGAACACGCCTGCAAAGTTTTCGTTACACCGTCCATTACACCCTGTATACTCTAAGCAAAACACTTATTACTCCAAGTTGTGCACATGACATGTTTGGTATTACGTCAAACTAATTTCCTTTAGAGTTCCGTTGACGCTGATAGAATCTTCATTAGCAATTTCGTAGCTGTTTGCTACGCCGTAGCATATTATTGCGAAAGCGAATGTGACTATAAGACGAGGAAGAGAAACACACACAACGTCCATTTGTGCGTCATTCATTCGATTTTCCATCCTATCTTCATACATATACGGTTTCGCACAACGCTGCGTTGACGGGTGCATCTGTCAAACCGTTTGACACGAGTGGTATTCGTATGAAAATGAGGTAGCAAATCGAACAAATGACACAAAAACGGACGTTACCGCGTGTATCTCTACTTTTTTTTCAGTATGACCACAGAATAAACATGCGTTAGGAGCTAGAGTATTATTTTTTGAGAATTATGACTGTTATTACAACTTCATCTATGGTGGCGTATAACACCATCTTGTGGTTTATTTTCTCCAAATGACGCCAATTTCTTTTCGACACATAATATCTAGCTGTGTAGAGAGTCTCGCTGTTGCCTGCGGAACTAATTTCCCGTAGTGGTTTCTCGTAATGAGCTACTTATTGTTTACTTCACTACTAGAGTACATAAAAGCAAGCTTGAGTATGAATGGTTGGCAATAGTACGAACACAACCTGCCGTCAATCAGTAGTGAAACGATAGTGTCAGCACCTAAGGTCAACACTATTAGCCCTAAACTCCACAGAGAGGACATAGGACGTAGGGCATGACGCTTGACGTTTGACATCGCGACGTTTCCATACAAAATGTACGAAAAAGTATTGACAAAGGCACACACAAGCGTGGCCAAAGCGTCGCATCTATGACAGCTAGCGTCAAAACTAAGAAGAAGATTTGACGATCACTTGTCTGTCAACTGTCATTCTTACGTCCTATGCCCTTCGTCTTTTTGGTGGAGTTTGCGCCTTACATTTATACTTAGGTACATTTCCTATACATTTGACGTACTCATAGGTATGTATGACACTTTTGCTTACTTTTGGCATAGTTCTTTATAGTACGCAAGATCGCTTAAGTGAGAGTTCCCGCGCGTGTAAAAGTTTGGCCCCGCCTTGGAAACGAATCTTTAGGCTATTCTTTAGCTATTCCGAGCCGGGGCCTTGCTAGCATACTTACAAAAAAAAAATGGCAGCCATTTCAAACTTTTTTTATTGGCCAAAATTTAGTTATTTTGTAATAACTCAAAACTGGTAAGTGCTATAAATGAACATTGTATAGAAGAAATGTTACGCGTAAATTTCTGCACAACCTTGCTCTAATAACGTTTTTGATAATCTAATAGTTTGCGAAAAAAACGCTTTAATACATGGCAGTTTTTTCTAAAAACTCACCAAATCTTAAATATGAATTAAGTAGTGAAGTTGGGGATTTATTTATTATTTATTTATGAGCCTGTATTGTCCCACTGCAGGGCAAAGGCCTCTCTCTCTTTTTTCCACGCCTCTCGGTCTAGTGCCAGGTTGTGCCAATCCTTTAGGTACGCGTTCAGCTCATCGCTCCACCTCTTTCGGGGCCGTCCACGTCGCCTTTTAATATTTTTGGGTACCCATGTTGTTGTAATTTTAGCCCATAACTCATTTGGCATACGAGTAACGTGGCCAGCCCAATCCCACTTCAAGCAGGCAGCCTTCTGAGCTACATCCACAATTTTTGTTTGGGAACGCAGCACTGAGTTCCGAACTCGATCGATCAGTTTGACTCAAGTATGCTGCGTTCCATATTGCGTTGACAAACCCCGAGCTTGGACTTCTGAATATCTGTCAAAGACCAGGTCTGAGCTCCGTAGGTAAGAATGGGAAGAATGCACATGTCCATCAGCTTGCGTTTTAAGCATAAAGGCAAGTCGCCCTTCATATGGTCTTTCATAGCCCAATAGCTCTTCCAGGCGTTTTCAGTCCGTCTTTCGACTTCCTTATCTTGTCTCGCCTGGAAAGAGACTATTTGGCCTAAGTAAAGGTACTCTTGGACATATGCGATTTTCTCCCCATCCACTTCCACAATTTGCTCAGTGCGGTTTGTCATGACCTTGGTCTTTGACATGTTCATCTTCAGTCCAACCTCAAGGCTTGCCTTGCTAAGATCTTGCAGCATTTGTTGTAGCTCAGAGGCTGTTGAGGAAAATAAGACGATATCGTCAGCAAAACGAAGGTTGGTGAGTTGGGCATCATCGAGCTGGAGACCCTTGTTTTCCCATTTTGGCGAGAGCTGTTGGAACACCTCCTCGAGAACACTTGTAAATAATTTTGGGGAGAGAGGGTCACCCTGCTTTACTCCCCTTTCTATAGAAAATGTTGTTCCTGGTGATTGCAGTTTTACGTTCGCGGTACTACTGTGATAAATGTTTCTTATAAGATTAATGTATGTTTAGTTTCGTATCAAAAACGGTTTCGTACCTTTTTGAGCGGACGGTGCTGGCAACACTTTTCGGTCCGCCCCGTCTGTCATCTTTACGCTAGCGTTGTTGAAGCGAATTTTAGTTTTAAGTGGTGTAAAATTAAGGTGTTTTGACGGTTTTCTCGTGTGCTATTTGCCACAAGCCATGGCTTCCCTGTGCGGTGGGGAAGTGAACCAAGTGAATTTTGGTTTCGGCTTTTTGATTGAGGCCAACGTGGTCGCCGGTAACATAACCTCACTTTGAGTCGTCGCTCGTCGTCGTCGTGGCTGCCGATACCTACGTATTTTAATTATAAATGATTGAGGTTAACGGGCCGATTTCTCATTCGGAGAGAAATCTTTTAGTTATTTTGTGTTAAAAAACATTATGTGATGTCGAACTGTGAACTGTAGTGCAAATTGGAGGAAAGGAGTTCTAGAACGAGCGGATGTTCCAGCGCTGTGAGTTTAGGTTATTCCCTATTCCTGCGCTCCTAAAATATCCTGAATACCTGATTCCTGTCATACTTAAACTCACAAAGAAACGGCATCATCGTTTGCTCGGTAAGCAATTCGTTGCTGGGCCCTGTTTAAGTAGATTTTGGAAACAAGAATTTCTCGGCCGGAAACTTTCCGGAACAAAATTCTCTCATTAAATTTATTTTATTTAGCTATAGTAAAGAGCACTACGAATCGTAGTCAAATGTTGTTCCGAGGCTGATCAACCATTTAGTTTTAGATTTTAAGATAACTTTAATTTGCTTCCACTGCGCTAAGATCAGCTTCGGAATCAAACATTTTTTGGTAGCAGAGCGTGGTTGCTTTATTGCAACATAGTTAGCCGTAATTTAGTATTAAGCGTGTTTTTTATATTACCCACATATTTTATTAATTTTGGAAAATATTGTTTCGGTTTCTTTTTGTGACTGTATTGTTTGCCTAGTGAACGGTATCTTATCGGTAAGGTCTAGGCCAGTCAACTAACATTTATTTTGTGGTATTTGTTATTGGTTTTTCGTTTTATTAAGTCGAGTGTGTAAAAGTTGGTACCATGGCTCCTCGATCGCCAGGTATAAGGCTGCTATAAAGACAGAATTAAGGTGGTTTACTACCACAGCGGCAATGATCGGCCGCGAGGACCGGGAGGACGCGCTCTTGAAAAGTGCACTACAGGCAGATGAACGGGTTCGTTGTGTCGGAACACCTCACAGAGTGCCTCATGCTCCTTGAGGAAGCTCCTAACCCTGAAGATAAGGAGCTGGTTGAGGGCGATGTAAGCCAGTGCTTGGAGCTGGCACAGGACATTGCGCAGGCAGCTGCGGACATATCTAGGCGACGTGACGGAAAGGAAAAGCCATTCCGTGGTAAAGTGGGACAAGGATTACAGGTGCCTCTTCCGCCTGTTACGGTTCCAGTCTTTGCAGGCGATTACGCCGACTGGCCGGCGTTTGAGGACCTGTATAGCAGTGTGGTCCACACACGGACGGACATAACGCCGGCGTACAAGATGGCTCAGCTGATGTCCAGGCTACATGGAGAGCCTCATGAATTGCTGACGCATTTGGCTGTCTCGGATAGCAATTATGAGGTGGCGTGGAAGATCCTTACCGACCGGTATCGAAACAAGCGCCTGATTGTAGACAGGCTGTTAGACCAGTGGCTGTCAATACCAACCATAACGCGAGGTACGGACCTCCGCGAGAAAATCTTCCACCCAGTCAGTGTCGCGGTCAGCGCACTAGAGCGACAGGGTTTGCCAGTGGCGGGCTACGGTTATATCTTGGTCCACACAGTGCTTCGCCGCCTGCCGAGCGAAATGGTCGCTCGATTCGAGCAGCTACATGGGGCAAGTCCTCGGACCACCTCCCGACCTACGAGGATCTGAAGTCGTTCCTCGAGGCCGAAAGCAGGCGAGTGGACGTCCAGGCTGGTGAAGCCCTCGCAAGGAGACCTCTGCCCTCGCCACCCGGAACGGCCGGGTGCACCGGCGCGAGGAGGCAACAGTGGCAACCCAGGCGGTACAACACCGCATTGGAATCAGGGTGTGCCTACTGCAGGGAGACAGGCCACGGGGTGGCAGCGTGTCAGGAGTTTGCTGCGCAGCGGGTTCAGAGGAGACGGGGTGTGCACAGCAGAGGCGTTGGTGTTTTCGGTGCCTGGGGCCGCATCAGGTGCGAGTGCCCTTCAAGCACCAACTGTAGGTACTGCCAGGGTGCACACCATCCGCTGCTCTGCATGAATCGCTCCGGAGGCGCCGGGGCAGCGCTGGATCGGATCAGCGAAGGAGCCTGCCCACCAAGGGAGGAGCAACGCTCCCACCCCTCCAAGGAGGAGCCCACCTCCGCATCGGTCACAGGGACAGGCAGGGGGACGTCAACAGACGGAGCCCACTTACCCAAGGACGTGGGGACAATCCCCACCACGGCAGCAGGTGCCGGATTGGGGAAGAGCGGCACAGGAACGTGGCCAAGGACACCCATCCCAGGTACGGGATTCAACGGGCGGGTGTCAGGGGAGCACTAGGCAGCCACCAGGGTACATGCAGTATTCTGCGGGCTTGAGCCACCTGGTTGGGTCTCAAGACCCACGCATGCCCCGCCTATGCCTGAGTACCCGCGGCTACAGGCGCAACCTCGGTACGGACGTTTGCCGTCGGGGTACTATAGAACTCCAGCCATGGCCTTTATGGGCAGACCTCCTACCAGCAGGAGTGGGACCCATACACAGGTTTGGGTAGTGAGGATACCCCGCGGGACGCGGCCTCACCGCGTTTAGATTCCCGCTAGGTAATCGCCGCCTACTCATCAGCTTCGGCTCCCGTCCAATCACGGTACTTTTGCCAACGGCTAAGATTTGGGTATGGGGATACGGTGGCCGGACCATTCAAGTAAGAGCCCTACTGGATACAGGGCTCAGGGATGTATTGTATCGAGTAAGCTGGTGAGTAGGCTAGGCCTAAATGTACGGCCAAGTGAGGATGAAGCTGTAGGCATCGGGGCCTAAATGTGCCTGACATTCGGGGTCAGACGAACTTTGAGTTCGCATTAGGTAGCACATGTACAGGGTCAGCTATCAAGTCTCAGCCGTGGTGCTGGATGAAGTGGTTGGGAAACTCCCAGGTTAGGTTACCACCAACGGTACGAGGGTTAACCACAGGGTTGGAGTTAGCTGATCCTGATTTTGATACTCCTGGTACGGTGGACGTACTTCTCGGGTCAGACGTCTCGGGAGATTATGGTGCGGTAGGAAGAAGGTACTCCAGGAAACTGGTTTGGTGGCCGTAGATACCACAGGGGTATGTTGTTTTCGGCCCAGTTTGGAGACCTCAGGACCTACCAGAAGGGGATCCGGTCCTCTATGGTAGTGTGCTGTCAGAGGTGCTGCAGAGGTTTTGGGAGTTCAAGAGCGCCCACGGCGGACAGACGGAAGCCAGAGGATGACGAGTGCGAGTTGTTCTATCAATACAACACTGCGAGATGCCCGTCAGGCAGATTCGTGACCAGGCTACCTTTTCTCCCAAACCGCCCCGCTTTAGGTAGTTCGCGACAGCTCGCGGAACGGAGACTACTCGGAATGGAGCGGAAGATGAGGCGAGACCCAGCACTTCGGCAGAAGTATATAGAATTCATGCGGGAATATATTCAATTGGGCCACATGTCGGTGTCCAGCCTGGATTGAGGTGTGTCGAGCATTATTACATTCCACACCTGGCTGTCTTGAAGTCACCTGAGGCGAAAATACGGGTGGTGTTTGACGGTTCTGCTCCTACCTCGAATGGTGTGTCTGTGAACCAATGTTTGCACGCGGGTCCTAAATTGAACCGGGACATTGTGGACATTCTCACAGACTTTCGGTTACACCAGGTAGCGTTCGTCGCAGACGTCAAAATGATGTTTCGCCAAACCATGATACATCCGGATGACCGTCGGTATCAGCTGATTTTGTGGCGTGAGAGCCCAGATGAGCCGATGGTCACATACGAACTTAACACGGTGACGTATGGACTTAAGCCAAGTCCGTATTTGGCAGTACGTACGCTGCGAGAGTTGGCCGCACAGGAAAGGGTAAGATATCCTCGAGCAGCAGCAGTACTGGATCGCGACGTCTACGTGGACGATATCTGCACGGGTGCTGATAGCGTGGAGCAGGCGCTAATTCTACGAGACGAGTTGATCGCGATCATGGGTTCAGGAGGTTACGAGTTGCGGAAATGGTTGTCCAGTTGCCCAGAGCTCCTGGCCGGTTTGCCAGGCGAGTTCCATCAGGACCCGCACCTCTTTGAGAACCCGGACAATCCAAACACGTTGGGCATCCTCGGGGTGCAATATAGGCCAACGCATGACGTATTCACGTACAAGATCGAGCCCGACCTTTTGGAAAACTTGGACTAAGCGGTCGGTACTGTCGACAATCGCTAGAACGTTCGATCCTAGCGGATGGATCGCCCCGGTTACGTTCATGGCGAAGTGCTTTTTACAAAGGTTGTGGCTAGCCAACTTAGGATGGGACGACCAACTCTCCGGAGAGTTGTTGAAGGATTGGCTCAAGTTTGTGACCACCTTACCAGGATTGTGCACATCGCGATACCCCGCAAGTTAGTCCCATCGGTGGGATGTAAGGCTACCCTACATGGGTTTTGTGACGCCTCGGAGCGAGGGTACGCGGCAGCTGTATACCTTCGGACAGCAAGTTCAACGGGAACTGTGCACGTGCGTCTGGTTATGGCCAAAAGTAAGGTGGCACCAGTCAGAACTAGATGGACCATCCCCAAATTGGAATTGGCAGGGCAGCTCTTCTAGCGCGCTTGCTAAATCATGTAACCTGCAATCTGCGTGGTACCACCAACTTGGATGAAACGGTGTACGCGTGGACTGACAGTCGGATAGTTCTGTGCTGGTTGCAGACGTCGGTACATACACTTGAGGTTTTCGTGGCAAATCGGGTGTCACAGATTACGGGGTCGGAAACTCCGTTAGTGTGGAGGCACGTACCGGGAGAATGGAACCCAGCGGACTGCGCTTCGCGCGGGTGCAGGGCACCTGATTTGGTGAGTCACCCACTGTGGTGGGGACCTCAATGGCTGACTGAGTCGCCGCAGGAATGGCCCTTCAACGAGTGCAGGGCGCCGCTTGGGCCACCTGATCGAGGTTTGCGAGTGAACGTGGGGCAACTCGTACCGAAGCCTAACCCAGCTTTCTTGCTGGAACGGTATAGCTCCTCGACAAACTTCTTGGGGTGACAGGTTGGATCAAGCGGTTCGTGAACAACTGCAGGAAGCCTCAAGCAGAACGGAACTTTACACCTGTCCTCTCGCCTGCGGAGCGGAATGCGGCTCTATGCTCATTGGTTAGAGTCGTCCAGGCGGAACATTTTGAAGAGGAGGTCAGGCTGCTCAGGGATGGATGTGGAAAGCTGAAGGGAGGAATTGTGCGCCTCAACCCATTCCTGGATGAGCAAGGTATGCTCAGGGTTGGAGGCAGACTTCGGAACGCTAGCCTGCCCTTTTCGGCTCGGCATCCACTGTTACTTCCAAAAAGGGACCCTTAGTTGAGCTCTTAGTCAGGGATCGTCATGAGAAAACTCGCACGCGGGCTGTAATGCGCTATTGGCCATTCTACAGCGCGAGTTCTGGATCTTATCGGGACGACGAACGGTACGTAGCGTTGTGTTTAGGTGCTTGCCTTGTTACCGCTTGAAGGCAGCCACAATGCAGCCACAGATGGGAGATCTTCCACCGGACCGGGTGACGGAGGCCTGGACGTTTGCAGGTGTGGGAACGGATTTCGCAGGCCCTTTCATGGTAAAGGCATCACGCCTGCGGAACGCAAAGTCTATAAAGGCGTACTTGTGCGTGTTCGTGTGCCTAGCCACCAAGGCCGTCCACTTGGAGCTCGTGGCCGACCTTTCTACGGAGGCCTTTTTGGCGCTGAGAGAGATTTACGTCGCGACGAGGGCGACCAGCGCTGATCAGGTCGGATTGTGGTACCAACTTTAAGGGTGCTGATCGGTGTATGAAAGAAATTGTAACGTTCTTACGGGAGAACGAAGAAGCCATCAGCACGGGCCTCTCCCGTCAGGGCATTACCTGGGTGTTTGATCCACCAGCGTGCCCTCACTGGGGTGGTATTTTTGAAGCGGTTGTAAAGTCCGCTAAGACGCATTTGTTGCGCGTCGTAGGGTTAACAATTTTTGGTAGCAGAGCGTGGTTTGTAAAATTGAGGCTGTACTCAATTCACGTCCTTTGTGTCCGCTCAGCTCAGACCCAAATGATTTAGAGGCCCTGACGCCAGGGCATTTCTTAATTGGCCGCCCACTTAACGCCTTGCCGGAATATCCCTATCCGGAGGTGAATAGCAATCGTTTGTCGCGTTATCAGTTGCTGCAGCAAATGACTCAAAACTTTGGGAAGCGTTGGTCGCTTGAGTACTTGCACATTCTGCAGCAACGCCTTAAGTGGACGGACAGGACTGAACCCCCCTGCATTGGGGATCTCGTTCTGGTTAAGGATGCCAACCTACCGCCACTGCGTTGGCGCCGGGGGCGCATTCTCAACCTGTTTCCGGGTAGTGATGGCACTCCTCGAGTTGCAGAAGTTCAGGTGGGGGATTCAGTCCTTAAGCGAGCAGTAGCTACATTATCACGCCTGCCATGCATAGAGCGGACCGATGTGTCGGTCCGGGGCGGGTGAATGTTTAGTTTCGTATCAAAAACGGTTTCGTACCTTTTGAGCGGACGGTGCTGGCAACACTTTTCGGTCCGCCCTGTCTGTCATCTTTACGCTAGCGTTGTTGAAGCGAATTTTAGTTTTAAGTGGTGTAAAATTAAGGTGTTTTGACGGTTTTCTCGTGTGCTATTTGCCAAGCCATGGCTTCCTGTGCGGTGGGAAGTGAACCAAGTGAATTTTGGTTTCGGCTTTTTGATTGAGGCCAACGTGGTCGCCGGTAACATAACCTCACTTTGAGTCGTCGCTCGTCGTCGTCGTGGCTGCCGATACCTACGTATTTTAATTATAAATGATTGGAGGCCAACGGGGCCGATTTCTCATTCGGAGAGAAATCTTTAGTTATTTTGTGTTAAAAACATTATGTGATGTCGAACTGTGAACTGTAGTGCAAATTGGAGGAAAGGAGTTCTAGAACGAGCGGATGTTCCAGCGCTGTGAGTTTAGGTTATTCCCTATTCCTGCGCTCCTAAAATATCCTGAATACCTGATTCCTGTCATACTTAAACTCACAAAGAAACGGCATCATCGTTTGCTCGGTAAGCAATTCGTTGCTGGGCCCTGTTTAAGTAGATTTTGGAAACAAGAATTTCTCGGCCGGAAACTTTCCGGAACAAAATTCTCTCATTAAATTTATTTTATTTAGCTATACTAAAGAGCACTACGAATCGTAGTCAAATGTTGTTCCGAGGCTGATCAACCATTTAGTTTTAGATTTTAAGATAACTTTAATTTGCTTCCACTGCGCTAAGATCAGCTTCGGAATCAAACAATGTATGTGTCGGGAATATTCTGTTTTTTAAGGGCTGTAAATATTGAAGTGTGTGTCAGACTATCGAATGCCTTCGAGTAATCGACAAAAGCAAGGTACAAAGGTAGCTGGTATTCATGGTGTTTTTCAATTACTTGATTTAAGGCCTGGAGATGGTCAGTGGTCGATAGACCTGGGCGGAAACCTGCCTGTTCAGGTGGCTGAGCTTTATCAAGGAGACCAGACACTCGATTTTCAATCACCTTAATAAATGCCTGAAGTTGGGGATTAAGAATTACTTACTGTGTGGGTAGACCTTGCTACGGTATCCTGACTGATACTTAGTAACAAGCTTTCTGTCCAGAGGTTTTACCCGCTAATATATTTTCAAGTAAACAAGCAAATTTTTTGCCAATTTACACCCTGAGTTTTACCACCTTATGAGATGATTTTCTTAAATTCCTTTCCTGGTGTTATTTCACCCAACCAAAATAACCTCTGCGCAAAATTTTAAGAACCTAGGTCCAGTGGTATTGCCTGTGCATAGATTTACAATTTGTAAAAAAAATATTAAATTTGTTCGTAGTTGCCAAATTTTTGCAATCTCTTGAGGCTGTTCTTTAATAATTCTGACCCAAGGTCCTGTTAGGATAGCAAAAAAGTACAAAATGTGGCAACAACGAACAAACTCTACTTTTTTCATACAAATTGTATACCACGCACAGGCAATACTACTGGACCTAGGACCATGAAATTTTGCACAGAGGTTATTTGAATAATCTTAATTAATATCAAGAAAGGATTCCAAAAAATTCATCACCTAAAGTGGTAAAACAGAGGACGAAAATTTGTATAAAATTAACTTGTTTACTTCAAAATATATCAGCGAGTAAAACCGCTGGGCGGAAAGCTTGTTACTAAATATCAGGCAGGATATTGTAGCATGGTCTACCCACACAGCGAGTGACTCTTAATCCCCAACTTTACTACTTACTTTATACTTTCGAATTTGTGAGTTTTCAGCAAAAACTGCCATGTTGTGCTACGTTTTTCTCGCAAACTATTGGATTATGAAAAAGTTATTGATAACATTCATATGCAGAAATTTACGCTTAACATATCTTCCATACAATAGTTATTTGTAGCTCTTACCATTTTTGAATTATTACAAAATAACAAAATTTTGGCCAATAAAAAAAGTTTGAAATGGCTGCCATTTTTTTTTTTGTAAGTATGCTAGCAAGGCCCCGGCTCGGAATAGCTAAAGAATAGCCTAAAGATTCGTTTCCAAAGCGGAACCGACCTGAAACACGCACGGGAACTCCCAAAATTTTTTTGTATAGAAATTCTAACCTACTATTAGCTTGCTTATCTAGAACATAGGTAAGGACGACTTAAGGCCTATTTCGAACTTTGCTTAGCTAGCGCTTAGCAAGCTTTGTAAATCTCAGCCTAAGATTATTTACTAAGATTCCAAATGACGCCAATTCTGCCGTGCAGTCCCTAAAACGCAGTATCTGCAAACGGACAGTTTTGAGAAAACAGCGAAAAACTAATTTAGCTAATTATTTTTACAATTTCTCGATGTTTTCAGTTAAGACTTTCGCTACCATTAAAAACGTATTGTTATAAAGAAGGAAGGGATAGAAAAATAAGTTACATTTAGCTCACAGTTTACAAAAAAAAAAACAAATGTTTAATTTCGTTGCAGTTACTACATTTCAATTTTAGATTTTTTTCTCATATAAACTGCATAAAATGCACTATGTGTGCAAGATACTGCAAATTTTTGCAAACTTAATTAATATTGCCATCTAAAATGCAGTATCTCACCTACTTTGCTGCGTTTTAACATGTAAACCTAAATAATAGCTCGCAGTTACCGCTATCTTATAAAAATGACATGTCAAAAAATCGTCTTCTAGCCAAACAAGCCCTAATCGAGAAACAGGCGGAGGCTGAACGGGCCCTAATTGCTGCGAAGCTAGAGGAGCAACAAGCAAAAACAGACCTGGAAGATCACTCCTCATAACGCTTGGTGCACGATGGGTGCGGGCTTCCAAAAATTGTAATGATTACGGAGGAAGAGCTAAAATATAACACGAATATACCCACTTATCAGGATTACGTGTAGCGGAAGCGGTTGGTGAAGTTTTGAGACGCTTGATAATTGCCTTGCCTGGCTCTAATTAAATTTAAAGATAGCTGGTGACTTCTGGTGTCGGAGGCCAAGATCCTCTTTGGGTCATTGAGCCACCTTAGTAAGTAAGTAAGTAAGGCTCTAATTAAAGTAATTTAATTTGCCTTTTAGGTGCGTTTCGTTTTGTAATGGTTGTTTCACTTTCATTTCGTAGAGGACGAAACTCACAAGAGTTGTCACAAGACACTCGTGAGACCGATGCCTCGCAGATTCGCCATCGTACATCTTGACTATACATATCCTAAGTAAAATACCTTTAGCGCCTTCCAATAAAACCAAGATTGTACCGTTTAGAATCAATATACTGCGATTTAGGTTGTAAATTAAGACAAATTAATAATATCGATTTCCCAAATAACATGCAGTATGTGCTGCATAGAAGCAAGATACTGCAATTTAGGTGGTAAATTAAGCTCATTAATAATATAAATTTCTCAAGTAACATGCAGTATGTGATGATTCAAATTAAGATACTGCAATTTAGGTGGTAAGTTCTGCCCATTTATAATATCAATTTCCCAAGTAAAATACAGTATGTACTGTTTATAATCAAGATACTGCGATTTAGGTGGTGAATTAAGTTTATCAATAATACAAATTTCCCAACTAAAATGCAGTATCTGATTTTTACTGCACTTTAGCCGGTATATTACCATAACATAACTACATAAATTACAAACTGCATTGCAGTTTCTGTATTCATTACTGCATTTTAATCAGTAATGTTCGTTGATAACTGTAGATGCTGCATTTTAATTGGTATTGTTACATTAATTTGCCGTTTTGTGATCAGTTACTGCAAATCGACTTTCAATTATTTCAACTTTTAGTTCTTTTAGCAAAAAACCGGAGAAATTGACATAAAGCTTGTGATGTGGGTGTCAAGGTTCAACATTTAAAAAAAATTGGCAAAAATGCAGATACTGCGTTTTAGGCTCTGTACGGCAGAATTTCTCTGCCACACATAATATCTAGCTGTCGACAGTCGCGCTGTTGCCTGCGGAACTAATTTCCCGTAGTGGTTTCTCGTAATGAGCTACTTATTGTTGACTTCACTAAGGTTAATTACGAGTAATCAGTAGCACCTCAGCCATTTAATTAGCCTGTTTCTACCTAAAAGTCACTGTACGTAAATTAGTTCTAAAAGCGTAGAAAAAAACATACAAAAAATAAAATAAAATTAAGGTATCAATCAACCCGAATTGATTCTCAATGATTTTCGATAACTAAATGGAGAACTTATTAATATGTATTTGTTATCATATCTACTGGGATAACATAACCCGCTGTGGAATTTCTGAAAATTCAGAAAATCATCAATGTTTGACGTCTATCAAATGACTGTATAATTATAATAGCTCGGTACTTACAGCTATAAATATTCTACATAAACTTTTACAATAGAAGCATTAGTTCCTACAGAAATATATTAATCTACTTTTGATTGTCGCACATATTTGATATGAAATATGAATATAATATTATGAATTTCAATATTTTTGAAATAGGTGGCGTGACTGAGCCGATTCGCGTTTTAAACGTTTTCGCCGAAAACTAACAGCGACATCTCTCGGCGAATAATGCTTTTTTCCCGCGGAATAATAGGTTGCAGCGGGTGAAACCGCTGACGGGCAGCTAGTACGTAATAAAGTAAAAATAACACTGGTGCCGGCTTAGAATGCATTACCCCATATTAGGGTTTTCGAATACCCGACCAATTTTGATACCCGGGTATCGGGTACGATTTTTTTAAATACCCGGGTATACCCGGGTACCCGGGTATTACCATTTTAAGTAAAAATGGGTTGGAAATTGAGAAACAAAGATTTAAAAGTTAACTCTATCTAAAGTTAATTATAATGCCAAACATTCAGGTTCAAGGTGATAATAATTTAGTAACATAAGACAAACAAAATAGGTAGGTATACAATAAATATTTCAATATTATTAGTCTCACATTGCATTACTTTCGTTTCTATTCGCTTCTAATAGTTTTTACGTGGGAGAAAGATATTTTGGCGAGATAAAAAGTATCTACCCTATGCATTTCCACAATAATTAACCAAATTTTCTAAAGGTGATAAAACCTTGAAATTGTACGCACAGGTTTTGATGAAATTCGTTATAAACCAATAGAAATACTAAACATTATTATCATTGATACAAACATTTTCTCTCAATAATATACTATAAAAAATAGATATACAGGGTGGTCCATGGAGTGACGTCAATAAAAAGAAATTAGATTCCTTACATCTTGGGGTATTCGAAAATACCCCATGTATGTACCGCGATTATTTTTAGTTTCCGAGTTATTCAACTTTTAAAGTTGTATGGGAAATACTCGAATGGCAGAATTTTTTTCCTTTTTTTAACGCTAAAAAGTACAAATCATAAGAATTGTGCTATGAAATCAACCGCGCGACAAGCCTTTATACGGAAGTAAAAAAAGGAAAGGAAAAATGACTGAGAGATTTTCCCATACAACTTTAAAAGTTGAATAACTCGGAAACTAAAAATAATCGCGGAACATACATGGGGTATTTTCGAATACCCCAAGATGTGAGGAATCTAATTTCTTTTTATTGACGTCACTCCATGGACAACCCTGTATAAAGTCAATTCCTATAGAAAACTAGACATATGAATTCAATTTGTTAAAAGAAATAATATTTTTGAAAATATAACTTAATCCTTTAATCTTTTTACTATTTTGTTTGTATTACATCAGTCTATCTGTCTCTTTCTCGAGTACCCGGGTACGCACGTCGTTTGTACCCGGGTACCAAAAGTTTGAAATACCCGGGTATACCCGGACCCGGGTACCCGGGTAGAAAACCCTACCCCATATGTATCCGTGGGTGTCGAAGAATCGTCTAAGTGATTTGAGAGTTGATGTGTATTGCAATTTTAGGCGATACACAGACTCAGTCATACGTGGTGTGAATGGTCGATTTTTAAAGCTGTTTACGCTCTACCTATCCCGCAAGGGGTATAGGCGTGATATATGTATATAATATGTAAAAATAAAATTCACATTCACATATATAATTCTGTTAGTGTACATCTTAGAGTCTACATAATATACTGGTTATTTAAACTATTATTAATGAATAACCATTTTATCTCTGTTTAGTTTAAATTCTAAAGAGTAGGTATGTCTAGTTTTCTTTTCGAGATACTTAATAACAGTATGGAACACAAATACAAGGTGTACCTTAAATGGGTATGTTGTAATGAATGATAGTGATAGTACATACCAAGCAAGCTACGACATCCATTGTTAGACTTTCTCCATTATAAACTTCCCGTTTGCTAGCTGTAGATAGCCATTGTTCATGTTCATGGCTTTTGTCAACAAGAGAATAGATACAAACATCGTGTATCGATTTAATAACAAACATGGTATACTAAAATTAAAATGCGTTCATTATATTTACATACACATGTAAGAAAGACTTTAGCTGCTTTAGCCCTTGCGGGTTGCGGGGTAGGCAGAGAGTCGAAGGCCGCAAAAACACGGGTGCAATCGCCATGTCTGAGAAGTATTTGAGGCCCGTTTCGAAAAATCATGATTCCCTATAATGACCTGTTATTTGGTTGTCGCCTAAAATTAATGTTTAATCATTGTTTAATGTTATCTATCGATGACAGTTTTGAGTGGTTAGCTAAGAATATTTTACCTTGTTCAAACTGGGACAAAATAAGGTATCTGTTTTCTTATCTTGATATTGAATCGAAACTGCGTGGAGAATGCGGCTGTGAAACTTCGAAAACGAAGAAATGACAAAAAGTGTCTTGTATTGTCTTGTCATTGACTATTTAATATCTTGTCGGCGAGAAAATTTCTTACCACCATTCACCAAAATTTCCTATTCATAGTTCGTTATTGAGTTTGTAAAACAAATCAAGAATTTTGATAACCCCTATTGCCTGAAGAAGATACTTTATTTCAATTTATTTGGTTTGACAGATGCATCCGCTAGCTCTGAGCCATAAAATAAAGAGTATACAGATGGTTCACTCGACTACATTTAGAATTTTTGCGACTGTCAATTGTTACATAGCCAGTGTTGCTATTGTCAAAAAGCTCAAAGTAAAAGAATTTCTTTGATACAAGAACGTCATAGGATACTGTCTGAGCCAATTTTAATTCAAGAAATATGACGTTTGTGGCTACCATCTTCTTAGTTACCTTGACTTCCCATAATTCCAGTTAAAGCCAGAAAGCGGCAAAATCGTCGCCAGTAAGGAGTGAGCCATCTGTAAAGGCGCCCCGCGTGCCGTTTTCCCAACTTGTGCCTGCGCATCGCACCCCGCTAAGTCAACGGATGCGTCTGTCAAACCGACTGACACAAACCGTATTTGTATAAAAAATAATAATTGTTATGCAGCGCTATAATAACGCACAAACGGACGTAAAGTGTGTTTCTCATCTAAATAGGTATCTAATCTGGACCGTCGCTCTGCCCTTTGGATCAAGAGAAAGGCTTGACCCTCAGTAACAAGATCTGATGATTATACAACCTATCAATAATTGTACAACACTATACCTAATGCCTGCTATTGGCTGAATTTAGACTCAATGACGTAGTCTGAAGGCAATTAGATGTGTCTGTGTCTGGGCAGATGTGATGGGCTTGAATAATATGTTTAACTTACCTACAGTATTTTTGCCTTTTTGTAACTCGTAGGTAGACAGATAATGTATATGAGCTGTCCGATTCGGTATAACAGCTGGCACCTATTTATATGGTTGGCGTGTGAAGCCGGCTTAGAATAGCATCACCCCGTATCCTTCCTGTGGGTATCGTAAGAAGCGACTAAGGGATTTGAGAGTTGATGTGAATTGCAATTTTAGATTATTTAAATGATTTGTTTTATCGTGTTCACGAAATTCATACTTTGAAACAGATTTGACATTGGTTTAAAAATAAACGATCTTAATAACGATCATCTAAGTACTTATTCCAAAAATATAATTTCTATCTAATCTAGGTACAAAAAGTTCGCATGATTGTGAAACATGTAGAATTAAGTAGACGAGCCAATAAAAAGCTTGATTTGACAGCTGTCTAGCCTAATTTGAGATCCAGGATAATGCTGAGGATAGATTACATTTTCCTTTACTGACATTTCATTCATTACGGGTCTGACAGCTGCCAGATCAAGATTGTTATGTTGGTCTTACTGTAGGTAAGTAAGGAGGGTAAACGTAAGAACACCTAAGTGAAATATTGATAACAAAAAATGCTTTCTTCCTTAATGAAGTTAAATAACAGGAAGAAATGCTTGTTGCCTCATTTTTCGAACACAAAACACGTGTAGCTTTTAAGGAAAAGCCTTGCCCGGAGCAAATTTAGACAAAAGCTTTTATGTTAGGTGTAAAAATACTGGAGATCAGATAAGTGAAAAACCAGTCTAAGAAATTAATCCTTTTTGCAAGGAACGTAGGTCGAAGTATTAAAAATATGTTTGAACCTGCCTAGCCAATTGAAGTAAGTAGGTAATTTACTCTGGCCGTAATACATTTAATACTTACAAATCGTAAAGTTACTAAGTCAGAGACATAAATCTGTTAAACTGTTTAATTTTCATCGCCATTTTACCTGTTTTCTACCGAGAACATCTCCCAATGGCGATCTTAATGTTTTTGCTAATTAGTTAAATTGCGCCTCGTTTATTTACCGGACTTCTTCATGCTGCCCATTAAAATACCAATTTGGCTCGGAACTCACTTGCTGACAGTTCTACGAAATATGAACTTGCAAAATGCCTGTTTATACGGGCAGGATTTTATCGTTTGAATTTCGTTTTCTGTACTGCCGACGCTATCGCTGTTCAATTTTACCCTGTGACAAGATCTGAGCAAATCTGTGATGTTTCAACGGAAGTTTCGTTGCGTTATTTTAACTACGGTTTTTAGTGTCATGAATTCAAAATTATTACCTACGCATTTGTAAGATGCATGCGTTATCGCTGCGCTAAAAATACCAGCAACGGTTGTCAAGTGGGGGAATCACAATAACAGCGAAACAACGCGGAATTGCAGCAAATTTTATATCGGGTGAAATTTTACTAGTGACCGTTAGCAAAACTCAGAATCAGCTGGTGATAAGGAACTACATTCCCTAAGAAACAAAGGTTAAAGCTACGGTTGAAAGATGAAAAAAAAACTCCCACTGAAACTCAAATAAGCTGATCTTCATTTTTGTAAGGGAAGGTCCAAAGTTTCTTTTCATATTTCAACCCATATTTCATGGTTCCAAGATTTTGAGTTTCATGGGCACGGTTTTATTTGTTGCTTTGTAACACCCATTATATCTAATGTACCTATTCTTGCAACATAAACACATATTTTTTAGCGGTTATTCTATCCAGCGTGCTAGGATTACACTGTAAGCTTGTTATACATGTAAGCGTATAAGAATTATCGAGGTTAACCTAGTTAACCCTGGGACCAGATTATTTTTAATTTTGTCGAACTAAACTAAACGCACGCTTTTGTAGTTCTTAACTAAGGTAAAGCCCAAACGCAACGTCCGTTGCGTCGCTATTTTAGAACACTAACGGATGCATCTTTCAAATGCATATAAAATCTGGTAAATATATACTAAAACCCGACGTTAAAACGTTATTCTAATGTTGGTTTCTAGTATGCATCTGACAGACGCATGCGTTAGCGTTGCGCTAAAGAAAGCAGTCGCGGACGTTATCTACATGTGAGCAACGCCTTATATTTACGTATTGGTACTACGGTCTTGATTGAGCGTCACCATAAAGTGGACAATTTGTTTTCTACTTTTTCAAAACTTTATGACAATTATTAGCGGGCTATACGCTGCAACTCATTTTCCCGCGAGAATAAGGCATTTTCCTGGCATGTGTTATACATATAAATTAATTAATGAAGGTTTCTCTTCAATCAATCTATCTATTATATAAAAGCCGCATCAAAATCCGTTGAGAGGTTGAGGAGGAGTTAGCTAATTTGACGAGAGACAGACTAACGCAAAAAGCGACTTAATTTTATACAATAAATTGAGTTCTATTCTACTTTGATTCCATTAAAATGCAGGCAAGGTCCATTGCCTACCTAGAGTAGGTAGTTGAAAGGTTTCGCTTTTACCTTTCAGTCCCTCTGGTAACATTATTTCACGGTCCATTAATGGGTCAACTCAAAGCGGTCTGAGATTTTCCTTTTCACTGATTTCAACTTGAAGGTCAGATTCATTGGGTTTCATGTTTCATCAAACGTTGAATGTGGTTTTGATCTGCAGGAGGTTACAGCTGTTTGGTAGCGGTTAAGAAGACTGCCAGCCTTAGGACACTCATCAGGTTGTTTCGTAAAAGGCGACGTAGACTATGGCGCTTTACATACATATCGTTATTTTTGTTAGCAAAATGTGAATTTACACCTAAATCCTACATAAATACAACGACGCATGCTTAACGGTGCGTTGAAAGACGCGTTTGTAAAATTGGTTGGTTTTGTTGTTGACAGATGCTACGTGGCTATAACACAGATAGATAGTCGTAACTTCTCGACAAATAGTCGTAAGTTGTTGCCGTAACTGCCACAGTTCTATGCTTTGAGAAACACGGCTGCCGAAAGTTCTATGCAACCCATTTTGAGCTGTACAGTAGGTACCTTAGGTACCGTGTTACGCCTCCAAGAGCAAGCATAAGACTAGGACCTCGAGTTAACGAGATCACTTTACTCTGTTCTTCTTTACTATATGAAAAATCGGTATAAACACGTAAATACAGGTTAACTGGAGGTGCTGCTGATAGTACCTACTTACCGTAAGTAATCTAATCATCGGCTTGTAAACGTTTTTCTCAAGGTTAGCCAGGCTTTCACGTCGGTTAAGGGTGGGTGAAGGCTTGTGAAATATCCAATTTGGATAAGGATATTTCATTATTATTTTCATCGTGTTACAAGAAAGGATAAAACCATTTACATACCTATATAATATCACGCCTTGCGGGGTAGGCAGAACCTAAACGGCACTTAAAACCACGTCTAGCTGAAGTTTGTAAGTCTTTCAGAAGAGTGTATCACCACAGTGACAGGTTGTTAGCCTGTTGCTTAGCTCTCAAAACACATAGATAAAAGCTACTACCTACTCAGGTACAATCTTGATCGATTATTCGTCAAATAAAACTAAACAAACATCATTTAAAAACTCAGTCACCACAAAAATTCAAACGTGTCTAAAATCTTTTGTAGGAAAATGTTTTATTACATACATACGAATCCCTTGCGGGGTAAGTGCAACAATCATCATCATCTTCCTGCTCTTATCCCAATTACTTGGGGTCAGCGCAACACGTTTCGTTGAACCCAAAATCGTGTTGCAAGGGATTTGGTTTAATTGGGTAGATGCAACAATATAAGATGTAAATAATTAACTGCATTTAATTCATATTTTGGCCCGTATATATTCCTTGGGTACCTATAGTTGTTCAGTTTCATGGGCTGATATTATGGGAAAAAAACTAGCAGATATTTTTTTTACACACTGTATAAACCGTATGTACCTACAACTTCCATGTCAGCAGACTATATTATCACAGTGGCTGAGTTTTCATTAGTTTTCATATTCAGATGAATTTCTACTCCCCCGCTTATGAATAAACATGAATTTGAACTAGTGGAAGACCAAAGGCGTAATCATGGAGATTGTCTTACCTTGTGACAGTTGTTGTAGCCACAATAGTGATGAGGTGACAAGTTTTTATTAATATTGCGTTGAAATTGGAGCTCCGAAAGTTCAATTCAATCGCGAAAATTACTATTTTGATACAATAAATATGACAATTTGAACCGAAAAGATTATCTCATTCTATATTCAAACAACATAAAACATATATTTTCTTTTCTTGGTAAAACTGTTACTCATTATCATTGCAATAAAAAAATAACGGATTTTAGTTGTAGTATTTACCTTACCTTAGATCAGATAAGCCTACCGTCTGGTTTTTAAAAAGCAAAGCCAGATTAATAGGTTTTTTTTAATCAATTTTGAAGGGAATTCCGATCTCGTTAGAAAGTATCAGTTTACTTACAGTGCAGTCTAGTGCATCCGCTGTTTGGTCTAGCCCTAGGTCATGACCTGTGCCGCTACAAGCATACACACGCGTCTAGACGAACCGTATCGAGCGGAATATTTACTGAATTTGCGGTACTGCTTACCAATCAGCGTGATCTGTAATGAATCGAAAACCGTGTGATGCCGGCTTAGAATTGCATCATCTCATAGCTTTCCCTTGGGTGTCGTAAGAAGCGACTAAAGGATTTGAGGGTTGATGGGTAGGTAATACCTATTGCAATTATAGGTGACAGGCTGTTCGCTGTTTTGCTGTTTGGTCTAGACCTAGGTCATGACCTGGACCGCTACAAGCGTACACACACACACACACACACACACACACACACAAACACACACATGTATCACGCCTCTATCCCTTGCGGGGTAGGCAATCTCGTTAGAAAGTATCAGTTTACTTAGTGCAGTCTAGTGCATCCGCTGTTAGGTCTAGCCCTAGGTCATGACCTGTGCCGCTACAAGCATACACACGCGTCTAGACGAACCGTATCGAGCGGAATATTTACTGAATTTGCGGTACTGCTTACCAATCAGCGTGATGTGTAATGAAAACCGTGTGATGCCGGCTTAGAATTGCACCATCTCATATCTTTCCCTCGGGTGTCGTAGGAAGCGACTAAGGGATTTGAGGGTGGATGAGTAGGTTCTATTGCAATTATAGGTGCCAGGCTATTCGCTGTTTTGCTGTTTGGTCTAGACCTAGGTCATGACCTGGACCGCTACAAGCGGTCACACACACACACACACACACACATACGTCTAGACGAACCGTATCAGTAATCAGCTTGCTCATTGGGACGAGCGTTATTCAAAGTATGGTAAAATATTGACACATTCACCATGTATCACGCCTCTATCCTTGCGGGGTAGGCAGAAGATAAACGGCTTTAAAAATTATTATTATCAACACGTCTATTAATAGTTTTAGAGCCATACAGAAGACTGTGTATCGTGAGCCTGTCGCCTAAAGTTTCAATATATCAACTCTCAAATCCCTTAGTTGCTTCTTACGACACTCATGAGAAACATATGGGGTGATGCTATTCTAAGCCGGCACCACACTAACTTATCGAGCGGAATATTCACTGAATTTGAGGTTCTGCTTACCAATCAGCTTACACATTGGGACGAACATTGTTAAGAACGGAATAAAACATTTACGACATCGATTTTAAGGGATGTTTTAATAGCCTACTGCTTGCTGTACTGCTTTTTGGCGAAGAAACTCTACTATAGTCCGAGTTCTTAATTGGCAGTTTGTATGGAGGTATGGTCCCATCTGGCAGAAATCATGAAACTTGGCATGTGTGTAGCTTACATGTGTAAGCTTCAGGAAAAGAAGGGAAGCAAGTTGGACCCCCCCTTCCCTTTACCCCCTTTATGTCCCAAATTTCAGTTATCTTTATTTTTCTCAATGATTAAAGATAGGAGAAATTTGTCAAGGTAGAAATATTCCTTATTTAGTTTTCTACATAATTGTTCTTGGGTAGATGTTGATAGGTCTTCATACTTTTCGAGTTATGCTTCTGAAACCATCATTTTTAAGGTGACTTTAGTTCTAAATTAGTATAACTCCATGTGATAGAATATTCTTTCAAACTTGCTATTGGCTGTTGTTAGTTAGGTAGTCTTCAAAGGAAATCCGCAGAGACAACACTTTTATCACGCCTGTGTCCTTTGGTGGGGATTGACAGCAAAGTTTATTTTCGAGCAGAACTTGAGACTTCTGACTCAATAAGTAAATGTGACAACTATGAACAATAGTATCATTTTCAGATAAACCAGGACGGAGTATTCATTTCTGGGACCTTTTTGGTACATTTCATACAAAAATATAAATATATTAAGTAAATTGATAAAAATATGTTTCGTTCTCATTCAAACTCTGTTTTCTTCATGACCTTGGACCTGTTTATTAGATTTTAACACATACTCGGCCGGAAACTTTCCGGAACAAAATTCTCTCATTAAATTTATTTTATTTATATAGTAAAGAGCCTACGAATCGTAGTCAAATGTTGTTCGAGGCTGATCGACCATTTAGTTTTAGATTTTAAGATAACTTTAATTTGCTTCCACTGCGCTAAGATCAGCTTCGGAATCAAACATTTTTGGTAGCAGAGCGTGGTTGCTTTATTGCAACATAGTTAGCCGTAATTTAGTATTAAGCGTGTTTTTATATTACCCACATATTTTATTATTTTTGGAAATTGTTTCGGTTTTTTTGTACTGATTGTTTGAACGGTACCTTATCGGTATCTCGTCAACTAACATTTAGTGTGGTATTTGTTTATTGTTTTTCATTAAGTCGAGTGTGTAAAAGTTGGTACCATGGCTCCTCGATCGCCAGGTATAAGGCTCTATAAAGACAGAATTAAGGTGGTTTACTGAGCGGCAATTCGGCCGCGAGGAATGGAGGACGCGCTCTTGAAAAGTGCACTACGGCAGAACGGGTTCGGGTTGTGTCAAAACCTCACAGAGTGCCTCATGCCCTACCTAACCCTGAAGATAAGGAGCTGGTTGAGGGCGATGTAAGCCAGTGCTTGGAGCTGGCACAGGCATTGCGCAGGCAGCTGCGGACATATCTAGGCGACGTGACGGAAAGGAAAAGCCATTCCGTGGTAAAGTGGGACAAGGATTACAGGTGCCTCTTCCGCCTGTTACGGTTCCAGTCTTTGCAGGCGATTACGCCGACTGGCCGGCGTTTGAGGACCTGTATAGCAGTGTGGTCCACACACGGACGGACATAACGCCGGCGTACAAGATGGCTCAGCTGATGTCCAGGCTACATGGAGAGCCTCATGAATTGCTGACGCATTTGGCTGTCTCGGATAGCAATTATGAGGTGGCGTGGAAGATCCTTACCGACCGGTATCGAAACAAGCGCCTGATTGTAGACAGGCTGTTAGACCAGTGGCTGTCAATACCAACCATAACGCGAGGTACGGACCTCCGCGAGAAAATCTTCCACCCAGTCAGTGTCGCGGTCAGCGCACTAGAGCGACAGGGTTTGCCAGTGGCGGGCTACGGTTATATCTTGGTCCACAGTGCTTCGCCGCCTGCCGAGCGAAATGGTCGCTCGATTCGAGCAGCTACATGGGGCAAGTCCTCGGACCACCTCCCGACCTACGAGGATCTGAAGTCGTTCCTCGAGGCCGAAAGCAGGCGAGTGGACGTCCAGGCTGGTGAAGCCCCTCGCAAGGAGACCTCTGCCCCTCGCCACCCGGAACGGCCGGGTGCACCGGCGCGAGGAGGCAACAGTGGGCAACCCAGGCGGTACAACACCGCATTGGAATCAGGGTGTGCCTACTGCAGGGAGACAGGCCACGGGGTGGCAGCGTGTCAGGAGTTTGCTGCGCAGCGGGTTCAGAGGAGACGGGGTGTGGCACAGCAGAGGCGTTGGTGTTTTCGGTGCCTGGGGCCGCATCAGGTCGAGTGCCCTTCAAGCACCAACTGTAGGTACTGCCAGGGTGCACACCATCCGCTGCTCTGCATGAATCGCTCCGGAGGCGCCGGGGGCAGCGCTGGATCGGATCAGCGAAGGGAGCCTGCCCACCAAGGGAGGGAGCAACCCACCCCCTCCAAGGAGGAGCCCACCTCCGCATCGGTCACAGGGACAGGCAGGGGGACGTCAACAGACGGAGCCCACTTACCCAAGGACGTGGGGACGATCCCCACCACGGCAGCAGGTGCCGGATTGGGGAAGAGCGGCACAGGAACGTGGCCAAGGACACCCATCCCAGGTACGGGATTCAACGGGCGGGTGTCAGGGGAGCACTAGGCAGCCACCAGGGTACATGCAGTATTCTGCGGGCTTGAGCCACCTGGTTGGGTCTCAAGACCCACGCATGCCCCCGCCTATGCCTGAGTGCCCGCGGCTACAGGCGCAACCTCGGTACGGACGTTTGCCGTCGGGGTACTATAGAACTCCAGCCATGGCCTTTATGGGCAGACCTCCCTACCAGCAGGAGTGGGACCCATACACAGGTTTGGGTAGTGAGGATACCCCGCGGGACGCGGCCTCACCGCGTTTAGATTCCCGCTAGGTAATCGCCGCCTACTCATCAGCTTCGGCTCCCCGTCCAATCACGGTACTTTTGCCAACGGCTAAGATTTGGGTATGGGGATACGGTGGCCGGACCATTCAAGTAAGAGCCCTACTGGATACAGGGGCTCAGGGATGTATTGTATCGAGTAAGCTGGTGAGTAGGCTAGGCCTAAATGTACGGCCAAGTGAGGATGAAGCTGTAGGCATCGGGGCCTAAATGTGCCTGACATTCGGGGTCAGACGAACTTTGAGTTCGCATTAGGTAGCACATGTACAGGGGTCAGCTATCAAGTCTCAGCCGTGGTGCTGGATGAAGTGGTTGGGAAACTCCCTCAGGTTAGGTTACCACCAACGGTACGAGGGTTAACCACAGGGTTGGAGTTAGCTGATCCTGATTTTGATACTCCTGGTACGGTGGACGTACTTCTCGGGTCAGACGTCCTCGGGAGATTATGGTGCGGTAGGAAGAAGGTACTCCAGGAAACTGGTTTGGTGGCCGTAGATACCACAGGGGTATGTTGTTTTCGGCCCAGTTTGGAGACCTCAGGACCTACCAGAAGGATCCGGTCCTCTATGGTAGTGTGCTGTCAGAGGTGCTGCAGAGGTTTTGGGAGTTGAAGAGCCCACGGCGGACAGACGGAAGCCAGAGGATGACGAGTGCGAGTTGTTCTATCAATACAACACTGCGAGATGCCCGTCAGGCAGATTCGTGACCAGGCTACCTTTTCTCCCAAACCGCCCCGCTTTAGGTAGTTCGCGACAGCTCGCGGAACGGAGACTACTCGGAATGGAGCGGAAGATGAGGCGAGACCCAGCACTTCGGCAGAAGTATATAGAATTCATGCGGGAATATATTCAATTGGGCCACATGTCGGTGTCCAGCCTGGATTGGAGGTGTGTCGAGCATTATTACATTCCACACCTGGCTGTCTTGAAGTCACCTGAGGCGAAAATACGGGTGGTGTTTGACGGTTCTGCTCCTACCTCGAATGGTGTGTCTGTGAACCAATGTTTGCACGCGGGTCCTAAATTGAACCGGGACATTGTGGACATTCTCACAGACTTTCGGTTACACCAGGTAGCGTTCGTCGCAGACGTCAAAATGATGTTTCGCCAAACCATGATACATCCGGATGACCGTCGGTATCAGCTGATTTTGTGGCGTGAGAGCCCAGATGAGCCGATGGTCACATACGAACTTAACACGGTGACGTATGGACTTAAGCCAAGTCCGTATTTGGCAGTACGTACGCTGCGAGAGTTGGCCGCACAGGAAAGGGTAAGATATCCTCGAGCCGCAGCAGTACTGGATCGCGACGTCTACGTGGACGATATCTGCACGGGTGCTGATAGCGTGGAGCAGGCGCTAATTCTACGAGACGAGTTGATCGCGATCATGGGTTCAGGAGGTTACGAGTTGCGGAAATGGTTGTCCAGTTGCCCAGAGCTCCTGGCCGGTTTGCCAGGCGAGTTCCATCAGGACCCGCACCTCTTTGAGAACCCGGACAATCCAAACACGTTGGGCATCCTCGGGGTGCAATATAGGCCAACGCATGACGTATTCACGTACAAGATCGAGCCCGACCTTTGGGAGAAAACTTGGACTAAGCGGTCGGTACTGTCGACAATCGCTCGAACGTTCGATCCTAGCGGATGGATCGCCCCGGTTACGTTCATGGCGAAGTGCTTTTTACAAAGGTTGTGGCTAGCCAACTTAGGATGGTACGACCAACTCTCAGGAGAGTTGTTGAAGGATTGGCTCAAGTTTGTGACCACCTACCAGGGATCGTGCACATCGCGATACCCCGCAAGTTAGTCCCATCGGTGGGATGTAAGGCTACCCTACATGGGTTTTGTGACGCCTCGGAGCGAGGGTACGCGGCAGCTGTATACCTTCGGACAGCAAGTTCAACGGGAACTGTGCACGTGCGTCTGGTTATGGCCAAAAGTAAGGTGGCACCAGTCAGAACTAGATGGACCATCCCCAAATTGGAATTGGCAGGGCAGCTCTTCTAGCGCGCTTGCTAAATCATGTAACCTGCAATCTGCGTGGTACCATCAACTTGGATGAAACGGTGTACGCGTGGACTGACAGTCGGATAGTTCTGTGCTGGTTGCAGACGTCGGTACATACACTTGAGGTTTTCGTGGCAAATCGGGTGTCACAGATTACGGGGTCGGAAACTCCGTTAGTGTGGAGGCACGTACCGGGAGAATGGAACCCAGCGGACTGCGCTTCGCGCGGGTGCAGGGCACCTGATTTGGTGAGTCACCCACTGTGGTGGGGACCTCAATGGCTGACTGAGTCGCCGCAGGAATGGCCATTCAACGAGTGCAGGGCGCCGCTTGGGCCACCTGATCGAGGTTTGCGAGTGAACGTGGGGCAACTCGTACCGAAGCCTAACCCAGCTTTCTTGCTGGAACGGTATAGCTCCTCGACAAACTTCTTGGGGTGACAGGTTGGATCAAACGGTTCGTGAACAACTGCAGGAAGCCTCAAGCAGAACGGAACTTTACACCTGTCCTCTCGCCTGCGGAACGGAATGCGGCTCTATGCTCATTGGTTAGAGTCGTCCAGGCGGAACATTTTGAAGAGGAGGTCAGGCTGCTCAGGGATGGACGTGGAAAGCTGAAGGGAGGAATTGTGCGCCTCAACCCATTCCTGGATGAGCAAGGTATGCTCAGGGTTGGAGGCAGACTTCGGAACGCTAGCCTGCCCTTCTCGGCTCGGCATCCACTGTTACTTCCAAAAGGGGACCCTTAGTTGAGCTCTTAGTCAGGGATCGTCATGAGAAAAACTCGCACGCGGGCTGTAATGCGCTATTGGCCATCCTACAGCGCGAGTTCTGGATCTTATCGGGACGACGAACGGTACGTAGCGTTGTGTTTAGGTGCTTGCCTTGTTACCGCTTGAAGGCAGCCACAATGCAGCCACAGATGGGAGATCTCCCACCGGACCGGGTGACGGAGGCCTGGACGTTTGCAGGTGTGGGAACGGATTTCGCAGGCCCTTTCATGGTGAAGGCATCACGCCTGCGGAACGCAAAGTCTATCAAGGCGTACTTGTGCGTGTTCGTGTGCCTAGCCACCAAGGCCGTCCACTTGGAGCTCGTGGCCGACCTTTCTACGGAGGCCTTTTGGCAGCGCTGGAGAGATTTACGTCGCGACGAGGGCGACCAGCGCTGATCAGGTCGGATTGTGGTACCAACTTTAAGGGTGCTGATCGGTGTATGAAGGAAATTGTAACGTTCTTAAGGGAGAACGAAGAAGCCATCAGCACGGGCCTCCCGTCAGGGCATTACCTGGGTGTTCGATCCACCAGCGTGCCCTCACTGGGGTGGTATTTTTGAAGCGGTTGTAAAGTCCGCTAAGACGCATTTGTTGCGCGTTGTAGGGTTAACAATTTTGACTTTCGAGGAGCTGGCGACCGTGTTTTGTAAAATTGAGGCTGTACTCAATTCGCGTCCTTTGTGTCCGCTCAGCTCAGACCCAAATGATTTAGAGGCCCTGACGCCAGGGCATTTCTTAATTGGCCGCCCACTTAACGCCTTGCCGGAATATCCCTATACGGAGGTGAATAGCAATCGTTTGTCGCGTTATCAGTTGTTGCAGCAAATGACTCAAAACTTTTGGAAGCGTTGGTCGCTTGAGTACTTGCACATTCTGCAGCAACGCCTTAAGTGGACGGACAGGACTGAACCCCTGCATTGGGGATCTCGTTCTGGTTAAGGATGTCAACCTACCGCCACTGCGTTGGCGCCGGGGCGCATTCTCAACCTGTTTCCGGGTAGTGATGGCACTCCTCGAGTTGCAGAAGTTCAGGTGGGGGATTCAGTCCTTAAGCGAGCAGTAGCTACATTATCACGCCTGCCATGCATAGAGCGGACCGATGGGTCGGTCCGGGGCGGGTGAATGTTTAGTTTCGTATAAAATGGGCGCGCGGTGCTGGCAACACTGTCCTGTCATTCACGTCCTCTGCCGTCGCTCGCTTGGTTTATGCGAATTGTAATTATAAATGGTGTAATTTAGTGTGCTTTCGGTGTTCTCGTGTGGTTTCCTGTTCGGTGGGGAAGAGAACCAAGTGTATTTGGTTCCGGCGCTTTGATTGTCAGTCGGTTCGATAACCACGCGGCCGTCGGAAAAAATAACCTTACTTTTAGTCACCCGCGCGTCCAGTGTCCTTTGGTTCGCGTATTGTACAGTAAAACGTGTTGCTGTCGCGAGCAGTGGTGTGCTGGAGAAATCTTTGTTACTGTGTGTTAAACATTATTTGATGTCGAACTATGAACAATAGTACTCAAGTGCTTGTGAAACTTGTTGGACGGAGTACCACGCGAGCTGGTGCCCGGGTACAGTAAGTCTAGTACCTAAGTCCCAATCCAAAAGTCTTCCTCAAACCTGATACCTATTTTTCCTGTCAAAAACTAGACTTACAAGGAAACGACGGCGTCATCGTTCGCTCGGTAAGCAATTGTTGCTGGGCCCTGTTTAAGTAGATTTTGGACACAAGAATTTCTCGGCCGGAAACTTTCCGGAACAAAATTCTCTCATTAAATTTATTTTATTTAGCTATAGTAAAGAGCACTACGAATCGTAGTCAAATGTTGTTCCGAGGCTGATCGACCATTTAGTTTTAGATTTTAAGATAACTTTAATTTGCTTCCACTGCGCTAAGATCAGCTTCGGAATCAAACACTTTAATCGTTTCCGAGAAAAATAAAGATAACTGAAATTTGGGACATAAAAGGGGGGGGTAAAGGAGGGAAGCAGGGGGGGTCCAACTTGCTTCCCTTCTTTTCCTGAAGCTTACACATGTAAGCTACACACATCCCAAGTTTCATGATTTCTGCCAGATGGGACCATACTTCCAGCTAAGGAGCCGTACTACTAGATTTTTTGATCAATCGCTGCGCATAAAAGAATAGTTTCGAACGCGGCTGACCAAAATGTGTACCTACCAGTGGCGAAGGGTCCATACATGCCGATTCCCATCGGCTTCCCTTTCAGAAATTTACGGATCCATACTGACCATACTGTCACTCAATCTACTATCATTTAGTATGTTTTTCTACTCCGGCTTACCTTCGTTAAAATGCCACCCTTCGCCACTGGTACCTACCAAGATTTTTAATTCTTACCTACGTACTACTACTACCTTAAGCATGCTTGATATAAAGTTTAAAACGATTGGACAAACATTTTGAGATTAATTAATATTACTAAATGCTATTTTCACTAAAGAAATACTATTTTTAGAAGAATAAATAAAAATACTATTTTCACTGAAACGATTTTAATATGAAAATGTTTCAGCTATTTTTTCAATTATGATTCGTAGACAATATTCAACAACGTTTTCTGCATTGTAAATTAATTTATCTTTTAAGACATCACTCATCATATTCTGATGGCTGATTTTGCAATTCAGATACTAACGAGAACCTTTATTATTTTTTCATTTTAGTACTTACAAAGGGAATACGAAATATTTATTTGCTATTCAAAATATCCACTTAAAACAATTCTGTCTCGTGTTCGTCAAAAATGGTCGAGAAATTATTTTCTTTATACCCATAAATATTTTTACAGGCAGTATATTGTTAACAAAGGATGTTTAATAGATCAGAAATATTGTTACAGGAAAAAGGTCAACGATAAATCTTCTAGCAATAAAATAAAAATTACATTGTGTTGGGTATTAAACGAAAATTGTTCATTGATTCGTTTAATGGGGCCTGCCTGTCAAATACGATCGATAGTTTTGAATAAGGCGCAAACTCCACAGAGTAGACGTGAGACGTAAGATTCCATCTGTCAAATAAATGATCGCGGGAGACTTGAAACGTGCGACATCGCGACGCTTGTAATGTCTCTCTCCTACCCTACCCCAATTTTTTTTTTTTTACTAATCTACCTACAAACGCGAAACACAGAATCCGAATAGATAAAACCCTACTTGGTATGGTTACTAGAATTGGGTTCACTGAGGTTTATGAATCGGCCAGGTGATCGTCAACCCTACGTTGTGCATAAGCAGTAACCCAAACTTCTTTGCTGATAAGGAATGGTGTGTCCTAACTAATCTAACCATTATTCTGAAGAATATTCCGCTTAAAATAGCTTCATAAGAAAACTATACAACAATAAATAAATCAATAAACAGCACCGTTAGAATATATGTAAGTAAAGGTACTTCAAGTCAAGGCGCAACTAGCACAGAACGATATAAAATAAAGTTAAGTAAAGCGCTGCCGAATCAATTCTACTTAGAAGTCACTATGTCGCTAGTACTTGAGTATTTTTTGGTAAGGCTTTCCCTGGCTTATTTTATGAAATTGTTCACCAGTGTGCTTGTATTTTCAGATGTAGTTTTATTTATTTTAAGAGGTGGTAGGTTTTAAGTTTTTCTCTCTCTGAAAATATTCTATCAAACACAAACCGTGGGTTTCGGCTTAGCCTGACTGGACACCCTCCGCCTTATATTATTCCCAAACTAGTGCCTGAATTTACATTTACAATCAAAGTTACAAAAGATATAATGCCTTAGTAATTTAACTTAATTTTATTTGCAAAACCAAAAGAGGTGTAATAAAATAGATACGTATATAAGTAACAAAAAGGAGCGATAGCTGGATTTTCCACGTCCAGATGTACTAGCTGTCCAATATAAAGCATTTTGTATCGCAAAACAAGGAAGCTACTTTTATGGCCAAGTGTTTGGAATAATTTTTCTTTTCTGAATTTACTTTTACTGAATCTACTTGGAACAAGGAATCTACGTCAGATAGTCAGTGTGTCTCCCCGATTCCCAAATAATTAAAATTCGTTCTTTCTTTTGAACCAATGATATGTGCTAAATTGTCACATCCTAGAAAGCTTTCCATTTTGTAGGTGTCATTATATTTTTCTTTCTAAGCAAGTTACTAGTAGTACTAGAAGGTTGACAACAAATAACTATTACCTTATTGTTGATTTAATTTATAAACTTATATGCAAACCGAGCTTTATCAAATTTCAAACGATAAACTTTACCATGAAACAATACCATTTCTATTATTTGTCTACCCCGCAAGAATTATGAGCATGAACAGTTAAATAACCAAAAGGATGGGTGACCGAAAATGGATGAGTTACCTAAAATGGATGGGTGACCGCAAATGGATGGGTGACCGCAAATGGATGGGTGACCGCAAATACCAATATTAATCTATATCTCCTCTTCTAAATATTTCCGCAGGTTAAAAATGGCATCAAAGGAAGGCTAAAATTGCCTGCTACAAAAAGCAACCTTTTCCAACCCTAAACTTGTATCGTTGGATACTAAAGTCTTCCCGTATCTCGTTTCCCATACATTTCCTCAGTCTAAGAATAGTATCAAACGAAATCTAACATTGTCCCTTACAAAACTCAACCTTTATTGAACCTAAATTCGTACTGCCTGATACTAAAGTTACCCTAACTTTGCTTTTAAACGTTTCCTCACATTAAGAATGGTATTAAATGAATGCTCGAATAACCCCCTTCAGAGTGCAACCCTTAGTTCCCCCATATTCGGAGGTCAGTATACTAAAGTTACATCATAACTTTGTTTCTAAACATTTCCTCACACTGAAAATAGTATCAAATGAAAGTTAGAATTATCCCCTATAGAATGCAACCTTTACGTATCCCATATTCGTGGGTCCGAATACTAAAGTTCCTCATAACTTTGTTTCTAAACATTTCCTCACTATGAAAATGGTATCAAATGAAAGCTAGAATCACCCCCTATAGAATGCAACCTTTAGCTACCCCATATTCGTGGGTCAGTATTCTAAAGTTACCTCATAACTTTATTTCTAGACGCTTCCGCACACTGAAAATAGTATCAGATGAAAGCTAGAAATATCCCCTATAGAATGCAACCTAGAAGTACACAATATTCGAGGTCAGTATTCTAAAGTTACCTCATAACTTTATTTCTAGACGTTTCCGCACACTGAAAATAGTATCAAATGAAAGCTAGAATTGTCCCTGTAGAATGCAACCTTTAATTTCCCAATATTCGTGGGTCAGTATACTAAAGTCATCCCGTAAAATAAGTTGTATGAACAAACTATGCTATTTCATCACTATCTACTACCTGATATGGGCATCACTACATCATTAATCGGTTTTACACACCTATAAACACCACACTCCACTGCTAGACATGAGCTTAAGTAAATAATCGACCTACCTTCTACGAAGATTGGCGGTATTGTCTCACCAATCATCTACTTTACTTGTAACGCTAACCTATTATAGTATGTATAAATCTAATGTTCATAGAAACCGGATTGCGATTCCACTGCTAGATAGCTCGCCATTGTTCACAACAAGAAAAAAACCATAACAAACTCAACAATTTTCCTATTCGTTTACTTCTTCATTTTCAACAAATCAAACCAATATAGGATTTATAAATTTCCTTTTACACATATCGATGTGACACCCTGTTTTCAACAGTCGGTTAAAACGGTTACGAATTTTTTTCACCCACAACTTTGCCTATCGAACCCACTGTCAATAATGTCTTACTCGCTCGGTTATACTGTTTTTATCTACCTACTTTTCCCAATCACCTACAACATGCCATCTTCTCATACAAATTGTGTGAGCGAAAAATGCGCAGCGACGGATGTAGGTGTGAGACCCGCCATAGGAATGATGACGCCACCGCGAAGCAAGAATTAGAGGGTAGAAACAAAACTGTTCGCGGCGATTCTCCATCCTCCCGCTAGCTGCTATCACTCACGCACTATACATACTTGCAAAACAGTCAAAATTTATCAATGGCATGATTACGTTTATCACATAAGTAAAACGACAAACGGGAAACAGGTAGAATAAACACGAGGTAGCAACACAATGAAAAATATTCTAGAAACCGCGAATTAGAACACACGTGAACTGCCAGCAAAATATATCCTAGGCACAAAATAATACATAGAAAAATCAAAAACACTTTTAAATAGAATGGAATAAAAATTGTAAAATCAGAGAAAATAAAAGGCCTTACCAGGGTTTCTTCAAAGTTACTAAAGCCCTCCCATAAAGAAAACTACTACTCCCTAGACCTAATGGAGTTACCACCCGGCTGCAACATGCCTATCCGAAGATCCGCAAAACATGCGGCAAAGTGTGCCGAGCGTGGTGTCCGGGCAGGCGGCAGTCGCTCCCGGCCGCTGCGCCCGCTGTCCCGACGAAAAGTGGTGCGGGCGCGTCGGCGCGTCTCGAACCGGCGGCAGTCCCCCCGGCGGCCGCTGACGTCACGCCGCGCCGCTGGCGCACGGGTGGCGGGTGGCGGGCGCTCGACCGCGCCGGGCAGTCGGAGAACGGTTGGTATGGTAGGAACAAGCGTATCAACCAATAGGAATATTCTTTACACCGTGATACAACCAATCACACCTTTTCCACGTTCGTGAAGTGACACCAAGACTCCAATCTCGTTGCTCAGATTTTACTCGTAAAACAGTGCACTGCCGCACGCCACGTATCATTCAGTTAATTCTGTGCAATATCAATAGATGGTGCTACTATACACGAATTGGCTTGAATCAACACTGATTTGGGAATATAAAAATATTATTTCTGGTCTATTATGAAACAAAAATGGTTTCAAAAGATTATAAGTTTATCTTTTTTATAAGCTAAAGATCAATTATCTTTGGATTTTCTGTTGCCACCAACAAACTGTATCGATTCTGATATTTGTGTTTAAATCGAGCGCAATTTATGGTATGAAAGAATTACTTATGCAAATTATCGAATAGTTTTGAGATAATAATAAAAGTCGATTCGCAATAAAATGGCTAGAGAAAATATGACTTTCATCCAAACTGTGCTCATAAACAAAGCATATTGTTAGTAAATATATTAATATTAAGGAATTATATTTGTGCGTAAACGGCTGACCCGTTACACCCGACCCCCAAATTTCAGGAGTTGATTTAAAACTTCAACGAAGGAAATTTTCCTGACTCAATTATATTTTGAGTTTACACAAATATAATTCGTATTAAATATTTTATTGACACTCTGCCCAGAATGTAAACAAGTGTATGTGAAGTAATGCTTCAAAAGGTCAGCAACCACTAAAATGACAAAAATTTCAAGCTTTTAAATTGTTAGCCATGAATAAAAAATCACCTTCACAAGGACAACATATTCTTTTATCTAGGGGAACTAGTTTGTGAAGCCAGCCGACCCGAGTGGTACTATACAAAGCCGTTTTAACCAATACTCTGAATCTTAGGATTTGAAATTGAACCAGCTTTGTACACCCGTGTCAAAACATGTTGACTTTAATAGCTCCAGTCATATTCATTCAATTGACCAAAACTCAACTCGAAATTTTGACCACTCTTAGCAACCGCCAACAATCTGAATAAGCTTACAAATAGACCTGCTTATTCACAACCAAGAATCTCAAGTGTGTAATATGTCACCCGATTTTCAGAAGAATTTAAGTTAGTTCTTTATTTTTGAACTAAAAATTATGTGCTTAAATTGTCACATCCTAAGAAAGTCTACCAATTTTCCTTTTATTGGTAGAATCGCAAACTTGAAATAACTCATCGCCCGCATGGTACGACTTTTCGAGTTATTGAGGAATATTTTTATTCTATTCCAAAGTTTTAGATTCTATTAAGTCTTCCTAGGTCGACAACTTTTTCTTTAATTTGAGAAAATAATTATAAAAACAACGTTTGACAAATTATGAAGTTTGTAAATAAAGCAGATTTCTTTGAGTGTGGGGAAGTTTGCATTGCGCTGTTTGCTGCATGTAAGTGGAGTGATTTATGAAACAGACAGATAATTCTGTAAAATTCACATGACTTGTTCATTATTCTGACCAAGCATTTTACTCTAACCTAGCATCAACTTTTCATAAATACTCATTTGTTCCGTGTATCTTAAGTGTCTTTAGGCAAAATGTCAACAAAATATATCCAAGCTATGGATTCTGTTAGCTTATTTATGTCCTTTAATAACAATTCCTCACCTTTTCCTAAGTTGTCAGTCTGTCAGGTTTTGTAAGAGGAACGCTCATGTACATCATCAAAGATCATTGAGTTTCATAACGTTCACGCTACATTGATAAGCCAACAGACCACAGTCATGGAAAAGTAAAATTGCTTCCATTACACAAGAAAACATCCTTCATTGATGAACTACGCAAAAGCTCGCACAAAAATGGTAGGCACAAATGGAAAGTCCGTGTAAAATTATTTAACCAACACATAAATCTAAATTAAAGAAATTGCATATCCCTCCGAAAATGTATCTTGTGTGGTGTGGAACTAATCCGAGTCGTCAGCAGCAATAAACCCAACATGAAATCCAAAATTATTGACAACTCTTAGAGAATTAGCAAAAATCTATTCAGCGAGTTAAATCCAAGTTTTGCGCAAGGAAGAGACGTGTGATAATCCCTCTGTCCTAATGACCCAGCATTCCGCATCAAGTCAATACTCGATATATCATGATTTGAAAAATGATACCCATGCTGCCCCTACGCAAAACAACAATACCCTTTTGCCGAATATCTGATCGCGCATAATTTAGAATCGCCTATTTGAATTCCATAGCAAATCTACTCCGCTAACTACCCGGAATAATGTGTGTCACCTTTAATAAAAATTAAAGATGGTGTGTGGGGGAAAAAGCGTTGGGTTTTTCCATCTTGCTTTGAGTGCTGCGTGTATAGTGCAGAATTCATATGAAACATCTGTTAAACACAGAAATGACTGCTGTCTTATATCTACATTGATTTTAGGTAAATCATTGTATACCTATCTTCTAATTTTCATATGGCTTCCTCTTGTAAGTGTAGTGTTTTCTAAAAGGGTATGCAATATCTGTATTCACTAACAGGTGGCTATTGAAATCCCGAAAGAGCTTTCACACATTTTATTTTTATCACTTTCATTCTATCTGTCAAGGGCCTTGGCCAATGCACCCTCATTCACTCACTACTCTCTAACAAACTCAAAAACCACCATTCTAACCTTCTATGCTCATCATCTTTTGAGGCGCCCTCATTCACAATTTCACTCCCTCAAGCAGAACCTCAAAGCCTTACTATCAGTGAATATTTTTAAAACTGTTGAACTACTATTATTAAATTACATATTTTATTTACCTAATTGAAAAGAAACGGTAATAACTTCATTATAAAGTTCCTACTGTTAATTAAAATTACTTTACACTGGAAAATATGGAATAAATATCCAATTATATTTTGTGCAATGTACAAAATTACGCCAAATGCAATGTTAATAATACAAAACTACGCTTAGAGCTCCTGAAAAAGATGAAACATTTACAAACAAAAGGACAATCACGGGACAAACACAATCTTTTGTTGCAGCGAGTAGTGAAGAGTCCGAGAAAAAGGTCCGAGGAAAACTCCTGTAGGCTCTGAACTTGTCATCACCTAAGTCAGAGGATTCCTAACACCGAGTCGCGTAACTCCTACACTCCCGCACATATTCTTAAATCTAAACAGAAAGGACAAACACAATGTTTTGCTGTAGCGAGTAGCCAAAAGTCCGAGTAAAAGGTCCAACAAAACCTCCTGTAGGTTCTGATTTTCATCATCACCTAAGACAGAGGAGTCGCCACATCGAGACGCGTAACTTTTAGACTCCCGCCCAATCTCTTAAATCTAAACATGTAACATAAATTTTAAAACATAATAAGAAGGAAACACAAGTCAACTTGAACGTGTGTGTTCTTCTTGTATAAGTCCCAAAATTGAAGTTAGGATAACTAACTACTTTTGCCATGTAAGAAGTTACGCCAAATGCAATGCAAAACGCGAAACTACGCCATTCGCGATAAGATACAAAAAAAAGTCGCGGAATTTATAATATTTTCTTTTTTGTATGTATTACGCTACTGCACTAACTTTACTCATTTTAACTTTTATATCTAAAAAAAACAAGTTTCATATTTAATTCTTGCTAAGTAACGAAACATTTTACGCAAAAACGCTTAATTAAAAGGAAGAAAATCTTATGTTTGTCTGTTGTCTGTTCCAGGCAAACAACATTTGGAATGAATTTTACGCTTTACGCATATTTGCAAAAGACTAAGCCTAATCTGCACTAAATGATTCCCCGAATAAAACTATCTACCCTCAACCAGAATGGTTTAATCAAAAATGGATTTTCTTTTCATCTCTCACATGGAAAAAACCTAGAATTAAAAAGAAAATTATTAAAATCAAATAAAAAAATTAATAGATTAGTAAAAAGTTCGCCTGATTGAGACTAATACCTTATATAAACAAACGAGCTAACGACCCCCATAGTTTCAAATGTCCCTATATCCCTGTCAGACATTAACAGATTCCTTTTCCTTTTTTAGAAGAAAGCTTACATGACTCGAATAATTATAACTAACGACCCCCATACTTTTATACAAGACGTCAATCTAGTGTTGACTTTACTCAAACGCAAGCATAACCTATGAACAAACCTTACTCCCCCCCCATGACTTTATAACGGATAAACTAATATCCCACTCACTAACAGCTTCTCATACGACCCCTTTTATATAAGAATTATCATTAGAACGTTTACACGACTTATTTCAACATCTCTAACGACCCCCATAGTTTCAAATACAACTCCCTATCAGATAACAACTACTAAAATGCTTACATAACTTAAGAACAGACCTAACGACCCCCATTATTTTATTTCAGACAGATAGGTAAAACATAAAAAATAACCCACTGAGTTTCTTTTTCGACCTCCCATTCAGATAAGTTTGAATAATAACAACGTGTGCACGACTCTTTTGACAACTACAAATCCATTTAGGTTTTCTTTTATTTGACCCACCATCCAAAAGCATTTGCTTCACTAGAAAAAATCCACTGTCTATCTTAAATAGTACCTGCTCCACTAGAACCCTAACAAAATGGATGGAACTATGCCTTCCGTGGTTTGTATTCGACCCCCTATCTAAAGAATATCCTCTCTAATAGATCAATAACCCTAACGACTTTAATAAAACACAAACCTATTAAAACACCATTCCTGTCATTCCTCTTTCACGGCAACAAATTGTGGCTACAAAAGTAACCACTTTAAACCAAAGTGTTCCCAACTCTAAAGTAATCATAAATTAACACTGTTAAAAGTAAACTAAAACATGTATATAACTAATCTGCGGAAACCCCGAAAAAGCGTATCCTGGTCACGGTACAGCAAATTGTAACGTGACCATATTTGAGTTTAATTATGACAAGAAAACCGTCATCTGAAAGAACTTATAAGAACCGATGAAAAGGACCCGTAGTAACGCAGCGTTTGATATCCTGGTCACGGTACAGCAAATTGTAATGTCTCTCTCCTACCCTACCCCAATTTTTTTTTTTTTACTAATCTACCTACAAACGCGAAACACAGAATCCGAATAGATAAAACCCTACTTGGTATGGTTACTAGAATTGGGTTCACTGAGGTTTATGAATCGGCCAGGTGATCGTCAACCCTACGTTGTGCATAAGCAGTAACCCAAACTTCTTTGCTGATAAGGAATGGTGTGTCCTAACTAATCTAACCATTATTCTGAAGAATATTCCGCTTAAAATAGCTTCATAAGAAAACTATACAACAATAAATAAATCAATAAACAGCACCGTTAGAATATATGTAAGTAAAGGTACTTCAAGTCAAGGCGCAACTAGCACAGAACGATATAAAATAAAGTTAAGTAAAGCGCTGCCGAATCAATTCTACTTAGAAGTCACTATGTCGCTAGTACTTGAGTATTTTTTTGGTAAGGCTTAAGGTTGGAGCCCCGCCCCGCTCCCTGGCTTATTTTATGAAATTGTTCACCAGTGTGCTTGTATTTTCAGATGTAGTTTTATTTATTTTAAGAGGTGGTAGGTTTTAAGTTTTCCTCTCTCTGAAAATATTCTATCAAACACAAACCGTGGGTTTCGGCTTAGCCTGACTGGACACCCTCCGCCTTATATTATTCCCAAACTAGTGCCTGAATTTACATTTACAATCAAAGTTACAAAAGATATAATGCCTTAGTAATTTAACTTAATTTTATTTGCAAAACCAAAAGAGGTGTAATAAAATAGATACGTATATAAGTAACAAAAAGGAGCGATAGCTGGATTTTCCACGTCCAGATGTACTAGCTGTCCAATATAAAGCATTTTGTATCGCAAAACAAGGAAGCTACTTTTATGGCCAAGTGTTTGGAATAATTTTTCTTTTCTGAATTTACTTTTTACTGAATCTACTTGGAACAAGGAATCTACGTCAGATAGTCAGTGTGTCTCCCCGATTCCCCAAATAATTAAAATTCGTTCTTTCTTTTGAACCAATGATATGTGCTAAATTGTCACATCCCTAGAAAGCTTTCCATTTTTGTAGGTGTCATTATATTTTTCTTTCTAAGCAAGTTACTAGTAGTACTAGAAGGTTGACAACAAATAACTATTACCTTATTGTTGATTTAATTTATAAACTTATATGCAAACCGAGCTTTATCAAATTTCAAACGATAAACTTTACCATGAAACAATACCATTTCTATTATTTGTCTACCCCGCAAGAATTATGAGCATGAACAGTTAAATAACCAAAAGGATGGGTGACCGAAAATGGATGAGTTACCTAAAATGGATGGGTGACCGCAAATGGATGGGTGACCGCAAATGGATGGGTGACCGCAAATACCAATATTAATCTATATCTCCTCTTCTAAATATTTCCGCAGGTTAAAAATGGCATCAAAGGAAGGCTAAAATTGCCTGCTACAAAAAGCAACCTTTTCCAACCCTAAACTTGTATCGTTGGATACTAAAGTCTTCCCGTATCTCGTTTCCCATACATTTCCTCAGTCTAAGAATAGTATCAAACGAAATCTAACATTGTCCCTTACAAAACTCAACCTTTATTGAACCTAAATTCGTACCGCCTGATACTAAAGTTACCCCGTAACTTTGCTTTTAAACGTTTCCTCACATTAAGAATGGTATTAAATGAATGCTCGAATAACCCCCTTCAGAGTGCAACCCTTAGTTCCCCCATATTCGGAGGTCAGTATACTAAAGTTACATCATAACTTTGTTTCTAAACATTTCCTCACACTGAAAATAGTATCAAATGAAAGTTAGAATTATCCCTATAGAATGCAACCTTTACGTATCCCATATTCGTGGGTCCGAATACTAAAGTTCCTCATAACTTTGTTTCTAAACATTTCCTCACTATGAAAATGGTATCAAATGAAAGCTAGAATCACCCCCCCTATAGAATGCAACCTTTAGCTACCCCATATTCGTGGGTCAGTATTCTAAAGTTACCTCATAACTTTATTTCTAGACGCTTCCGCACACTGAAAATAGTATCAGATGAAAGCTAGAAATATCCCCTATAGAATGCAACCTAGAAGTACACAATATTCGAGGGTCAGTATTCTAAAGTTACCTCATAACTTTATTTCTAGACGTTTCCGCACACTGAAAATAGTATCAAATGAAAGCTAGAATTGTCCCCTGTAGAATGCAACCTTTAATTTCCCAATATTCGTGGGTCAGTATACTAAAGTCATCCCGTAAAATAAGTTGTATGAACAAACTATGCTATTTCATCACTATCTACTACCTGATATGGGCATCACTACATCATTAATCGGTTTTACACACCTATAAACACCACACTCCACTGCTAGACATGAGCTTAAGTAAATAATCGACCTACCTACTACGAAGATTGGCGGTATTGTCTCACCAATCATCTACTTTACTTGTAACGCTAACCTATTATAGTATGTATAAATCTTATGTTCATAGAAACCGGATTGCGATTCCACTGCTGGATAGCTAGCCATTGTTCACAACAACAAATACACCATACCGTACTCAACAATTTTCCTAGTCGGTTACTTCTTCATTTTTCAACAAATCAAACCAATATAGGATTTATAAATTTCCTTTTACACACATATCGATGTGACACCCCTGTTTTCAACAGTCGGTTAAAACGGTTACGAATTTTTTTCACCCACAACTTTGCCTATCGAACCCACTGTCAATAATGTCTTACTCGCTCGGTTATACTGTTTTTATCTACCTACTTTTCCCAATCACCTACAACATGCCATCTTCTCATACAAATTGTGTGAGCGAAAAATGCGCAGCGACGGATGTAGGTGTGAGACCCGCCATAGGAATGATGACGCCACCGCGAAGCAAGAATAAGAGGGTAGAAACAAAACTGTTCGCGGCGATTCTCCATCTTCCCGCTAGCCGCTATCACTCACGCACTATACATACTTGCAAAACAGTCAGAATTTATCAATGGCATGATTACGTTTATCACATAAGTAAAACGACAAACGGGAAACAGGTAGAATAAACACGAGGTAGCAACACAATGAAAAATATTCCAGAAACCGCAAATTAGAACACACGCGAACTGCCAGCAAAATATATCCTAGGCACAAAATAATACATAGAAAAATCAAAAACACTTTTAAATAGAATGGAATAAAAATTGTAAAATCAGAGAAAATAAAAGGCCTTACCAGGGTTTCTTCAAAGTTACTAAAGCCCTCCCATAAAGAAAACTACTACTCCCTAGACCTAATGGAGTTACCACCCGGCTGCAACATGCCTATCCGAAGATCCGCAAAAACATGCGGCAAAGTGTGCCGAGCGTGGTGTCCGGGCAGGCGGCAGTCGCTCCCGGCCGCTACGCCCGCTGTCCCGACGAAAAAGTGGCGCGTCGGCGCGTCTCGAACCGGCGGCAGTCCCCCCGGCGGCCGCTGACGTCACGCCGCGCCGCTGGCGCATGGGTGGCGGGTGGCGGGCGCTCGACCGCGCCGGGCAGTCGGAGAACGGTTGGTATGGTAGGAACAAGCGTATCAACCAATAGGAATATTCTTTACACCGTGATACAACCAATCACACCTTTTCCACGTTCGTGAAGTGACACCAAGACTCCAATCTCGTTGCTCAGATTTTACTCGTAAAACAGTGCACTGCCGCACGCCACGTATCATTCAGTTAATTCTGTGCAATATCAATAGATGGTGCTACTATACACGAATTGGCTTGAATCAACACTGATTTGGGAATATAAAAATATTATTTCTGGTCTATTATGAAACAAAAATGGTTTCAAAAGGTTATAAGTTTATCTTTTTATAAGCTAAAGATCAATTATCTTTGGATTTTCTGTTGCCACCAACAAACTGTATCGATTCTGATATTTGTGTTTAAATCGAGCGCAATTTATGGTATGAAAGAATTACTTATGCAAATTATCGAATAGTTTTGAGATAATAATAAAAGTCGATTCGCAATAAAATGGCTAGAGAAAATATGACTTTCATCCAAACTGTGCTCATAAACAAAGCATATTGTTAGTAAATATATTAATATTAAGGAATTATATTTGTGCGTAAACGGCTGACCCGTTACACGCTTGAAACCGTTTCCATATAAAATGTATGAAACTGAAGAAACAAAGGTACATAACAGCTGCCAACATCCTATTAATGCTATGACTTATGGTCTATTTTTTTTGTTAACAAACCTATCATCCCGTATGAGTTTGACAGCTGTCAAATATGGCCTATTCAAACGACCGTGCTTTAGTCGGCCATTTTTGTATTCGGTGACTAGTCAGCTTATTTTAAGCCGATTAGTCGGTAACACTTGATTTTAAGGTTCCGTGGTTATTATCACTAAAACTATAAGACATTATAACGGGTTTTAACTCACGGTAGGACCCAGAAACACAAGACTAGGACACCAATTCCCAAGGTTGAGCGTCGTGCTGCATTTCTTCCGTATGTGAAGGGAGTAACAGACAGGATTGGACGGATACTGGATAAGTATTCGATAAAAACTGTGTTCACTCCTTTCAAGAAGATGTTGCCGTTTCTACGGTCACCAAAGGATCGATTTCCATTAGAATGTCCAGGGGTGTATAAAATAGACTGTAGTTGTGGTAGTTGTTACATTGGTCAAACTAAGCGGACCATCTCCACCCGTGTCAAAGAGCACATAAAGGCAGTGAAAAACAATGAAGCACATAAGTCTGCCATTGCGGAACACCTGCTTGAGTCTGGTCCAAACCACTGGATCGAATTACATAATCCAAAAGTACTTTCGACCGAACGCAACTTCATACCAAGACTGGTAAGCGAGGCTATTGAAATCACCAAGTACAAAAATTTCAATAGAGAAGATGGCTTCAAATTGTCAAGTACATGGAATCCAGTGGTAAACTTGTGTAAAAATAAGTTTATGTCTAAACCTGCAATAAAATCATGCGATACCGTTAGTGTGTGTTGTCGAGATGACTTTCGAGTGTGTACCGATAGTGACCAAAGTGTTCCGAAAAAACGCAGAAGAATGAGGGTAGACAGATATGTTTGCCCTTAGCAATCACCCGCAGCCGCTCCAGTTTACCCGTGATCATGGCGATTGCAACATCGCCGAAATATTGGGTGCTCGATATATCCCTACCGTGAGTAAAAACTGACTCTAATCATAGTTATTCATAATTTTATCCTTGTTATATGGTTTATTGCAACAGTATGTTAGCCGTGTGGTGCCGGCAGAGTAGAATAGCACCACCCCTTCTCTTCCCGTGGGGGTCGTAAGAGCCGACCGAGGGATTTATTCCGACCCAAGTGGACCAGGGTCCTGGAGAAGGAAAACTCCACACTTAAACCCGGAATGGGGTCTCCGTCAGGTGCGATTAACTCATATATATCGTGCGGCAGACTCCTGCAGCCGACCTGGCTCCGCACGTATCGACTCGTCGTTCCTGTGGAGTCAGCCAGGAAGGCCGAGAGGGTGGCGCAGGTCCTGGGCAGCCCTGCGTTTTCCATAATTGCGTCCCAGGCAACGCAGTGTCTGTGGAGAGGAAACTTCACCCGCGTCTCGCGGATAACAACACGGGAAGTGGCAGTGACCGGTTATAAGTCTGCACGTATGGGCGTAAGTGCGGGCGCCAGGGGTCGCTTCCGTCAGTGGGAGGGTCCATCGTAGACCCACTGATCAGTTACCGCCCGCTACAAGTTGGGCAGCCCCCGACCAATAAGGTACTGATCCGCCCCGGTGCTGGTTTGCTCTTTTAGGGTGTAGAGAGCACCAGCCTCAACTGGACAATCGGCGCCGTTACATTGTACACCTGCGACTAACAGGCATAAAAATATTACAAACCAACCCCGCTTATCCATGCGATTTGCAACATGGAATGTCCGTACTATGAGGACAAGCCTCCCTGACACCTGTGGAGGTTCTTCTACTGACGCACAAGATCTGCGTAAAACTGCCGTAATCGACGCCGAACTACACAGACTGAACATTGCTGTTTGCGCTTTACAAGAGACCAGACTCCCTGACGAGGGTTCCTTGCGTGAGACACATTATACACTAGCGGCCCGCCCAGCGGTTTCACCCGCTGCTACTTACCTGTTTCCCCGTAGAAATTGGATCTTTGGCATTACCGTATCTCTTATAGTTTAGATGGGATGCTGGGGGTCTACATCGGGTACTCCAGACCCTCGTGACCATGACCAGCAGAAGTGGCCCGTCATGCTGTATAACTTATACTTTGAAACCATTACCCTATCACTTATCAGATGATGGTGGTCTGCATCAGGTACTCCAGATCCTCGATAACTATGTGCCAGCAGAAGCGGCCCGTCATGGTGAACAACTTTTTCTATGAAGCCATGACCGTATCACTTATAGTTTAGATGGGATGCTAGTGGTCTTCATCAGGTACTCCAGATTCTCGATGACCATGTGCCAGCAGAAACGGCCCGTCATTGTGAACAACTTTTTCTATGAAGCCATGACCGTATCCCTTTTAGTTTAGATGGGATGCTGGTGGTCTTCATCAGGTACTCCAGATCCTCGATGACCATGTGCCAGCAAAAGCGGCCCGTCAAGGTAAACAACTTTTTGTATGAAGCCATGACCGTATCTCCTATAGTTTAGACGGGATGCTGGTGATCTTCATCAGGTTCTTCAGATCCTCGAGGGCTGTCAAAAAGTAGTCCATGTCCATCTTTAATATGCTAGTAATAATAGTGCCAAATTTCGCGAAGATCGGTAAAGAGATTTGGCTAATTTGGGTAATATCCGCTGTATTTCCCGCTTTTCCTGCTGATAACCGTTTTCCCATGGGAATGAGGAATTTTCCCGTGATAAAAAGTAGCCTATGTTACTCAGGAATGTTGTAGCTTTCTAATGGTGAAAGAATTTTGGAAATCGGTCCAGTAGTTTCGGAGTTTATCGATTACATACATACAAAAAAACAAACAAACAAAAAAACAAACAAAGGTTTCCTCTTTATTATATTAGTGTAGATTCTACTGGAAAGGAAAGGACAGCAGCGCTGTGCGCGAGTATGGTGTTGGCTTTGCCATACGCAACGACCTCTTAACATCTATAGAGGCTCCTTGCGGCATCTCGGAACGCATTATGTTGCTGCGATTGAATACGGACCATGGTTACGTATCACTGATTTCTGCTTACGCACCAACACTATCCTCAACAGATGAAGCCAAAACACAGTTTTATGACCAGCTCGACCAGACTCTGCGCGGGTTAAAACCATCTGACCGCTTATATATTCTGGGCGACTTTAACGCTAGGGTCGGACAGGACAACATTGCTTGGCCAGATTGTATAGGTAACCACGGTATAGGGAAGATTAATGAAAACGGCCAACGTTTATTAGAGCTATGCTCTAAACACCTACTGTGTGTTACCAATACCTACTTTAAAGGCAAATCAACTCGCAAAGTGTCCTGGAAACATCCTCGTTCTGGACACTGGCATCAACTGGACCTTATCCTTACAAAAGAAAAATCTCCGCGAGACCCTGCACACGCGATCATTTCACAGCGCTGATTGTGACACAGATCACTCCTGGTGGCATCACAAGTTGCTATAGCTCACAAAAGATCCACTCATCCAAATTGCCTGGTAGGAAGAAGCTCGATCTTCCAAAAACCAGAGACGATGAGGTGGTCCAAACGTATGAAGAGCTGGTACGCGACGAAGTTGCCACCTGGGATGTAGACGCTCCGATAGAGGAGGAATGGGGCAAAGTAAAGAAACTACTTACAGAAGTAGCCGGTACGGCTTTCGGTCATCAGAAAGCCAAAACCAGGACTGGTTCGCTGAAAATCTCGAACACATTACACCTCTGCTCGAGTCCAAACGACAAGCTGCGCTAAAACATCGCCTTAACCCATCTGAAAAGACGCGTATCGACCTATCGAATGCAAAATCAGCTTTACAACGCACATCACGGTACTTCGCAAATGCATACTGGACCGAGCTTTGTCAAAGCATTCAATCATGCGCTGATATGGGAAACTTTGGTGGTGTTTACGCTGGGATTAAAAGGCCCTTGGTCCTTTTCCTAAAAAACAGCCCCCTTAAAGAAGCGGACGGCACTGTTATTACGGATGCTCAACGCCAACTCGAACGATGGGTAGAACATTATGTTGGTCTCTACTCAGAACCAGTGAACATAATGCCAGAAGCTGCAGATTGCATGCCAAAACTAGCTACCTGGACTGAGTTAGATGATCTTCCTACCATAAGGAGTACCACAAGGCTGTAAAGCAGCTTAAAATTGGAAAATCACCTGGAAACGATGGTACCCACGCCGAAATTATCAGGCTCAAGTGCATATTACCCATCCTGCACAATCTGTTGTGTAAATGTTGGGAAGCGGGATATATACCACAGGATATGCGCGATGCTAACATCATTACCCTATACAAAGGCAAAGGTGACCGCGGTGACTGTAACTGTTATCGTGGAATATCCCTTTAAGTATAGTAGGTAAATTATTTGCTCGGTTAGTCTTAATAAGACTCCAAAACTTGCTGATCGTGTATATCCCGAATCGCAATGTGGATTCCGCGCCCAACGTTCCACAACAGATATGATCTTTACACTTCGCCAACTGCAGGAAAAGTGTAGAGAGCAGAAAACACCTCTGTTTGTGGCGTTCGTCGACCTTAACAAAGCTTTCGACACCGTGAGCAGGGAAGGACTCTATACTGCACTTTTAAACATCGGGTGCCCTCCAAAACTTCTAAGCCTCATTAAATCCTTCCACGAGGACATGAAAGGATCTGTTGTTTTTAACGGCAATACATCTGAGCCGTTCGAAATGCGTAGAGGTGTTCGCCAAGGCTGCGTGTTGGCTCCTACCCTGTTTGGTATTTTCTTCTCATTGCTTTTAAAGTTGCTTTCGGCGATGACCAACAGGGTATACACCTGCACACTAGGGCTGACGGGAAGCTGTACAATATCTCGCTTCTTAAGTCAAAGCGTAACCGCGATGACTTATTCGTCGATAGCCTTTTGTTCGCTGACGATGCAGCCTTCGTTGCTAATTCTCAAAGTGAGCTTCAAGACATTGTTGATAAGTTTTCCCACGCTTGTTCTCTGTTCTCAATGTCCATTAATGCCAAAAACAGTAGTGCTAGCTCAAGGTGGAGAAACACCACGTATTTTGCTCGGTGGCGTTCCCTTGAACATAGTTGACAAGTTTTGCTACTTGGGGTCGACTGTGTCGAACAATCTCACCCTCGATGCTGAGATCAATACTCGTATCGGCAAAGCGGCGACCATGTTCGGCAGGCTCAGTACAAGAGTATGGAATAATAAACACCTGACCACAAAAACCAAGATAATTGTTTACCAAACTTGCGTTCTAAGCATACTCTTGTATGGAGCTGAAACCTGGACTTCGTACGCAAAACAAGAACGTCGACTCAACACATTTCATATGCGCTGCGTAAGAAACATCTTGCATATAACTTGGCAGGACAGAGTCACAAACGAGCGAGTTCTAGAAATTGCACAGCTGCCTAGCTTTACCGCTTTGCTTAAGCAAAGACGATTGCGGTGGCTAGGGCATGTGTACCGCATGGAACCTTCGCGTCTACCGCGGCGTGTCCTACTTGGCGCCGTAGCTAACGCCAAAAGAGGAGTTGGAAGACCGATGCTACGTTTCAAAGATTGCGCCAAACGGGACATGGCTGCGTTTGACATCGACCATCAAAGCTGGGAGAAGCTTGCTGAGAATAGGGATGTATGGCGAAAGCGTGTGTTTGATGGGCGTAAAGCTCACGATGATGCCTGGTTCGCTGGTCTCGCAAACAAAAGGCAAAAACGACATCTAAACATGCATGTGCCAGTCTCTAATTCCACCTTCGTTTGTAGAGCGTGCGGAAAGTCATGCCGCTCCCGTATCGGCTTATACAGCCATGAAAAATCTTGCCTCAGACACTGAATAAATCGTCTGTCACAGACGTATGAGGCCAATGATGTAAGTAAATGCGGCAACTAAATTAGTAGCAGTAACAAATAAGTCACGCCCTAACACAGTTACTGAACTTTGTTCTGGGCGCGCCAGGATTTCATTAAGGGGACACTATGACATACTATGAAATGAAGGATCGCATACGTGCCTCACGATTTTGCGATTTTTACAACTCAAAACTAAACAACTGCCAGACCTGCCTGCCTTAGGGCAGACGTATAAATAAGACATGAGACGAGACAGCGCGGCGCTTAAAATCGTTTTCACACGAAATGTATGAAACAGAAGAGACGCTGTCGACAGAGATGGGCGCAATCGATTACTTTTGTAATCAGATTAATAATCTGATTGAAATTTATCATGATTACATGTAATCTTTAATGAAGATCAAAGTACCTAATTTGTAATTAAAACTACATGATTAATAAATTATTTTTCTCTTGAACTCTGACGTATAAAACCTAGTAGAGGTGGGCGTTACAAACCGTAAATAGTTTTAAAAACTTTATCACTACGATATTGCGTATTCCAATAACTATTTTCGGGCGAAACTATTTCTAATCATTGGTCGTAATCACGATTACAGATTACATTTTTAATTATTAATCATGTTAATCAATCAAATTACAAAAGTAATCGTAATCATTAATCTTATTGCATTTTGCCCAACACTGGCCGTCGACATGCGTCTCATCGCTGACACAGTTGTCATCTCACGTCTTACGTCTCAAGTATGGCGATCGATATGTAGCAACGTATGCCATGGTCATGTCATAATAGTATAATATCATGAGGCGGTAGCTCCACAGAGAAGACGTGAGCCGTAATATGGCATCTGACAAACAAGCGATCATCGGAGACGTGAGACGTGCGACATCATATGGAAGCCGGTTCCATATTCGCTCGTCTGTGGCCAAGTCCCATATGGGACTTTGCCACAGACAAGGCCTACTTATAAAAAATGGCGCCACAGAGGAGAGGATATAAAACGTATGAAATGCAAGAAACACAGCTACACACGTGAGACGTGCATCCCATAACGGCTGACGATCGCTTGTCTGACTGATGCTTGTCATGCAGCACGTCTATAGTGTGAAGCTTGCGCCTTAGAAGCTTGTCATCTCATTAGTATTGTGGCTACAATAACTGTCACAAGATAAGACAATCTCCATGATTATGCCTTTGGTCTTCCACGAGATCAGATTCATGTTTATTCATAAGGCGCTTTGCACACATAACGTCCGTTTGTGCGTTATTTTTGCGCTGCGTAACGCATGCGTTGGTACAATACCTGTTTCGACCTTATTCTCATACAAATTATGTCAAATTGTTTGACAAATGCTTCCGTCAACGCAGCGTTGTGCGATATTTTTGCACTAACGGATGCGTCTGTCAAACCGTTCCACATAAACCGTAATTGTATGAAAATAAGGTGGAATATCGTATTTTTCAAACGCAACGGATAGCGCTGCGCAAAAATAACGCACCAATGGACATTGCGTGTGTTTCTCACCTTAGCGGGGGAGTAGAAATTCATCTGAATATGGAAAATAATGAAAACTCAGCCAGTCTGCTGACATAGAAATTGTACATTCTGCTTTATATTTTCGTGTAGAAAAGCGTTAAAAATGAATGAATTTACAGTATATTTCCGCCATTTAAACTTCCCGGTGATAAAAATCTACAATTTACCTACAGTTTGTGTGCCCGTAAGTCCAGTAAAAATAAATAACGGTTTGTTCTTAAGCGAGCTTCTTTATATAAGCGAAACCGGTTGGAACCAGAATCTAAAATCATAAGGTACAGAGTACTTACATATTATTATTTATTTATACCATAGTAATAAGTAGATGTAAGTACAGTATTTTAAATGTCAAAAATTCTCCATCATCTGCCTGCTCTTATCCCAAATCGGTTGGGGTTGGCGCAACATGTTTTGTTAGAGCACAAAATCATGTAGCGAAAGGATCACACTTTACTTACAATATTTAAAAAAAATACTTTTCTCTTTATTTTCAGGTGCCCATACATGTGAAACGGTGCACAAGGGAGCGGGAGGTAAAAATAAATTTTAGTTTCATTATGCATGAACAAACACACAACTCTGACGGCATGTTGGTAAGTAAGTCCTGTGAGTAAGAGACAACTAAGGGAGCGAGGGTTTTATATGTATTGCAATTTTAGGCGACAGGCAGGCAACTTGTCACTACATTGATACATATAATTAACAACAAATATTTGTCTGATGTGACGATAGCGACCGTATTTGCACGACAGTTGATGCTTTACCTACCCGGCAAGAAACAAAGGTGTGGTGAGTGCATGTATATGTATGTATGTATATCGGCATACTTTTTCCCAAACTCACTTATAACGACTGTTTTGTCAGTCAAATTTCAAGACCAATTTAAGAAAGGTAGAAAAAAACGGGGACATCTTGAAGAAAGGTCAGCTCAAGAGCGCGCATGAAATGATAGATACCTAGATGAATGCAATGAGAAAGAAATACGTCTACTGATAAACTGAACATCTCTATAGCTAGCATGCGACCCACAACATAGATTTCTCTACATTAATAAGTATGTCAAAAAGTCTTCACTTGTTTTGAAAAATTCCATGTTATTTTACACATCTTACAGATACAGAAGACTTCAGATGTGTCAAATTGTATGGAGTTTATCAAAACAATTGAAGATTTTTGACAAAGGTTGTGGAAAAAATGATTGTCGCGTGTCGATGCCCCACAGTTTTTCATCGTAGTGATTGGGCGACTTGGTGTCCCACACGAAAAGAGACACTTCACTGTAAATTATCCAGCTGACTTAGATAACCTTGGTTAAAGTCGCCCGATGTCCAGAGGCCGTAGGGTAGCTTTTGAATTTTACATGATATGACCACGGCGATGGAATAAAGTCTTTGAGACGAAAATAAATAGGTAGGTACTAAGATTATTCTACGAGTGTACAATACCTTGTTACTGAAATGAGAGGGTAAAGATGCGTGTGATTTGTTTGCGAAAGAAAATGTATACATAGGCACCTACTTGTTATTAGGCACGTGTATAACGTGGGAGGCAAGTCTTTGCTCGATCATTACCTTAAAGAACATTTAAACTACAGGGTCTTATACAGAATGCTCGAATTTCTTTTTGGTTGATCAAACCAATGAAAGTAATTAATTTGTGTTTCTAAACTCATTAAACTTTAGAAAAAAATGCCAGGTAACTAAGAACGAAAACCATTTTTGCCGCCGCATTTTTGGTTTCAATCAAACAAATTGTCGCGTAAATTTTGCCCAGCAAAAACTACTTAAATGCAGAAAAATAATACGATACCTCTGGGCTCAAAGGGCGTAAACGCCAAAACACGACTTTTCAGGAGAGCAAAAAAACGAAAAATTAAAAAGTATTTTTGACATAACTTTTTTATTTCTATAGCTATAAAAATGATCTAAAGACTCTCATGCATCAAATTTGAAGGTGCATAATCAAGGGTATAACAAAATAAAAAAAGCGAAACGGTTTCCAAGATAGATTGGATATACGCCCTAAAAATCTACATTATAATGTCACTTACGCCCCGAAAATTGACCTTTATGTAGTTATCCACTAGATACGCCCTGGATTAAATAAAACGCAGGGCGTAAACACCAGGCACTCCCATTCAATTTAGACCGTTTTTTGCTAGGAATTCTTTACTTTCTCGATTCAGTTAGTTATAAATTAATCCAAAGTTTTCACAAGTAAAATCTGATAGACTTTCAAGAAAACATAAACCATTTTTTATGACCTACAACAGCTTTACAGTAATTTACCACTGGGGCATCAGGGTATTTCACGCGTACACACTCCATTCGTTATTTTCAGATTGGCCTCCTGACGTGAGCGATAGATATTATTTCTGCCTTCGTTTATCGTCAATGATCCGCTTGAAACCCGGATTTAAGGTTGCGGGAGCACAAAACAAAAATTTGAGTCGTTAATTGTTTAATTAAATAAAAATAATCAAACTCTTGCCGTCAATTGACGTTCTGCACTAAGATCCAAAAGGCTCTACTTATGTATTTGAAAGGCCAGATAATCCTCCTTCTAATCTACTATTTTAACAAATCGTAGGTGTTGTCCGCATTATATTGTTCTACTAAGTTAGTTATATGTTTATTAAAAATTTCACTTTTTATTGCCGATTTGCCTCAAACTCTCTAACAAAAAAAAACCGGCCAAGAGCGTGTCAGACACGCCCACAAATAGGGTTTCGTAGTCAACGTTTAAATATCAGGTTTTTCAGCATTACAAACTTAATTTGTTGCTGGTTTGTTAGCAGCAGTATGATGACCAACCGCAAATAGAAAAACTCAATTTTTTCTGAAACCTTTAAGGGTACAATATCCGTTATAGTTTTCAATAGAACTTCAGATTGTAAGCAATATTCCATATTTATTTAAAATTTTTAGCGTTTATACTTTAGAAGTTACAACTGGAACAAATTATGGGTCAAAAACGCCCTTTTTAAAAGCAAATATCTCGTGACAGAAACATTTTAGCGACTTTGTTTCAAAGAAACCTCACCTTAGTTTTAAAAGACCTATTCAACGATACCCTACTCAATACTACAAAAGAAAAAAAAAATTTTTGCCCCCCTTTCACTTGTATAGGAGGGGGTCCAAAAAACATTTAAAATATTTTTTTCTTAACATTTCTATATTTGGGTCAACACGATCTATCTTCTCACCAAATTTCATGTCGATAGCTCTAAAACTGACGAAGATATGAGGGCGCGGCATACAGACAGACAGACAGACAGACAGACAGACAGACAGACAGACAGACAGACAGACATGACGAAACTATAAGAGTTTCTAGTAGACTACGAAACCCTAAAAATGGGTTAGCGAAGAGATCTCCTTGCGTCAAGTTTTGTTCAATATTTTTTCTGTATTTTTAATTCAAAAAATAATATATGAACTGATCTCGTCAGCTCCATATTCATCACTCTGAATATTGGACAAGTAAATAGGGCTATCCAAATTTAAGCGTTGCTAAGTTACACCAAATGACCAACTAGATCGATAACAGAGACTTGAAATACTAATGTAATAAAATCTGCACGCACAGGAGATTGAATCAGAATGTCTTGGCCTTTGCTAATCACAGCCCTTGTATAAATGCAATCAAATAAAAATACATGCAAATGTTACTTCGGAACCAGCATATACCGTTTTAGTGAAACAAACGTCTCAATCACACTCTCCATCTCCATGTCAGAATCTAATCTAATCTAAGTCCGATAGATGGACTTACAATTGTCATCACTGACACTTGCATACAATGATGTACCAAACAGCTGCTGCCTATCGTTCTCGCCTTTCACTTAAACTAGATGAAGGGGACCCCTACACCTTACACCTGGGACCAGCCTATGGTTCTGGTCCTGTAAGACCAAACAAATTTTTCGTGTCTACCAGCGCTATCTCACTGTAATAGGGGTACCTATTTCACCTTGGCCACCTACAACGGATCGGCTTTTTATGCCCATCGTGCAGACCGCGCTCGGCTCGCTCGATAATGTATCAAACAAGGTCCAGTCCAGTGTTGCAAGTGCCAGTAGTTTCAGCACAGCAACAACTGTAACCACCGTAAGTTGATGAACGTGAGCATTACTGACATGAACATGTCCCAACTATGGTGGCACGCATCTAGCCCGATTCATTGATCGGTACGATATAGCAGCACGAGTTCAACGCGACAAGAATCCTTATAGTGAACAATAGCGACCCTCCCCTCCGGACTATAGAAGAAGAAGAAGCCGAGGAGAAGTCATACGACGCCACGTCACTAGCGCCAACATTTTGAAATGCCATAGGACTTCATGGCATATAATGTATACTTGCGATTGTCGGCGTATGATAAAACTTCACAGTCGATATAGTTGTAAATAAAACTTTTGCACTCGTTTACTTATATTTGCTGGTTCAACCCATAAAACATAAAAATCCCCCTGAAGATACTCATGTGAGTTAAACTGGTTGGCTTAAACCAGCAAATATAAGTGAAACGAGTACAAGAGTATATTTACTACAATGACTTCATGACAACATCCTTAGAAAATGTGGTCTCTCGCCTAGGAAATCAGGGCTGTAACGGAGGTCCAAGCCCCGTTCTGCACAGATACGTTGGACGTAAACACCATTATTTGTATAAAAATAGATGAATATAAGGGCGTAAAAGTCAAAATGAATGGAAGGTTTGAAATGTTTTTGGGCGTAAGCACCATTATTTATATAAAAATAAATAAAATCTAGGGCGTAAAAGTCAAATTGATGGAAGCTTCCAAATATTTTTCTGGCGTAAATGCCATGCTAACCGCATCATAGGCTTATACGCCCCTTAGTGTTTTAAAATAAAACGTTTACAACCACAAAATTTTGAACATTGGAAACCGAAAACCTTTACTACCCAAATTCACCCAAAAGTACCTACTTTAGTAATAATTTCCTTAGGGCGTAACCACCATTTTTTGTGGAATTCGAAGATTTTAAATATACAGATCGATAGAGCAGAAAAAACTGAATAAGACTGCATTAAAAAGTCATTTTCGCCAAAATGGCGTTTACGCCCTTTGAGCCCAGAGGTATCGAATAGTAATTTTGGTACAACATAACGTCTGTAAACACTTTGTGATGTATGTAATATAATTATAATATAATAGTCTAGTGGAACCACATCCATGACCACAAATTTCATAAGACCGAGGGCGTTTATTGCTGTTATGATTATGATTAAGTATAATAGCTGTTATGTAAGTATTTTATGCTACACTGTACGCTATGAAACCAAGTTATAAGTTTATTAAATTTATTTTCTCAGCAGATCTTGAATTTCATGTTCGGAGTTCTGCGAAAATAAGTTAGTCTGGAGGCGATTGAGCAATTTGAGATTTTCTGTGCCACTCTCCTATAAATGGCTAAGACTAGTATCAATGGATTCCTTGTGCTCTACAGAACTCGGATATGCCTGTCTTAGTTAGAGAAAATGGTGCGTTTGACATCTGTGACGTCACAAAGATGGCCGCTAAGCGTTTTATGATTTTGTCAATATCTCAAGTTTTAGGACGTCGATTTTAGTGTTGATATGTCATATAAAAGGTATTTATATTGTCTACAATTATTTCTTGGATACTTTCTACCTAAGTGTTGTGGTTCTAAAAATATTTACAAAAGTATGTGTTTTTTTTGTCACAGTTGCACTTTATTAGGAAATGTGGCCACTATACCTCAATTATGAGATACTTTGCGTGATACATTATTATTTAAAATTAAAGCCTGTATCATTACTTTTTCAAAAACATATGCAACATTACTGTAGGAAACCAAACAAACGATTTATGCCTATTACAATGAATCAAGTGCCTGCGCCGCGAATGATTAAAATGCGGCCGAGTGTTTTACATTTTTGTTAATATCTCGCTTTTTAAGATATGCATTTCAATGTTTGATATGTCATATAAAAGCTATTTATATTGTCTACAATTACTTTTTACATACCTACTGCTTAAGTTTAGTGGTTTATGAAAAGGAAATAAATGAAAGGAAGTAAATGTTTGTTTTTTTATTTGCTAAAGTTACAAAAGTAAATAAAGATACATGGGCGTAAATTCCTATAAAATAACCGGTCAAGAGTGTGTCAGACACGTTCACAAATAGGGTATCATAGTCAAAGTGTAACAGGTTTTTCAGCGTTACAAAATTAACTCTATTGCTGGTTTGTTTACAGCTGTAGGTATGGTTACCAACCGCATATTGAAAAACTTAAATTTTTCTTTAAACTTGAGTAGTACAGGCAGGATCTGTTATAGTTTTCATGGTAACTTCGGGTTGAGAACTATATTCCATATTTTTTTCAAATTTTTAGCGTTAATATCTACTTTAGCAGTAAGCTGGAACAAATATCTTATCTTTGAAAAGGTACGTCTAATGTACATTTTCAAAGCAAATATCTCAAGACAGAAACATTTTATTGAGTTTTCTTTTAATTATAATTCCCTTAGTTTAAAAAGACCTGTTCAATGATACCCTACTCAATATTTAAGGCAAAAAAATATTGCACCCCCTTCACACGTATGGTAGGGGGTCCAAAAAACATTTAATTTGATTTTTGATAAAATTTCTAAATTCGGGACAATACGATCTATCTTCACAGCAATTTTGATGTTGATAGGTATAAAACTGACAAAGTTATGAATGCGAGCCATACAAACAGACAGATACACAGACAGACTTAACGAAATACCTAACAAGACAAACGTAGTAGTCTACGAAACCCTAAAAATGTTGAACGACTTTTTATCTTACCAATAACAAACATTGAAATCGATTTCTTAAAACTTGAGATATTAACGAAATCATAAACAGCTCAACCGCGTTTTTCATCATACGTGGAGCAGGCACTTGATTAACTCTCATAGTCATAAATCGTTTATTTGATTTTGTACAACAGTGTTATATATATTTTTGAAAAGATAATGTAATAGACTTTCATTTGAAATAATAATGTATCCGATAAAGTATCTCACAATTGAGTCATAGTGGCCATATTTTCTAATAAAGTGCAACTGTGACCAGAAATAGCACATGGTTTTATAAATATTTTTTCAACCCCTACACTTAGGTAGTAGGTATCAAAGAAGTGATTGTAAACAATACAAATACCTTTTATATGACATATCCAAACATTGAAATCTATTGCTTAAAACTTGAGATATTAACAAAATCATAAACCGCTCGACCGCGTTTTTAATCATACGCGGAGCAGGCACTTGGTTTACTCTAATAGTCATAAATCGTGTATTTGATTTTGTACAACAATGTTATATATATTTTTGAAAAGGTAATGAAACAGACTTTCATTTGAATTCATATTGTATCAGATAAAGTATCTCACAATTGAGTCATAAAGGCCATATTTTCTAATAAAGCGCAACTGTGACGAGAAAAAACACATAGTTTTATAAATATTTTTTTCAACCCCTACACTTAGGTAGTAGGTATTAAAAAGTGATTGTAGACAATATAAATACCTATAATATGACATATCAAACATTGAAACCGATTTCTTAAAACTTGAGATATTAACAAAATCATAAAACGCTCAACCGTGTTTTTAATCATTCGCGGAGCAGGCACTTTATTCACTGGAATAGTCATAAATCATTTATTTGATTTCGTACAACAGTGTTACATATATTTTTGGAAAGGTAATGAAACAAGCTTTATTTGAAATGATAATGTATCAGGTAAAGCATCTCTTAAGTTATAGTGGCCATATTTTCTAATAAAGTGCAACTGTGACAAGAAAAAGCACATACTTTTATAAATATTTTTACAACCCCTACACTTAGGTAGTAGGTATCAAAGAAGTGATTGTAGATAATAATAATACCTTTTATATGACATATCAAACATTTAAATCGATGCCTTAAAACTTGAGATATTTACAAAAACATAAAACGGTCGGCCGCCATCTTTGTGACGTCACAGATGTCAAACGCACCAATTTTTTCAACTAAGACAGGCATATCCGAGTTCTGTAGAGCACAAGGAATCTATCGATACCAGTCTTAGCTATTTATAAGAGGGTGGCACAGAATTCAAGAAGGAGACGACTTTTTAATATTTCGCCTACAGTCTAAGTAATCTGTATTCCCAAGATGTTTTCAAGATAGAATTTTACCCAGTTATATGTTTTCTGAATTCTGGCTCAAATCTAGATAGATGTCTGTAAGCGGCTTATTTTCTAGACTTTCGCCAGATATGATCTAGGTATGAGAAGTAATACAGCAGCAAGTTAAGATGAGGCCGCGACAAATTCAAGTAGGCACAATGGTGTAAAAACTAATTTTATTTCTTAATAATTGTAAATGTTTGATAATTATGTTCCTATGAATATTAATTCCCTTGTATCTGACAAACGCGTGCGATAGGGTTGGCCTAAAATTGCGCAACAATGGACACTAAATATGAGACCTGCCTATTTTATTATGGTCATCAACTTTTTTTATAATACTAAACTTAGCCTAGAAACACACGGTAACGTCCCTTTGTGCATCGTTTGTCCAATTTTCCGCCTTATTTTCATATGAACACGGTTTATGTCAAACTGTTTGACAGACGCATCCGTCAACGCAGCGTTGTGCGGTGCCGTTTCACATAAACTGTACTTATTCGTATGAAGGTAGGGTGGGGAACCGAATGAATGACGCACAATCGGACTTTGCGAGTTTTCCTCGCCTTATTTTTAGGTATATTACTTATTTATTTCTGTCAAATCTGAATCACTTGATTAAGTAGCTAATCTAGTTCAAAGTCGGGAATCTGAGGTCTGACCACGACGTCTATTAACGACGTCGACCGAAGTTTGAAACCGCCGAGGGATCGTTGAGATTCAGACCTCAGCGCTCCCTTTGGGCTAATTACGTTATTGAACTAGTTGATTATAATTTGTACCACGATGACTAGATTACATCGCGTGGTTTCAGCCAATGCCCAGTGATACCCACTTAGAATAGAATCACCCTACTTTATTTTCAGTAAGGGATACAAAAGCTGTAAGCTGTGAAGCATCCTTTGGAGATCAAATTATTATATGTATTCTGATGATAACTGATTTTCCCCTTTCCATCACCTCTACCGCCAAACTAATCTGAAATATTACGTATAAAGTACAATGCTGATAATAGAATTTCAAACACGGTATATTTTGTGCTGAATCCACCTTGGCAGACTGTGGCAAAAAATCTGGGTTTTGTACTTTAAAATTACTTAGTATTCCGATTAATACGTTTGCATGTTTGTAAGCAGTAACACAGTAACCTCATAATCAAAGCAAATAGTGTAACGATACGATGTTCCAATTCAGAGTGCACCTTTTATTTACACCATTTAGTCACGCTAGAAGGGTTGAGACTGGAAATAACTTGGCGTTTTTTATCAATTCATTGTTTTATTAGCAATCTTTTTAGCTTTGCTAATTTATTCAGTCAGTACAGGGCCACGTAGTGATCACACCTTAAGCCACCCCATTAATTGATCAAACCCTGACATCAGAGTTCATCGGGTCGTTGGATGACTCAATATCGCACAGGAAGAGAGAGAGAGTTAGAAGGTATGAACTGATTTTCGTAGTTGCTTATAACACTTTTGCTGTTAGGTACATGGGTAACAACATTATTGTGTTGAACGGGATTTTTACCGAGATAAGGTTTTGATCATCCCGATATTTTGGTGCAGTTTCTCATTCCGTGGTCACGATTAGATGCAATTATCAAAAACCTTACCTCAGTAAAATCCCGTTCAGAACAATATATTATGTATGTATTATGAACTGATTTTTATACTTACCTACACTTTATAAGAATACCCAGTACCTACAGGTTGATCCCAGGTAGGTTGATACGCTTGATCGAAGTTAGAAAGCATGTATTTGTAAATAAGGTAGCATTTTCAGTGAACCATATTTTCACAGAAAAGCGAAAGGGATTATTTTGCCATTACCTAGAGCGGAAGAGCCGCAAATTTTTCGATGTGTATGAAATAGGGGAATAGAAATAGGTGGAAAATATTTGACATCCGATGTCATTTACATACGATTCGAACTTATACGACTGAATATTTCGGAGATGTGTGATAAAACTGATAAAAGATATAAAGATTGACTGAGTGTCGATATAGCTACGGTAAACTTGAAAAAAGCATAGTAAAATATTGAATGGTACCCTACTTATTTACCTAAATGGTTTAGAAAATGTAACCTGTAGCACCTGAAGAATTAAGCGTCGACCGAGGATCGAACCTTTGCACGTGGGTTATCCCACTGTTCTGCCACTGAATGTACTTTTTCAATTTCTTATTTTTGTAATGTACTGTAGAAGATGTTATTGATGATGATGATGAAATCGTTGGTAAGTATTTTATGTTCTAAATATTTGCAGCACTATTTTATTCTTTCTGAAAGAAACCTCTGAACTGTACCAAATGATAAAAAGTTCAAATAATTTAAATGGCTGAATCTCGCAACAGTCAGGCAGATTGGCGTTCAGTATCTTCTTGATTTAATTAGAGAGCGGGTCAAGGCCTATCTATCACATTTAAGTGCTCCTCTTGTCAGCAGAGTCCCCATTTGTCTCCTCCCTACTACGAAGCGAAGGCACAAGAAAATAATAAAATTAAAAACTTTCAGGTCTGCCTTTATAAAATTGTCAGCAGTCTGAAAACGGCATTGTAAGGATTTGACAAGAATTTCAGTTTAAATTGACGTCAAAGATTTTTTTACAAGCTCGTTTAAAGTAGCTCTACTATATCTTGTCTAAGATTTTTTGTGTAAACTGTTACATCAAGCAAGTATAGTCCATTCAAAATCATAGTGTCATGTCCAGCCTAATCGGGTGGCCAAGTTACGCTAGTCGCGTATTCTCTGAGTATTGCGACCAGCGTAACTTGGCCTCCCGCTTAGGCTAGTCATGTCATTTCATGACACTATGATTTCGAATGGACTATACCATCCCAAATTCTGTTTTAGTTAACTGGTTCCGACGCTTGCTCTCAGAAAGTCAATTTTGACAGTATTTATTCGTTTGATTATTAAGTATTTTGCATGCTCTTACCGTTGCTTACTCTTATAGTTATAGTAAGTATTACCGGATGCACACATTTCAAAAACAAGAAACAATCAAGTTGCGTTATGCGAGTAGTAATGATTTTGAGCAGAATCATAAAGCAACCAGTATTCGGAAACAATCAGTTAAATAAAGATATTTTACTAGCAGTACTGCAGTTTACTTTTAAATAAATAGATTTGACAAATCCGGTCTGAAAAGGAGGAAAACTTTGTAAGTAGGTACTCTTCACGAGCGCAGCGAAAGAATTTCAATGATATTTCAATAGTAGCTTCTTCGAATTCTGTTACGGTTTATTTTTCAGATTTTCTTTATTTCTGTGAAGATTTTTTTCTATCGTTACAGGAGTTGTAGAATCTAATCCCTTTAGTTACTTTCAATACCGTATTTAAAATATCCGTGTGTCTAACACGTACCTAAATATTAGAAATCAGGGTGTCGCGTGCAGACACTTTCGTGGAATTCTACATTTGATTTTATCAGACAGCTACGTTCAGATAGCTACAATTTGAAGATGAATAAGGTTACTTATATGACAGATACGTTGAGATAGCTATGTGAGAAATTTCGTTCCATTCCACTCCCTTTGATCAAACAAAGAAGACCTTGGAACGCTCGCAGGGCTGAAACAAGTACTTCATCGCCACGAGGCTTGATCTCATCAAATCTTGTAAAGGCAAATGATTGGGGGAATTTTCTGTGTTTTATTTTCCCCAATTTAAGAAAGGTGCTATCAGTAATTGTAATATTTAGCCAACAGTGGGTGGATAAGTCCTTTAACCACAGTGTGACTACAGTATCAAAATGGCTAGTATCTGAAAATGACCACTGTCTCAAAAGGCTTTTTGTGTCCATCTATTATGCTTAGATAATAACAGATGTTATCATACACATCACATGAGTCTATAACAGTACACTGCTGCACGTAAGCTTCTCCCAGGGTACGCGGTACGCCACAAGGCACGATCTCCCGTTGTCGCCATCCAGTCGCTACCAGCCCCTCTCCGGCTGGCCGGAGCTAAGGGCGTCCAACGCTACGCATGTTGAGGCGTGGCCTCTTCTCGAAAACCCACTTACTACGACAGATGTGACCAGACCCAGCCCATTGCCTCTTCAGCTTGTTTATTGACTATTATTATTATTGACTATTTAATAAGTCGCCAGCAAATCCATCTACCCATTTAAGGGACCAACGTATACTGGTTTATTATATAAATACTAAGAAAAGCCATTATAAATTGGTTCCTTAAATGGGCCAGGTGGATTTGCGGGCGATAGTACCTACTACTAAGCAGATATAAGCAACAAGTTCGATCTCTATTTCAAGCGGACACCTGCTCCGACGACACAGTAGACATCTAACGACCGAGAACTTGACATCACAATAGAGTCAATGTTGTGTTCATGATATATCTACTTACTTATTGCTTACAAGAGCTTTGTAGCCTTTCCCAGAAAATATTTATTAGTATGTTCCTATATTTATTGCTTGTCTATAAGAACTTGAAAGGCTTTCACAGAATCATTGCTTCTAGATGAGAAAGATACTGTCACTTATAAAAAGGCGTTTTGAAATAGTAGCCCTAAAATTAAAATATAGTTTTAAATTAAAATAACTTTAACAGAAAATGTTTGATGTCATATTCAAATGTTTCGAATTTCCGCGACAAAAGTAATCAAGACATGCCATTCATTACATGTCCCATGACGTGACCTGTTTTTGTTATTTTGACATCACAATTGATAAAGGACAACGTTGGACGCATCTCGCATTTGAGTAGTGCTAATGTTAGGTATCAAAACACATACCTAATTCTATGTACATACAGGATACCTACGAAACCGTGAGTAATAAAAAAAACTGAAACACAGAACTGTAACATCCATCACAACGTACTGAATGCGGCAAAGCCTCGGACATTGAGGGCTTCGGAGCTTTGCGTCTCGTCATGCGACCCAATTCACCACAGTAACAACACTCGGCCCTTTATCGTTGGTAGATAAATGCCTGCTGCCTGCCATTTTTGTTGGCTTTGTCTTGTGTCAGGTAATAAATGCCTTTCAGTAGGCACGCATCTACATAAACATAGTCATAGATTTTAGACAGTAAAGTCTCGGAAATTGAGGGCTTCGGAGCTTTGCGTCTCGTCATGTGACCCAATTCGCCACAGTAACAACACTCGGCCCTTTATCGTTGGTAGATAAATGCCTGCTGTCTGCCATTTTTGTAGGTTTTGTCTTGTGTCAGGTTTTAAATTTTCATTTTCAAATAAACTTTTTATTAATTATGTGAACATCCTTTGCCTGACCCGACTGACCGTTCCGCCACGTAGACAGGATTCACTTACACGGCTCGCACACTAACAACCAACCAATCACAGCACTTTTTTTATTGCGCGTAATTTAGATTTATCGAATCGTGTGTTTCCAGGACAAACAGGGTGCACTTTTTAGTTTTTTTTTTAGTAAATGCAATTTTCTCGATAACTAGCTTGTAGATTTCTTAGTACATGCTTATATTTTATTGAATTTGAAAGTCATAGATTTAAGACAGCAAAGCCTCGGACATTGAGGGCTTCGGAGCTTTGCGTCTCGTCATGTGACCCAATTTGCCACAGTAACAACACTCGGCCCTTTATCGCTGGTAGATAAATGCTATAGTAAAAACGCGTTAGCTTGGCAATAGCGTACATTGACACGACCGGTACCAAAAACAACATTTTTGGGCGATAATTATCGCTCTCCATACAAACTATCGCTAGAATTCACATCGCTAAAGTATCATAATACCGGCCAATTCCGGGTATTCCCCCGGCACAACTCGGCGTCATTCCACAACCATGTATATCCAAAATTTTCAAAAATGAGTGTACTTGTAGCCAATTCGAAAAGTTGTTATTTTAACTATTACTTTTATAGGTCGATAATTTTTGCAAACTTTTGAAATGAGTTCAATTCTATAACATACGTTTTAAAATATAGCCCAAAGGATCATGCCGTGGATTAGGCCCACTACCCCCGCCGCCCCATTTCAGTCATTTAGGAACCCTTACTTTAAAATCTTGAAATACGCACCGTACCACAAATTCGCATTTTATGAAAAGTTAATAATGATTTGTGCGGTCCTTTGCTCTCAACAACAACGGGCTATGCTGAGGGAGAAATTAGTAGAAAATAAAAGTAATATTATTCTCCCAAGATCTTCTTCATTTTCCGTGTCATAAAAACATCCGCTCGATTTGACTTCTTTCTCAGTCAAAGTCTGAGTAACGTCATCATATGGAGGTCTGATGTCAAATCATTACCATTTTTCTCGCGAGAAGAATTTATGAATAAGATTTTAAATGTCATAATATTAGGAACTCTTCAAAATAATCTTTTCTGAAGCTGGTATGAAATATCAGCGTCAAAATAAGTCTGTGAAAGATGTCACGTCAGTTCGTGACTTGTTCGTGACTGACATGTTATTTTTATATTGACAATCTAAAGCCAAATTATTTTTCAGGAAAATACAATAATAAGTAGGTAAATAACAAGAAATTGAATTCTTCTTTTTTTTTTTTTCGTGTGGGACACCGAGTCGTTCAACGACCCGATGAACCCTGGTGTCAGAGTTTTTCAACCGCCTACTGCAATTAGCAGGCCTCTGACATGGTTGTGTAACGACCGCCATCATAGACAGCAACCGGGTTGAACATGGTTGAAGACTTTTGGAACGGACTAACTGTAAGTGCACTTTTGATGTAATTCTGAGGCCTGCTAGCAGTAGGTAGTAGGCGGCTTAAAAATTCTGACACCAGGGTAATTGGGTCCTTCGTCGACTCGGTGTCCCACTCGAAAAGAAGAAGAAGATAGGATTTCCAAGCTGGAGTATACTGAACTAAATCTGCTTATAAAATCAAAATCATATAGCAAAAGGATTTGGCTATGTTTTATGCCCGGCCGCCTGTCTGACGTCAACCCTCTTTGGGAATACTACTGTAGGTGGTATCATCGTGGCCACGCGGTTGACCAAGGGTTGACCATAGTCGATAGTTATTCAATCGAGGTCCATAACTCTGCGTTGCGTTTTGCGAATCACCCTGAGGTGGACTAGGGGTGGCAGGGCAGTATTATTAGACGCTACTACACGGACTTTTCCCCTTTCAATTAATTAATTATTGCTTGTCTTTTAAGGTATCCTGATTGGAGCGAGTGAGCTGGTTTTGTTGGTTGCTGGCCAGCAGGGAGGTGCAAAGAAGGGCACTGCAGCAAGACCGTAGCAGAGGTATATCCTCGAAAATATATATATATGAAATTAATTTGTAAGGACGAATATAACATACAAATGTGTTACATTACAACAACCCTTATTGTATTTGTATATACTTGCTTGTTATTATTATAATATAATTAAAAAACTAGAAAAAATCATGTTTTATTTCTATTACCAATGTGCGAGTCGACAAAGTACCCGATAAGTAGGTCAACAAGGTTTTTTTTATGAAGTTTCAAAGTAAAGAAAAACAAAAAGCGCCATCTTATGGTTTAGATAGTAAAATATCAGATGAAATTAATAGAGACTAGATTAGAGCACCTTTTTCTTCGCGTAGCGCCATCTATGGGTTCTTCACGTAACTAAAATTATTCCGCCATCTTTGACATACAAAACTTATTTCTGTACTTTTAGCATAACTTTTAAACTAAATTATCCAAGATCTCCTTCAGCCTAGATCTTTTATTTTTAGCTGTGCAGTTAGATAATTAGTTAAGTTATTGTTAAAGTATTGTGTCTTCATGGTACGCTCACGTTTGGATGCGTTAAACATGATACTGGTTTGTATGGCAAAAAATCAAGATCCTTTATTCTCTAATAAAGGTATAATACCGTAAAATAAAAAATATTCTGGGTTGCAATTATAATTTTAGCAAATAGGAAGCCAAAAAGCTTTACAAAATACATTTTTACCATAAATAAATATAAAGCAAAATTGTTGACACTAAAACAAAAATTTTTGAGTTACATTGTTTTGTAATGAGCCCCTAGCTGGCCAGAGGATGCCAGAGGTGCGGTCCCGTAGGCTCGCATTTGTTTTCATTTTGATCGATCGTCGTCTCATTCCGTTCTGAAGTGCGTTTGCGTTCGTTCACGTTTGGAAGTCTTTCTTGCTGTTTTTCGGTGTTTTGGTTATTGATTGTTTGATAAGTTTATTTTTGTTACATTACTTGTTAATCATCGGGGAAATTAAATCTGCCCGACTTCGCTGATTTGGACATGTCGAGAGAATGGGGAGGATCTTGCGGCCAAGAGAGCATACCTGGGTCAACTACATGGACAACGTCCAGTTGGGCGTCCTAAGTATCGCTGGATTGACGAAGTCCAAAAAGACCTGGGAGCGCTTCAAATGGCCGATTGGCGACAAGCAGCTCAGAACAGGGAAGAATAGGAAAACCTAGTGTCGGAGGCCAAGATCCACTTTGTGTCGTTGAGCCAGCGAAGTAAGTATAGTTGAATTTTAATTCTATTCAGTAAAATGACAGATGCCGACAAAATAATGATACCAACTGCATATCACTAGTGACGTACTTCAGTTCGATTTTTAAGTTCAGGTGAGCTGATTCATTCAAACCTCATACTCAGGTCACTTACATTTATTTATTGATTTCCTACAAAAATTTTATACTCCTAATATAAAAAAAAAAATAAAAAGTGTGTCACTTAGTACGGGAGACCCAATTCATTTATTTTCATATTTTAAAGAAAAGTTTCTTATAAATGTTATTCAGTTTTGTGAGAAAAACACGTCCTTAAAATTATTGAACTTATATTGTAACCAAATACACTTATTGATTTAATAACTATGAACTATGTCACTAGATGAGTGATTTAATTTAATCTTTTTAGCACATCACTATTTATTTTTTCCAAAAAAGCGGCCACGCACCAAACGTCAAATCAGTGAATACAATTAGAGATTCGACTATAGTAAGTACTTGTTAGCCAGTCACGTTTTATTATTTTTATTTGTTAAGTTTTGTTGTGTGGAGTGTAGTGGCGATGGAGCCACCACCTAGTCCTACGACTATACTACGACTGCTGTTAATAAACCTATGGTCAAAATATTTAATTCCTTTTATTTCATTTTATAGACCACACTGAAACATACACTATTAATACCCAGATCTGAAAACAGATATTCAAACTCATCATTCAAATAGCTGCCCCGGCCGGGAATTAAACCCGGACCCGGAGCTGTACAGTGTATCTTAAAACATAATTATCTCATAGAATTAAAATAAAAAACATTAATCAGAATTACGTTAAAAATAGGGTTATAACTGAAAATGTCTATTACCCCTGCAATAATCCAGAGTGACCTTGCTATTGTACTACTGTACTCTAGCGATGTTCATATCGCATACATTTACTAAGAAAAACGATATATCGCTATCGCAAATATTGAGTACAGTGGTAGAAAAGGCCAACGCCCGCTATTGCCAAGCTAACGCGTTTTTACTATAGCTGCCATTTTTGTTGGCTTAGTCTTGTGTACGTAATAAATGCCTTTTATACACATAGTCATTGATTATAGGCAGTAAAACCTCGGACATTCATTGCTTTGGAGCTTTGCGTCTCGTCATGTGATCCAATTTGCCACAGTAACAACACTCGGCCCTTTATCGTTTGTAGATAAGTGCCTGCTGCCTGCCATTTTTGTAGGCTTTGTCTTGTGTCAGGTAATAAATGCCTTTCAGTAGGCACGCATCTACATACACATAGTCATAGATTGTAGGCAGTAAAACCTCGGACATTCAGGGCTTGCTGCCATTTTTGTTGCCTTAAATTCTTGTATTGTATACACGTACCTACCTACCTAATAAGACTCCAGTTACTCCATACTCAATATAAACACTGCGATTTAGTGCATCGACCTCTCGCAATACCAAGTGCTATGTTAATCTGATCACATGCCAGCTGTTTCGAAAGGAAATGAATTAATTGACCAACAGACATGACACTCGTTTGTAGGAAATATGTGCTCGAGCTCTATTTTTGCGTAATCTAACCGGATAAACACAGAAAACCTGTTTCAATCGAACTAAAATTCTAATAGTTCTTTGTAAAAGTACATGCGTACAGTACGTTCGATTTGTAAAAGAAAACGGGACCATCTTATTGGATTTTAGAAATCAAAGTTTTAAAATGAGGTCGACCTCTCAACCATACCATACCAATCTAACAAACCTACCATATTTCCGTACCCTTATGAATTTATTCGCCAATAACGGAGTACTTGCGAACGTATCGCGCGATGCATTACACATACTCACCCCCACACATAGCCATCCTACAATTTTATCCAAGGCTACACAGTTTTACTTTACTTACCTATTCCTAGAAGACCTAGTTATTACACCACGACACGAGTCTAGGCCGCCTAGTCACGTCGGACGGACCTGCTAGACCCTAACTGGAGTTTTAATGGTCAAAAGTGTATCAAAAGAAGTGCTTGATTAGGTTGTGAATATCAATGTATTTGGAATTCTAATTCACTCACAGCGCTATATTATTTTCATAAATTGAAAATAAGAAAATTGATAATTTCATCAGCGACCGCCGGGACTTGAACCCGAGACCGTGGGGAACCGTCCCACTGCTCTGCCAATGTCGCTTCGAGACGAGAATGAAGAGGTTGAAAAATTCTCCAGGCGCTCGTACCTCAGTTGGCAGAGCAGTGGGACGGTTCTCCACGGTCCCGGGTTCAAGCCCCGGCGGTCGCTGATGAAATTTTTAATGTTCTTATTTTCAATCTATTTGTAGTTGTGATGGTGTATAAATGTGTTTATTTTAAAGACTACCCGTATAAATATGTGCGATGTAAAGGAGACAAGGATACGTAAGTAGCGGCTGAACAAACTTTTTTGAAAATTCCGGAACATTTTTTTTTTGCCTTGTGGAGCCAGCAGAGTAGAATAGCACCACCCCCTCTCTTCCTGAGGGGGTCGTAAGAGGTGACCGAGGGATAAACCCAACCCCAACAGCCAAAGCATTCCCAAGGAGGGTTGACGTCTGGTATGCGGCCGGTCGTAAAATTAAGCCAAATCCTTTTGCAACACGATTTTGTGTTCAGCAAAACGGGTTGCGCCGACCCCAAGTAGGTAATAGGGATAAAGGCAGGAAGATGATAATTAGTTGACCTTTTTGACTTTCGTCAAACTAGATGCTATTATGGGAGAGCATCATTAGTCAGTTCCCCATTTCACGTTCGCTGCTGCTCATTTAAGCGCAGCGCTAACGCATGTGTCTGCCAAATTCCCATACAAAAACCGATGTTGACCTGTGTTGCTCCTGCGTCAACATCTGTCTCTGTGTAACACTAGTTATGGTATAATGGTAGATATATGCAATATAAGGTCCTATTAAATTCACTGCGAATATTTTTAGACTTGTAAAACTGAACAACTTTTCTTAGTAAATTTTTGCCGAAATATGAAAAATAAATTGGACCCCCATACAAAAATATCCAAAACATGAGTCAGTTTGTATGGCGGGTCCAATTTATTTTTCATGTTCCGGAAAAATGTTACTAAAAAAGTTGTTCAGTTTCACGAGTAGAACATACTTGCCCTGAAAAAAATTGCATTGAATTTAATTGGATCTTAGTGTGGACCCGGCCTTACACTAAGTGTATAACGGCCTTTTAGAAGCAACGCACGTGGCAAAACATCTTTATACAGATAAGATGTCTTCCTAGATTGGCAATATAAAAGGGAATGAGATATTTCCTGCGGGAATACCCTGATGTAGGATATTAACGATCTTCGTGTGACCTGATAGCAATCTCGAGGACCACTTTACCTGGGTATCCTAGGTTATTTTAGTACCTAGGACATAATGAGCACTTATAAGTGGAAGGAAGTCTAGACCCATTTGTGGTAAAGGAGGTTGCTCAATCCTCTGTCTTTATAAGGTATATATTAGCAAAACATTATCCACGATCTATTATTTAACTTTTTTTTATACAGTTACATAGTGAAAGTTGATCTTTTATTTGAGAATGTGTTGCTAGTTTTTTAAAATGTTAGACCAAGAAGAACTTGCCCAGATAAAAGATGAATTGCGAATTAGCAACTTTATTGTTTGCCTCTCTATCTAATTATGACTACAATTATATAAGGTCCTATTAAATTCACTGCAAATATTTTAAGGGCATGCGTAAATATGTATAAGAAAAATACTAAGGCATTTTAAAAAAGCGTGTAGATTTCTTTAAAAATTTGCCTAGTACATGCTTTATATTTTATTTGATCTGCCCTTAAAATATTTGCAGTGAATTTAATAGGACCTTATACGGGGTGTTAGGGACGGTGTAACGAAAACTTTGCAGGCGTGCTCAAACCATGAAACTGAACAACTTTTACTATGGAGCCAATGTGGGAAACGAAAAAAATTTTCCGACCTCCCATACAAAGTCAGTCAGCTGATCGTAAATTTTGTATAGGAGGTCGGAAATTTTTTTTCGTTTCCCACCATTGGCTCCATAGTAAAAGTTGTTTAGTTTGATGGTCTGATCATGCCTGCAAAGTTTTCGGTACACCGTCCCTAACACCCTGTATATGACTTATATGAGCAGGATTCAGCAACAATGTTGCCAATTTGAGATCCATTTTCTATCTGCGCAAGTTATACTAAGTGTAAGTACCTACTTTGTATTCAGCTATAGCTCTGCAAGAGAGTAGAAGACTAAACTTGAATTATTCTGGTATTCATGTGTCCTACTTTAGTTAAATTTAGGCAAGACTAGATTTAGGAACAAATCCAGCTTGAATAATAGATAGAAAGGCGGGTCTCAAATCTTTATTTTGATATTGATTAAGTGAGAGATATTGCACCATATTAAGTGTAACAAAGATGCCACCGCAAGTTTTTGCTTTAACTCGATTTTAAGTACAGGGAATTCGTTCTGACTTAACATATTATACGAGACGCATATGAGTTAAGAATGCCCTAAAAATGCGCAGCAACGGACGTTAGGTGTATGGGAGGTTATATTTTTGTTATCGTTTCCTGACATATGTTCCTAGGGGAAAGTTCAGTACTTAGAATAGCTGTCCCTACCACCCTGTATAAGTAAGAGTGAGGTAGGTACACACGAGTACATAAGTTGTACCTTAGTGGGTATGTTGAGTGAGTTACAGTATGGACAAACTGATTGACAGTATGGCAAGACGTAAGTTAACTTTAAAAATTGTGTGGTGCCGTTTCGTAAATAAATAAAAAACGCGTGTGTAACATAGATATTACCTTTTATAAGCTGGTGTACGTGTAGATGATAAGAATTAAGAACGATGGAAAAAAGGTTAATCTTATTACGTAGGAAAAACATTAGGGCAGAAAAACCTCATTAACATAGGGTCTTATTTATGCAAACAAAGTAATCTACTTTCGTCACATTATGCGCAGGTAGGTATATAAACTGTGTTTTTATACAGATTACAGGGTGTTAGGGACGGTGTACCGTACCGTAGGAAAAAAAAATCCGACCACCCATACAAAGTCAGTCAGCTGATCGTGAATTTTGTATGGGAGGTCGGAATTTTTTTTCGTTTCCCACCATTGTCTCCATAGTAAAAGTTGTTCAGTTTGATGGTCTAAGCACGCCTGCAAAGTTTTCGTTACACCGTCCCTAACACCCTGTATTACCTACCCACGACGAATTTCTTCTTCACCTCGATTTTCTGGAGGTGACATTTTATTTCATCCCAAAGGAACGATTTCCAGTGCAAAAAGAGAAAATAAATATCTGTAAAGCTGAAATCCGTGTCAATTTACAGGCACAAATTTTTTGCAGTTTTCAAGAGATTTCATAAATTGCAAATGACAAGCTTTTTTACAAACGAAAAAGGATAGATTTTTTCAATAGATATCGCATTAAGTTTTCTAAAACGCGTTTTTTGAAATCTATAAATGGTTCCTGTACCCCGACCAGTTACGATTTTAATATATGTATAGATTTGGTGAAATTTTACTCGTGACCAATAGCGAAGATACAGGACGGGCTCCGCTGGTGATAAGGAACCACTTTCCACATACATAAATCACGCTTACATCCCTTGCACGTTAGGCAGAGCGTAAACAGCTGTAAAAAAAACGGCCATTTATACCACGTCTGACAAAAGTTAAGGAGTCATTCAGAAGACTGTATTACTATAGGTACAGGCCTGTCGCCTAAAATTGCAATCCCTCAGTCGCTTCTTACGACACCCACAGGACAAAATGGGGTGATGCTATTATTAGCCGTCATCACACGGTCAATAAGAATAAACATAAAATAAAAACTTATTCGTTATTATGTTAGGTGGTTTGAGTTCCAGCACGTTTTGACTAAGAGCTCCTTTGAGTCCCCCTTAATTAGTCTGTAGTAGATACAAAACAGAACAAGATCCTTTGAGGTTTTAATAAGCTTTTTAGTGGAACCTAATAAACTTAACTAAATAAATTAGTCTTTCATTACCCGTTTGAGTTTGGAGTAGGGAATTTCGAACGATTTTATTTAACAAAAGCTACTTGTATCAGGAGTGTGCTCCCGACAAATAGAAACACTTTAGCGTCGCAATAGACTGAAACACTTTTAGTGAAAAACCATAGTTAAAATGTTCAATTTCATGGTCGATCATACCTAAATAGTTTTTGGTACATCGTTTGTTTCACATAGGTATACATAGGTACTTACATAGAGCTTAGAATGCCGAATCACTCTAACAAGTCAGAAAATCAGAACCCTGTGCCTGGCAATACAATGTAGCCATCGGGGCATATTAGCTCCGACCTCCGTGTACCATTCGGGCGGCCTTTTTTGTAGAGGCTGAATTTTTTATAGTCAGCCGATTTGATCGTATTTGAATTTGTTTTAATATACGTAGAGGGTTCATTCACTCTAACAAGTTATTTTATATTCAAATGTTGTTCCAGGCCGTGGAACATGGAGACAAGAGCTGACGACGACGAGGCTCCAACAGATCCAGCAGCACGAAAACATACTCACCACGATTACACTGAACAGGACTTTGAAGGTAACTAGCTATCCTGTCCGTCTCCATATCCAGCAAACTGATGAAGATGAGGCGCCGACAGATCCAACAGCTCGAAAACACATGCACCACGACTACAATAAACAAGACTTTGAAGGGTTCTATCCTCTTCTCAAATGCGAGGGCCATATCCAGCAACCTAATGAGGATGAGGCACCGACAGATCCAGCAGCACGAAAACACACACACAACGACTACACTGGACAAGACTTTGAAGGTAAAATTCAACTTTTCTCCACGTCCCAAACAGCTTTGGAGGATGAACTAGTGACCGACAGCGAAAACTAGCCTGGTACCTACCGGCTGGTCATTTGCAACAACTTTCCTAAAGGAGCATAGATCAAATTATAAAAAACCTCCCTAGTAACTCAAATCAGCTAGTCGGCAATTTTGTATCGGAGGTCCAAACTTTTTTTCATATTTCGACCTACCTATGTTCCGTTGGGAAAGTTACTCCTTATCACCAGCCAGTTTTAAGTTTTGGATATAAGCAAGCTACGGATAAGCAGGTATGAATAGTTGACATAATATCTCTGTCCATCGATTCATTTAAAAGACGTAAAGTCTAAAGAAAATATGATACGTCCCAATGATACGCTCTACATTTCGCGAAGGTACAGTCTCTCACGCTGTCTCATGAACAATCCTATTTTTAAGTTTTAATTTTGTTGTGTTTTCTGCATCTTAAGAATTATTGCCGTAAAATGGAACAATCTGAAAAAAAAAACAATACCTTACATTTTGAATTGTTCATGAGTGAGAAGGAGAGACTGTATAGACCTACAATAAAAATGAATCTTCTTCAAGAGCTGTTTATGTATAGATTGAGGTAGGGTACCTAGGTAATAATATTGACGGGAACACAATTCTAAAAATACTGAGTTACCTACTTTCGATTATTATGGAAATTTTCTGTTCAAATAGGCGCAATTTACAGAATATTATGCTAACGAACCTAATATATTCTTGTGATTTCTCTTTTCTCTATCCAAAAAAAAGTTTACTCAAATCGTAATGTTTAAATCAAGCCCAAGTTAGATCAAAGCGTTGTTGGAGCTCAATGGTAAATTGGATTTGAACTCCGTCCCTTGCACTAGATTACACACTGTGTGATGTGACCGACTTTGATATCGGGTCGGAAGCCCCGACAGGTCTGCACATGTCACCGCGTCAGTTTGTGACGTGTCCATTGCACGATACGATACGCAGGGGGTGATGTGACCGACTTTGATATCGGGTCGGAAGCCCCGACAGAATGACCCCCATGTCACTGCCTCAGTTTTTTATATGGTAAGTATTTGTGTTTGTGTTATATGAATATAGATAGACTTTACACGCTACTCTCATGCTCTACACATGTAATTTTTATACAACTTTGAATAATATGCGCACGTCTCTTATGTAAGCTTCTTCCGTCCGTCATGTCGGACTGAATTAGGTAATGGAAAACAACTCTGCCTGTCAGTAACATTTACTTGTAACCGTGCTAGTAACAGTGTGGCTGCGAGGGCGGACCGGACAGAGTGTCATGTAAAGTGCTGCTTTCCACTTACCACTATACAGGGTTATTTTTTAGTCAGTGCGCAAACTTTGCAGGACGTTTCTACTCGTGATTTTGAACAACTTTTACTAAGGGGCCACCTGCGAAATCTAAAAAATTTTTTCGTTGTTCCATACATTTTTGCCGAGTATTAATTTTTCTATGGAACATGTAATTTTTTTGCGAATTCACATGTGATCCCATAGCAAAAGTTTTCCGCATTGGCGGATTTTCTGGCTTGCGACTATTTCGTAGGTATTTTGTTCTTTTTGATTTTAACCGCGCGATCACACGGAGGTGACTTTGGCCGGCGACTTATCGGAAGTCTCTTTTACACACGTGGAAAAAACGAGATATTCGTGTGTCGCTCGACAAAAAAGGCGTATAATTTATGCTTGACAAAAAAGGAATCCCTAGCTGTATGTCTATCGTCACGATGTCGAGGTATACTGGGCAAGACACTGGATTATTTTTCCTAGAAAAAGATTTTAGGATAATATTCCCAATTACTGAATACCTGCCTTTGAAATCGGTTGAAATAACAGAGTAAAAGCACTTTTGCAAAAGCATTCATTCCTGGAGTTCGCTATGCATTCAAATCAATGCGAGCTGGCGACATTCAGTCTACCTTTACTCTTTAGCGACCTTTTTCTCTTTTTATAGACGTACTTAAAGGTAGAAGAGGTAACATTATATGGCATGAAATGGGATTGGTTCTACTTCTAATTTGTATTATACCTAATTAAGACTTACAAGTCATAGAAAATGAATATCATATAATATCTATTTTATAATTTACGTCTTCAATCATAGGTACCTACGGTAATCAACATTTTTTGGAATCAAAGATATACCTACAACGTGTACTTTTTGGTGTAATGCAATCCAAGGGGCAAGCTCCTTAGACGAGACGTGCTTCATGACATGGGGGATGACATCTGTCGAGCAAGTGATCGTCGGTGACGTGAGCCAAGCGAAATAGCGAAGCTTGAAACCGTTTCCCATAGGTATAAAATATATGCAACAGTAGAGATAAAGCTAACACGTAAGACGCGCGTCTCGTATCGATAACGGCTGACGATCGTTTGTCTGACAGATGTCATATTGCACGTCGCGTCGCACGTCTTCTCTGTGAAGCTTGGGCCTATAGAAGCACGCGTAGAGTCGGTAAAAATGATTAGGTAATTGAGAAAGGTTTACTGTAGAATATTATATCCTAGCTTGTTTTAGCACTAGTCCTGCTCCAGTTGTAGCCAATCATTTTTAAAGCTCCGATATTCTATTCTGGGTGAAATTTTACTAGTGACCGATAGCGAAAACTCAGATTCGGCTGGTTATAAAGAACAACGTTCCTCAAGGAAAATAGGGCGAAAGATACAAAAAAAATTGGCCTCCCATAAGTAGTATCTCAAATAAGCTGATCGACGATTTTGTATCGGGAAGTATAAATAATATATTGTATAATATAAAATGAAAAATATATTTTTCTTTTATATTTCGACCTATGTTCCTCGGGGAAAGTTGTGTCTTATCATTATCACCAGCCGGTTCTAAGTTTTCGTAATCGATCAATAGTAAACTTTCACCCTGTATACCTAAGTTAGGTACGTTATTCTCCCGAACCTTTCTCTCACATTTTGTGGGTCGTTTCGCGCTTCAGGCACGTGTAGCTTAACCTTCCCAGTTTATGGCACTTAGAGCTTATTGTTGCTCGTGGAAAATAGTTTATCTTCGTGGAAATTAGGCAAATAAAATTTAATGGGGCGTTATAAATCATTGCAGTGCCGGCTAAAATAACATCACCATAAATATCTACTCGTGGGTGTCGTCCGTTCGGATCACCTATTTTGACAGCTGTCAAACCGATACTAGCAGATATGCCAGCAAAGAAAAATAAACCTCATGTTATAGCATTAACATGATTTTGACAGTTGTCAAATATGGCCTATTCTAACAAGCGTACTTCGCCAGCGTTAATTGGATGTTGTACCTACTGTATGTCAAGTACCAAGGTGAACTTAATAAATGCATAGACAGACATTTCTTGAATATAAAAGTAACAAAAAAATACCTTTCCTAATCGACTTTGAAAAAGGTAGAACAAACTCTCTGTATTGGTTGCTTTTCAATGCAGATAAAGACCGCACCAATGTACAAAAAAACATTGTATAATGTGTATTTTGAATACACCCCTTTTTTCTATTGACCCGTTCTAAATAGAATAGGTACCTACGTTACATCAGATTTTATATCGTTTCATGAAAATCTCTCCCGGGTGGACCGTAGAGGATTTGTTTATGTAATATTTTGATCAAACCCAATTTAAAATGACCCCCGATTGCTGGAGAAACCCTTCAAAAGACTAGTTCCAGAGTGTTCCAAAATTAATGTTTGCAAAATTCTGATCGTTCTCTACAAAATCATGCCTAAGTAGGTGTCTACCCAATTTTCTTTTTTGCACTTGCCTCAAAAATACAAAAAAGTTGAGATAGTACGGCTCCTTAGCTGGAAGTATGGTCCCATCTGGCAGAAATCATGAAACTTGGGATGTGTGTAGCTTACATGTGTAAGCTTCAGGAAAAGAAGGGAAGCAAGTTGGACCCCCTGCTTCCTCCTTTACCCCCTTTTATGTCCCAAATTTCAGTTATCTTTATTTTTCTCGGAAACGATTAAAGATAGGAGAAATTTGTCAAGGTAAGAAATATTCCTTATAAAATTGTCTACATAATTGTTTTTGGGTCAATGTTGATAGGACTTAAACTTTTCGAGTTATGCTTCTGGGAAACCCATCATTTTTTTAAAGGTGACTTACAGTTCTGAATTAGCCATAACTACCATGTGATAGAATATTCTTTCAAACTTGCTATTGGCTTTTGTTAGTTAGGTAGTCTTCAAAGGAAATCCGCAGAGACAACACTTCAATCACGCCTGTGGGGATGGGGGGAGGGGGGCAAAGTTTATTTTTTCCGAGCTGAACTTGAGGACTTCTGACTCCTTAAGTAAATGTGACACGAGAAATTGAGTATCATTTTCGAATATATCAAAGACGGAGTATTCATTTCTGGAACGCTCTTTGGTACATTTCATACAAAAATGTAAAAATATTAAGTGAAATAAGAAATAAATATGTTTCGTTCTCATTCAAACGCTGTTTTCTTCATGACCTTGAGACATATTTACTAGATAATAACACATACTCAAAGACATACTCACCCGAATTATAAAGCCATATTTTATTTTTGAAAATATTAGAAAATACCTAGCCTACAGAAGCCTAAATATTTTTACAAAGTTATGTTTGTAGCTGGAAAAAATTCAAATTTATAGATTTTGTATGCAAAAATAAGATTACCAACCGCAAACGTATATTTCTCAATTGTCGCTAAACCATTCCAGATAGGGAAATGCCCTCATAGGAAATGTTGTTTATACTGAAGAGTTGTTTATGCTGATATATAGAAATTGAAGATCTGTAGTACTCGATGTGGAACATCAACAGCCCAGCTAAACTATTCGAGATACTGTGATGTCTTCTTAAACATCAAGTACTCCAGATCCTCAATTTCTTTATTTCAACAAAACCTACCCTTCAGTATAAACAAGATTTCCTATGAGGGCATTTCTCTATCTGGAATGGTTTAGCGACAATTGAGGAATATACGTTTGCGGTTGGTAATCTTATTTTTGCATACAAAATCTATGAACTTGAAATTTTTCCAGCTACAAACATAACTTTGTAAAAATATTTAGGTTTCCGTAGGCTAGGTATTTTCTAATATTTTCGAAAATAAAATATGGTTTTATAATTAGGGTGAGTATGTCTTCGAGTATGTGTTATTATCTAATAAATATGTCTCAAGGTCATGAAGAAAACAGAGTTTGAATGAGAACGAAACATATTTTTTTCCAATTTCACTTAATATATTTATATTTTTGTATGAAATGTACCAAAAAGCGTCCCAGAAATGAATACTCCGTCCTTGGTTTATTCGAAAATGATACTCAATTTCGTGTCACATTTACTTATTGAGTCAGAAGTCCTCAAGTTCAGCTCGAAAAAATAAACTTGGCCTCCCTCCCCCCACCCCCACAGGCGTGATTGAAGTGTTGTCTCTGCGGATTTCCTTTGAAGACTACCTAACTAACAACAGCCAATAGCAAGTTTGAAAGAATATTCTATCACATGGTAGTTATGGCTAATTTAGAACTGGAAGTCACCTTTAAAAAAATGATGGGTTTCCCAGAAGCATAACTCGAAAAGTATAAGTCCTATCAACATCTACCCAAGAACAATTATGTAGACAATTTTATAAGGAATATTTCTTACCTTGACAAATTTCTCCTATCTTTAATCGTTTCCGAGAAAAATAAAGATAACTGAAATTTGGGACATAAAAGGGGGGGTAAAGTGGGGAAGCAGGGGGGGTCCAACTTGCTTCCCTTCTTTTCCTGAAGCTTACACATGTAAGCTACACACATGCCAAGTTTCATGATTTCTGCCAGATGGGACCATACCTCCATACAAACTGCCAATTAAGAACTCGGACTAAGATACCAAAACTCATTTGAGCAGGGTTTGAAAATACTTAAGACTTTTGGGAGTATCCCAAACGGCCTGGGGGAGGCCTAAATTCAGCTTTGATCTGCAGTGCTGGTGTGGTGTGTAATATATTTATAATTTTGTTTTAAAGAATTTCGCTCACGTAAAATTTTTCAGACTATTTTCTCATTTAAAAATATTGGTAACCAGATCAAATATGTTTGATAAGTGCTCAATTATTTTGATAACTTGATAGTATAAATGGTTCTACCTAATATACACTCAAACTGTATTTACAAAGATGACGCACTAAAAACCTAAGTATGTCACAGAATAACACAGACATGTACTAGAGACTCGTGTGTTGCAACTAAACATTTTTAAAGGTGAGGTGTGCCTTCCCGTTGAAAAGCCGGCCCTTGAGCAAATTGTGTGTTCGTACCGCGTGTCTTGGTAAATTGGTGTGAAACGTTGCCCGAAAACTAGGTCAGGAGGGGAGCCGGTAACTAGGGAAGAGGACACGACTACACAAAGTACTAGACAGCAGCCAATGCTATTGACGGCACATTAAAAGCGTATTTTCTGGCAAGACACCAGTAGTGCTGTACTTAGCTGGTGGAGTAGACCAATTTTAGCTACGCAAAATTAAAGATATCAATCATCATTGAATCGACACGGTAAAGGAGTGCAAAGACGGGCCCTTACGCCGCCACAAACAGTGCGGACGTTTTTCCTGGGAACTTTTCACAATATATACGAAAATTAACTCTAATGTGATTGGAATAAAGTTGACATTAGCTAGAATGACCAACGTTACTTATGGTTGAACTAGGGAGATATTCTGCCGTGTTACGCGTAACTCATGTAACTCTAATTACACGGATTATGCTTAACATGTCTTAATCGTATTTTTGCTGTCTTCTTTATGGGGCATTTGAATAAAAAAATATTTTCTATGAAATTTTTTACAATAAAATTAGAGTTACACGAATTATGCAAGTCTAAACGTTGTAGGTTTCTTTTACGTGCCGCGCGTGTAACTCACTTACACGCGCGGCACGTAAACTACAGTAAAAAGCTACTAAGCGCGGCGCGACGCGAAACACACGTTGAATATAACCTATCTCGCGGAAAGCGTGTAACTCGGAGATACACGGCCTCGCGTAATACGATTTGTATGAGATTTTCACTGCTCCAAATTTCAAATGGCTCTAACTGATTCCGCATAAAAATATTATAAAATATATTTGTATGCCTTCAAACTAATGATTATAGTAAAATATTTGTTAAAAAATTATAATGATTTTCATGTACGTATAGCATTTAGAAAGGAACAACATATTTTAGCTTCAAATGCGTTTTTCTCGAGTAGAGCAGTTTTAAGATACACGAGTTCCGCGTCACACGGCAGTATTATTCTAAGCCGGCACCACAAGGCCCATAAACACGTCTTTCTTAAACTATTTCAGAGTTTTCTTTTGCCCTATTTCCGCACCTTCTGTCTTTCTTGTGGTTACATTAGGTTTCATTAGGATTTAAAATTTTAGATTATTAGGACTAGGAAAATACGGACGTACAAAATTTAGGACAAAAGAGTTAAGACAACGAATATTCAACGACTTTTGGAAAATCAACTTTAGGTCAAACAAAAGGGACCCGTCTACCAGGCTGTATGGTCGGTGAGAAGAGGGATGCCGACGGGAAGTCTACTTACGCTCCTGTAGGTATACATTCCACGACTTTTCGGTGGCTGTTCTGTATTTGAATATACCTTATCGAAGTTTGGATGCGTATTGCTTATTTTGTTTTGAAGGCCTGGTTTCGTATTTCGAAAATTATTTGGATGAAAATTAAATAAGACAGAAAAATAAGATACAAAAATCGCAATCTTGTTCTGTAGGTGAAAAATTAGACTGTTCAAAAATCATGAAGTTATTTTAGTGATTTACCTGTCCTGTCCAGTCTATGCTCACTTAGACGGCGGTTGTTACACAACCATGTCAGAGGCGTGCTACTTGCAGTAGGTGGTTGAAAAACTCTGACACCAGGGTTAATCGGGTCGTTGGACGACTTGGTGTAGGAAGAATTGACTTATATTGATAGTTATTAAACTGATTATCATATATAGGGTGAAATTTTACTAGTGACCGATAGTGAAAACTCAGAACCGGCTGGTGATAAGGAACAACTTTCCCCAAGGAACATAGGCCGAAAAACGAAAAAAAAAATTTGACCTCCCATAGTAACACAAATCAGCTGAACGGCAATTTTGTTTGGGAGGTCCAAATTTTTTTTTCGTATTTCGACCTGTGTTCCATGGGGAAAGTTGTTCCTTATCACCAGCCAGTTCTGAGTTATCGCTATCGGTCACTAGTAAAATTTCACCCTATATAAGTCATTTATAAAGTAACACTGTAAAATTTACTAATCTACATATAGGAAATTCATCATGTAACCAATTCTAGCTATACCTAACGCTAATCTCAGACTTTCTGAAGCTGAATTGATTTCGTGAAGGAAGAATAGAAGCAACACATAACCATCTAATTGTTATATTGTCTATAAGGTACTGAATCGCACTAACGAAAACCACTACAAAATAGCACATTAATTAATATGAGTAGGTATTATCGACGGCACATTTACCTACCCATCTAAAAAACCAACTTATACTAGGTTTTTCAGACACAATACAAAAAAAACAGTATTTACTTATAAAATAAGTTTATGCCTGGCGACGTTGTGCAGGGTTCGAAGTCTGCTAAATAAAATCGTTTTAGTTGTTTGTCGATGGCATGTCAGTTGGATGGTTTTGGTTGTTTCGTATTCTGCTAACAGATTCTATTATGGAAATCACAGTGGAAATGGAAATGACAGTTGAGTCACAAAATAGAGAGCGCACCGCGCCGTTTCCCTAATTTGTGGTTGAGTGTCGCTGCGCTCGCAGAAAATTAGCAGACTTGGAGCCCTGGTCTATTAGAGGATCAACGTATACTCGACAACCGATGTGGCGCAGTGGTTAGCATGCCTGCCTGCCACGCAAAGGTTCCGGGTTCAATTCCCGGTGGGGTCACTCACAAAGTTGATATTTATCACTTTGTGAATTTGATCCCAGTCTGGTTAGGACATTGCAGGCTGAACCACCTGATTGTCCGCAAGTAAGATGGTTCCGTGCTTCGGATGGGCACGTTAAGCCGTCGGTCCCGGTTGCTGTCTATGATGGCGGTCGTTACACAACCATGTCAGAGGCCTTCTACTTGCAGTAGGCGGTTGAAAAACTCTGACACCAGGGTTCATCGGGTCGTTGAACGACTCGGTGTCCCACACGAAAAAGAAGAAAGAACGTATACTGTTTATATTTAGTATTCACAGAGACAGCCAGTATAAGTTGGTCTCTTAAACGGTAGGTAGATGTGCTGGCGACAGTACATAATACCATACACCAGCCACGTTTCATTCCATTATGTTATAAATGAGATTTCACGTGCACGTGTCGCTTCGAAGTTAATAAACACACACAGCGAATTGTGAAATTATACTGTGTTCACAATCCTGTGTTGATGATTTCATTGTATCTCAGTACCTGGTTGATTTTTTTTTCGTAGATTCCTCGGTTTTCAGCAGATGGCGCCGTTCGTTTATAAAAAACTCCGAAAAAAGGAGTTATGAATGCTGACTGCTTTGTTGACTCCCGCTGATCGTGGGAGGTCGATTTTTTGTCTTTTCCTGAAATTTTTTCTAATGAGAAGCTGTTCGGTTTAATGGTCTGAATGTGCTCTATCAGAGAGCTGACCCTTGCACCCTGTATAAATCATTACTGGTACTTGCTTTGTTACTTGGCTTCTCTTTGTAAATGTTTGCTTACACTGTTTTTTTGGAATAAATGTTTCTATAGATCTATAAATAGTCAAGTAAAAAGGAATATAGAATTGAATACCAAATTTCTCGTGTTAGGTATCCAATTTTTGGAAAACTTCCAAAATCTTGCACCGCAGGCAGGATTTGAACCTGCGACCTTCGGCATCTGTACGCCACAAACGGACGTTACCGTGTATTTCTCGCGTAAGTGTGTTTTTTCCGTGTGTTTATCACATTTTGTACGTACTGAAAAAAAGCTACACGACGTGTTTGTGAATATATATAAAGACCAACATTATGGAGGCATACCGCCGTCTCCCTAATTTGTGATTATGTTTGCCACAAATGTTTTAAATGAACATTATGTTCCTAACCAAAGTGAATATGTTAGAAGCTTATAAGCTAGCAACTTATTAATTAAGTATACCTTTCGTTGAGGTGTTGAACCTAAGAGTAGTCATATTATACAAGTTATAGAGTGCGCGTATCACTACGGGCCATTGTTTCTAGTGTAAGGTCCACTTGTTTCTAGTGATAGATAAGAAAAGATCATCTTTCAGACAAGCGATCGTCAGTCGTTACGGATTAGACGCGCGTCTCACGTGTATAGCTTTGTCACTTCTGTTTCATACATTTTATATGGAAACGGTTTCAAGCGTCGCAATCGCAATGTCTTCTAACGTCTACCACGATCACTAGTTTGACGGGTGTCATCTTACGTCTAACGCTCACGTCTACCGAAAGCTTGTGCCTTAGAAAAAGTTCAAAAGATACTACCTATAACGTCAAATATAGGAGAATATACCTCTACCTACATGAACAATAGTGTTGTCACTCCTCTGTCATTAAGCTACTGATGGACGGAGAAGTTCTCTTCATACCAACGCCATCCGTTCGTACCTGGTAAGGCGCACTCTAGAGCTTGCTTACATTATATACTTTAGGTGTTAAACAAACAACTCTCTTTATACAGTGATCAAAAGTTGTGGAAGTCGTAGAACAGACTAATTTATACGTCTGAGCTAAACTTATAACATTGAGTCTGACTTTTCAGTATTAAAGTTGGAAGACTGTTGTTATGTTTTTGTTCTCTCTTCGATGTGGCGCAGTGGTTAGTATGACTGCCTGCCACGCAAAGGTTCCGGGTTCAATTCCCGGTGGAGTCATTCACAAAGTTAATATTTATCACCTTGTGGATTTGTTTCCAGTCTGGTTAGGACATTGCAGGCTGAACCACCTGATTGTCCGCAAGTAAGATGGTTCCGAGCTTCGGATGGGCACGTTAAGCCGTCGGTCCCGGTTGCTGTCTGTCTATGATGGCGGTCGTTACACGACCATGTCAGAGGCCTGCTTCTTGCAGTAGGCTGTTGAAAAACTCTGACACCAGGGTTCATCGGGTCGTTGAACAACTCGGTGTCCCACACGAAGAGAGAGAGAGAGAGAGATGTTTTTGTTAAAATATAAACATGCCAATATGTTCTTTATTATTTTCTTTAGGGACGCTAAATCTTGTTTCACATTTTACAGTAGATAGGTACATTCTTTGTTATTTTCTGCTTACATGTATTGTTTTAAATTCAGGCTTCAAGAGAAAAAAACACATTTACTAAAACTTAATACTTTTGTAAACAGGTACAAAAGAAAAAGTCAACACAGAACTAAAGAAATATAATAGCAATTTGAACGTGAAAGAAGCTAAATGCTGTTTTCCCTTAGCACTCAGCTTTCAGTTTACCTTTAGTTCAAAAGCTAATAAAAAATCGGCCAAGTGCGAGTCGGCCTCGGCCACACTAAGGGTGCCGTACCATATTGTATAAAAATCGCATTAAAATCACTTTTGTTGTTGTTTGGGAGCCCCCCTTAATTTTTATTTTATTTTATTTTACTATTTAGTATTAATTGTTGTCATAGTTGCAATAGTAATACATATTAGTGAAAATTTCAAGTGTCTAACTAAATTACCGTTCATCAGATACAGCCTCCGAACCATCAAAGCTAAAGTCGCTCAAACCTTAATATTCATTATATATATTTTTTGTGTTTGTTGTTATAGCGGCAACAGATTTCTGTTGGAATCTGTAAAAAAATCCACTCGCTAAATATTACGGTTAATGAGATACAGCCTGGTGACAGACGGACAGACAGCGAATTCTCAGTAATAGGGTTCTGTTTTCACCCTTTGGGTACGGCACGCTTTAAATGTCCTTTCACTTAGAAAGGTAAAGGAAAAGGTTCTGCCTTTGAATGTCGGAATTAAGAAATTTATAGAGTTACCGCTTCAATAGTAAATGCACCCTATATAGGCTAGACATAAACGAAAAATACCTATGTATTCGACGACCTGCCTTTATAGAAACTTTATGCCAAATTCCCGATCAGTTGGTTGACTGTCTATGGGAACCCGTTTTTTTTTTCACATAGGCTACAAAGTTGTAAAAGTTGTTCAGTTTCACAGTCTCATCATACCGTCAAAGTTTTCGGTACACCGTCCGGTCCCTGATACACGGTATAACGACAAATAAAGGAAACGGCGTGCGGGGTGCCTTTACCGATGACATTATCTACTAGCGACGACTTTTACACTTACAGACTAACTAGAATTGCAGGGGAACTCAAGGTAATAGAAGACGGTTGCCACGAACGTCATTTTTCTTGGATTAAAATAGATTCAGAATCATGTGACGTATCAGATTTTACGATTTTACTGTTTTGTCTTATACCTAGGCACCTTGAGATTTTTTAAAGGTTTGAAAGTATAGAAACCCTCGCTATGTAACAAGTGACAATCACGAAAATCCTAAATATGGTCGAGTGAACCTTTTGTAAACTCTCTATTTTGTGGTATAACTGAGCAATAGTAAGTTCAAAGGTCTATGGAATTTCACTTTTACCGGCAAAACGACATATTTCGTCTACCTCACGGCTCATTGGCATTCGCAACACGTAACGGTGCTTAAGCATCGATCGGAAAAAGCTTTTTCAAGCTAAAGTGCTCTGATAAATCCAATTTCTAATTGAAATTCATGTGGGTTCGGTTTGCTTAAGTGGAACTCAAACATGGAAGTAAGATGGCTTGCACTCGTGCTGTGAGGCAAGAAACACATGCAACTTCTGTGTGTGTGTTATTTTTGCGCAGCGCTATCGCATTAGAAAAACGATATTCCACATTATTTTCATAAAAATAGGGTTTATGGCAAAAGGTTTGACAGCTAGCGCAAAAGTATCGTACAACACTGCGTCGATGGACGCGTCTGTCAAACTGTTCTACAAAAACTATATTTGAATTCGTATTTGTCCTAACGCATGCCGCCGCGCAAAAATAACGCACAAACGGATGATACGTGTTTGTAGCAAAATACTTTTTTTTTTAATTTTTACCGCTCCGGTTTTGTTGCAAAAAGAATTGTATAGTATCGCGTTCGCCAATATCATGTTTCAAGACGCCTTATAAAAATATTCTTTGTAGGTAATATACCGGAGTTCTTAGATGTGAGTTTATATTTAACAATAACTCCAAACAATTGCAACCTTCGTTGCACATTTCATACCTACCTCAGAAATATAGGGTGTATTTTTATTAGTGGCAGATCCGGTAAGGGTGTGTTCTGTCAATGAAACTGAACAACTTTCCCCAAGGAACATAGGTCGTAATATGAAAAAAAAATTTGGCCCTTCCATACAAATGGCCGGCCAACACACTTAGTATGGGAAGACCAAAATTTTTTTTGGTCACTAATAAAAATACACCCTATATAAATGTATATATCTACAGAACCGTTCGGTCTATACACGTGGACTTCGTGCATACCTACCTACATACGTAGATATATTTACAAAACGTAATGCGCTCGCCACTCGTGCAAGCTTTCAATTGCAGGGTACAATTTATTACGTACAAAAACATTGCATGCTTTTTTATTTTTCTTTCAAGCTCTCTTTGGGAAATAGTGCAAAACGTCACTTAAGTTTACCTATACATAAAACTTTATGCACCTAATCGCCTAGTGTCATGTTTTATTCTACATTAGTACGGTATAACAGACGCATCCGTCGACGCACCGATATGCGCAGCGCTAGCGGATGCGTGTGTCAAACTGTTTAACATAAACTGTACTTGTATGAAAATAACGTGAAAATCATATTTTCCTAACCGTTAGGAAAATATGCGTTAGGACCAAACGCATGCGTTAGCTCTGCGCGAAAAAAACGCTCAAACGGACGTTACGTGGGTTTCTCGCCATACCTTTGGAATCTTTAGGGCGACCTGCCAGAGGTAAGCCGTTGCTTGGACCCTGTTTCGGAGGTAGATACCACTGATCTATACCATTTCAATATGATAATCTCGGCTCAGGAAACTGCTTAACAATTGTATGATATTCAAAATATATAGAAAACTTGACGCCTTTCCACAGACAGTTCCAAACCCTCTTTGGACTACCCCAAACATAATCTTCTTAAAATAAAGGATATTATTTCCACAGACCTTTTAACTGGAAATTCCAACCCTTATAAATAGCGAGAGACGCTCTCAGAGATACAAAGACGCGATAAGAGCATTTTCATTTGATTAGTTAGCTGATATTTGCGACAAAGGGACGTAGCCTTTGAATGTAATGTCATATGATCTTGGTATAAATAAGTACATACATACATATATCAAATACATATATCACGATTATATTCCTTGCAGGGTACGTAGAGCATAAACGGCTGTAAAAACGGCCATGGAGTCATTCAGAAGTCTGTGTATCACCATAGTGACAGGTTGTCTGTTGCATTAAAGTAGTAGACAAACAATGTAGTGTGAAGGAATTATTCAACTTGTATTTCACAGAACTTTGAAAATTTTCAGTTATTTGATCACTTAACTTTGTTGATAACTGTCAATAATTTTACTTCTATTTAAACATTATCATTCCTACGTATTTTTTACGATATGTTCACGTTTAGCATAACACGAGGTAGCTTATTTTTTATTTTCTTGGGAGTTTTCAGTTTGAATCGATTTTCCGATTTGCAGAGTGAATCGATTTGCACGAAATCACTTCTGAATGGAAAATCGATAGGTAATCAAGAGGTCTCAAGGGCTAACTAGTAAGGTATAATGTATAAGAAAGCTATAGAGAGCGCCTAACCTATGAACGATTGGCGTCTGAAAAAAGTTTGGGAGTCATTCAGAAGACTGTGTATCGCCATAGGGACAGGTTTTTAGCCTGTCGCCTAAAATTACAATACACATCATCTCTCAAATTCTTTAGTCGATTCTTACGACACCCACGGCCACGGGAAAGATAAGGGGTGATGCGCTTCAAAGCCGGCATCGCACGGCATATTCTTAGCCGGCATCACACGGCGCACTCTATAGCTTGCTTAATAAGTAAAGGTACTCAGGGTTAACCCAATTTGAGAAGACGATTACGGCGGTGCACTGATTACTTAGCAACGAACCTTTCGCGATAAAAGGTGTAATCTTGAGGTAGATAAGATAGATAGATAAGAGGACAGACTTTCTTTTTCAGCCGCATTAGCACTAATTAGGGAAACGGCGCGCGGGGTACCTTTGCAGATGGCTCACTCAGCACTAGCGATGATTTTTACGCTTACTGGAAATAACTGAAATCTATCAGGGGTAACTAAGAAAATGGTTCAAACTGAAGGTAACTAAGAAAATGGTTGCCACGAACGCAATATTTCCTGGATTAATTGGCTAAGAAACATATTACCATCTTGTATCAGATTTTGCTGTTTTGTTATTCTTCTACTTTCAGATATTTGACAGTAGCAACCCCTGGCTATATGTAACAATTGACAGTCTCGAAAATCCTAAATTAGGTCGAGTAAACCTTTTGTATACTCTCTATTTTGTGACACTTGTATGTATTGCATTTACGACTTAGGCGAGGCCGTTGCTGAAAATAGGGATTTTAGCGCAGCGCTAACGCATGCGTCTAGCAAATGCCCTATATGCTTATTTCGAATTGTCCATTCTAAAAACCGATGTTGAAATAACGCAAAGCAAGTTCCTACGCTGTGCTGTTTTAACGCAAGTTTTTATCAGACGTGGCGATGGCGACTGTATTTTACGGTCGTTAACGCTCTGTCTCACCCGCGAGGGATAAAGGAATAATATGGATTTGTGTGTGTGTGTGAGTGTGTGTGTGTGTGTGTGAGTGTGTGTATGAGTGTGTGTATGTGTGTGTGTGTGTGTGTGTGTGTGTGTGTGTGTGAGTGTGTGTGTGTGTGTGTGCGTGTGTGTGATAAAGATAAGTAAGAATTGTTTCAAGTATTTTTTATTACATCCTGTCTACGGGTATGCTACGCCGTAGTAGTACACGTAGCAAATGGTTACGGGTATGAATAATTTATTGTAGGCACGGCGCGCGTTTGTTTACGTTGTAATCGTACTTCAATTATAGTACGGTTGTTCGAATAGGCCATATTTGACAGCTGTGAAACCCAAACTAGAAGACATGTCAATAAAGAAAAAAACCCTTAAGTCATAGCATTCTCAATGTTATTTGATTATGATTGTGTTTCTGTCATATTGTAGCACTATCGCCAGCAAATCAACCTACCCAATTTCGTATTTATAAAAATAAAACATTCCCTTCGATAACGTCGTATAGAATGAAAATGACATTGTTAGCGGGGTACTATCTAAGCGAATGGACCTTATTAATAATCCAGTATAAGTTGCTTCCTTAAATAGATAGGTGGATGTGATGACTATAGTACCTAATATAAATACTATATATCACTGTTATTCCGTTTATTACTATTTCTCTTTCATTAGTTTCATTACATTACATGATGGATATTGGACGAAATAATTGGATAACATGTTGTACTTACCTTAACACGTTCAGTGCGGTACCAGGTCAAAAAGACGTGGTTTATGACTTGCTTAGCGTGCGGCAAGAAAAAGTATAGACTTCCCTGTCGTGCGGAGGGCATTACTTTAGATTTGATCGTTGTGGGAAGGAGACAAATATATATTTATGATGTGTTACTAAAGTAGAGATCGAAGAAGTGGTCAGCATACAACTAGGTTTTTTAGACCTGGTTCCGCACTGAAGAATTAAAATGTAAATGCAGTGCGGCACCAGGTAGAATACGCCTGGTTTCTCCGAGCACCTGGTGCCGCACCACGCGCGAGCTTCGCGCGGCCAGTGTTGTGATAGTATTCGATAAAATGCATGCGTGATATTTTTTTTTCGTTATGGCTACGATAAAAAAGACCCTACAAAAAGATCAATTAGAAAAGGTCGTTAAAAATAATTGTATTGGGTGTTATGCAAAATTGAGAGCCATTCATACCCGCAAAGAGACCGTAAAAGTAAAAAAAAATTACGAGATGTGTTGAGTATGATAATCAGTACCTACTCCAATGCTTTAATGAAAAATATTAAACTTACTTAATTGCTTTTTTAAATAAAACTTACAAAAAGTTATCGATATTTTGATTTCCCAACACTAAAATTTGCGCGAAACTGCCCGTGTGCAGTGCGGTACCAGGTGCAAAAGATCCGGTATTTTGTTTTAGCTACAGCTCCTAAACCAAATTAGCTATTCACGTACGCCTTCAGATTCATATAAATCAATTCATATTTAATGATGTCAAATGATATTTTTTTGTTTTTCATTTTAAATGATCTCAAAAAAAAGCATTTTAGTTTTTTTAACGTTACCAGGTTTAACAGACCCCGTACCGCCACAACGGAAAGTTTAGCCCCAGGTGAAATACGCCTGGTCCCGCAGTAACGGAAAGTATCCAAAAATTGCCGCCGCTTTGAACGTGTTAATATTGTAATTAATGCCTGTATCATTTTTGTATTTATTTCTTTCTTCTATTTGCTTAGGGCGTAATAACCTTTACACACATAGCGTCAGTTGATGCGTTATTTTTTCGCAGTGCTATCCGATGGGTTTTAAATCTACGATTTTCCACCTTATTTTGAAACAAATACGGATTATTTGAAACGGTTTGACAGACGCATTCGTTAGCGCAAAAACATCGCACAACGCTACACTGCGTTGACGGAAGCATTTGTCAAACAATTTGATATAAACCATATTTGTATCAAATAAGGTGGAAAATTATATTTTTCAAACGCAGAGATAGCGCTGCGCAAAAATAACGCACAAACGGACGTTATGTGTGCAAAGCGCCTATACATGACAAGAAATGTGATTAAATGCGTATATTCCAGAATGCTTAGGCTTTAAGTAGTATAACTGGGTTAACGCTAAGTAAACCGTACTAATGAAATTACCCCTTCGCTCGTAACTTCATTATTTGTATACAGTCTAGGCACAAAATAGAGAATTAACAGAAGGATCACTCTACCCTATTTAGGATTTTGATTGTCACTAGTTTTATAGCCTAAATCTCAAAGTATAAGAATATCAAAACACAGTACAGGCAACATAAAAAAAGAACAGGCAACATAAAAACAAAACAGCATAATCTGATACAAGAACATAATAATGATTCTGAGCCAATTTTAATCCATGAAATATGACGCTCGTGGCAACCATCTTCACAGTTACCTTTCTCTGAGATTCCAGTTCATTCCAGTAAGCGTCAGAATCTTTGCTAGTTCTGAGTGAGCCATCTGTAAAGGCGCCCCTCGCGCCGTCCTCCTTATTTGTGGTCTAGATAAAGGCTGTCCAACGTAAGGCCCGCGGGCCATGGAGTGCCTGCCATACTATTTAAATATGCCCGCCAGTTGCTAGTAGAGATGGGCGGTGGGTATATACCCAATCTACCCATTTGGGTATATACCTGGGTAATTGGGTATTTACCGGGTAAATACCCATATGTACCCAAATAGGTGGGTAGATTGAAAAGTAATATTTTTTTCGTAATTCTCATTATTTTTGATTTTAACCATGACGGTTCGTTAGATAATATGAATACTATGATTGATAATATATAGAGAGCCTTGTACGAGCCGGCGGAGTTAAGTTATAGGGAGAAAAGAGTAAATTTGTATTTTTTCATATTTTGACCTACGTTCCTTAGGAAAAGTTGTTCAATTTCATGGGCTGGTTTATCCTTTCAAATATTTGCAGTTATTTTTTTTATAACTTTTACGCGTGAACTTGACGGTTTGAATAAAACTTTGCGATCATGCTCGGACCATGAAACTGAACAACTTTTTCTATGGAGGCCATGATGGCAAACGGGAAAATTTTTTCGACTTCCCATACATTTTTATCTACCCACCTATTTGGGTACATACGGGTATTTACCGGGTACGTACGGGTATTTACCGGGTAGTTGGGTAAATACCCGGGTACGTGCCCATCTCTAGTTGCTAGCCGCCGGTTGGCGCTTTGGTCTAGTCCACCACCTTTGCTTGTCACACGAATTGGCGAGCACATTGCAAAATACCGAATTTACAAAAATTGCTGATAGCTATTCTATGGATAATTTAGTCGTTTTAATGACGCCCACGAGTAGAATTGAGGTGATACATTTCTAAGCCGCCATCACACGGCAAGGATTTTGTTCGGTCGAATTTTAATCAGCCAGAATGAAAAATCGCTGATTTCAACCTGAAACACTGAGTCAAAATTCATAATTGTTACTTTCCGTGGACCAAGAACAATGAATTTTTTCTAGTAACATTGTTTTGAAGTACAATTGCAAGAAAAACTTGAAAAGTATGTTCAAGAAAACTGAAAAGTTGAAGAACCCGGAAAATTTGTGTTCCAGTCCTGTCTAGAATTGAGACATTCTACTCATCTCCTTATATTAGTGAGTGGTAAACCCATGATCGTAATTAATTCTTTAGGGTACGAAGGTTATAATTTAGGAAGAAACTAGGGTTCCTTGATAAATGTCAACATATTTATGTCCACAAGTTATTCGACCCTAGAATCTTTGTGGGTGGTACATCTACGATGATGATAATTTCATGAGAGTGGATAGGTTTATATAGTATATCACGCCTTAATCCCTTCCGGAGTAGGCAAAGCGTAAACGGCTCTAAAAACGGCCATTTACACTTCGTTTACAACGACGAGGTAGGTTGTCAGCCTGTCGCCTAAAATTGCAATTCACATCAACCCTCAAATCTCTTAGTCACTTTTTACCCACGGGAGATACTATTCTAAGCCGGCACCTCACGGTAGGCAAATATAGGTTTATTAATGTTAAAAAAATAAAGGTTACTTGGCTGACCAAGATTCCTCGGACTTTCAATAGTTAGTTTCCAAGAAACACGCAAAAAGTGGTCTCGGGAAAATCTTTTCCGAAAATGAAATATACCTAGGACGATTAATCGCTCCCAAAAACCCCTATTTACGAAATTTCGTGAAATTTATTGGAGTCGTTTCCGAGATCCCGATCATAAAACTCTTGCTCGTTTAAAAGTAAATTAGTTTAGATACAACAAGTTATATATAGTTTAGAAAAATAGGGTTTTCTAGGGATTAATTCTAATAAATGTCAGCTTGTGGAAATAGTCATGCTTAGATTTTAAACAATCTTATAATCTCTGCCTGTGGGCGTGGAAAATCCACAATTCGTAATACGTATTCGTTTTGGGTAGGGTTCATGTTATTTAATAAATGTCATTTTGTGAACTTAATTATGTTTTTGACTGTAACATTAATATTATGTTCTTAGTCCTTTCATTTACATTGTGGTATTATGATGTTAATGAAGTATGAAAGTTAAACAAACTCCTTTGTTACCATGAAACCATGTCTGAAACCTTGCTCAAACCGTCCGATTGTGCAAAAGAGATAGCTTCATCTACCATAAACAACGACAGATGCCAATGCAAGCTGGTAAATTGCTCCAGCGCCAACGTCGGTTTTCAGCTGTAGTTTTCAGTATTGGGAATCTGAAATTTTCTTACATCTGATTGGCGCATACGTTAGCGTTGCACTAAAAACGCGAATCGTCTCTGTTGTTTGATTGTATGGAAAGCTAATTTAATGCTGTCTGAATGCACGTCTGACTTTTTTTGCAATCACAACGTAACCTACATACTGATATGATAGATTTACTTTTCCTTTGTCTGCAGGTCACCGAGCCCACACTGTGTTTGTGGGTGTCCACGTGCCCAGCCGCAGACACAGCCACAGGAAACACAAGCACCATCACCGCGACGGAGAGGAGGAGACCAGACCTAGTGGGTATTTACATTACCATTGTACCGTTTGCCACATAGTGCTACAATTGCGAGAAGTTTGGACACATTATTATAACGTGCTGGTCATACATCGGTATTGCAAATGTCACTACTGCCACAATAAGTATTGGCTATGCTACTGCTGGCTGGCGCAATGGTCACATTGTAGTACAATTTGTTACCGAGCCCAAATTGTGTTCGTTGGTGTCCACGTGCCCAGCCGCAGACACAGCCACAGGAAACACAAGCACCACCGCGACGGAGAGGAAGAGGCCAGACCTGGTGGGTATTTAAACTACCATTGTACCACTTGCCACATAGTGCTACAATTGCATGAAGTTCGGACACATTACTAAAACGTGCTGGACATACGCCGGTATTGCAAATGTCACTACTGCTGGCGCAATGATCACATTGTAGTACAATTTGTTACCGAGCCCAAATTGTGTTCGTTGGTGTCCACGTGCCCAGCCGCAGACACAGCCACAGGAAACACAAGCACCACCACCGCGACGGGGAAGAGGAGACCAGACCTGGTGGGTATTTACATTACCATTGTACCGTTTGCCACATATGCTACAATTGCGTGAAGTTCGGACACATTTTTATAACGTGCTGGTCATACACCGGTATTGCAAATGTCACTACTGCTGGCGCAATGGCCACATTGTAGTACAATTTGTTACCGAGCCCAAATTGTGTTCGTTGGTGTTCACGTGCCCAGCCGCAGACACAGCCACAGGAAACACAAGCACCACCACCGCGACGGAGAGGAGGAGACCAGACCTGGTGGGTATTTACATTACCATTGTACCATTTGCCACATAGTGCTACAATTGTGTGAAGTTCGGACACATTATTATAACGTGCTGGTCATACACCGGTATTGCAAATGTCACTACTGCTGGCGCAATGGTCACATTGTAGTACAATTTATTACTGAGCCCAAAATGTGTTCGATGGTGTCCACGTGCCCAGCCGCAGACATAGTCACAGGAAACACAAGCATCACCACCGTGACGGAGAAGAGGAGACCAGACCTGGTGGGTTTCTATTCTTTTCCTTCATCTCTCAGTGGCTATTTCCTCAGTTTGTGGGTGTCCACGTGCCTCCCTGCGCGATCCTTGATGTCGCCAGTCCATCTGGCTGGTGGTCTGCCTACGCTGCACTTCCCAAGATGAGCTCTAGTCCAGTACTTTTTCTTTATCTTCTTCTGTCAGTGGCCATGTCTCCGGTTTGTTGGTGTCCACGTGCCTTCCAGCGCAATCCTTGATGTCTTCAGTCCATCTGGCTGGTGGTTAGCCTACGATGAACTTTCCAAGATGAAGTCTTTAGTCTAGAACGCATTTGCTCCATTTTCGGTGTTTTCGGCGAGACATATGTCCAGCCCATGCCCATTGCACCTTGTTTACTGCCGCATACTGCTACAATTGCATGAAGTTCGGACACATTATTATAACGTGCTAAACGTATGCCGGCATTGCAAATGTCTCTACTGCAGGAGTGGCTACTAATGGTAACTCTATAGAACAGGTTGTCACGGAACACATACACTCAGTGTTTTGGGTGTCCAAGTCCCCAGCTGCAGCTGCAGCTGCAAGAGATCTAGATAGGTGGGTACTTCTTGTTCTATCAGTGGTTATTGCAGCATCAGGCTTAGAATAACCTCACTCCAATGCTACCCATGGTTAACGATAATAATCATCCAGGGAATGGGTGGCAGCGTTCCGGCAGGTAAATGAAATATCTCCACCGCGCTTGCCAATTCGCTTTCCAAGTGTGGTGAGTACATCGACACCCCCGAAGATAAGGGGTGCCCCAGGACTAGCAGTAGACTTTTGTGGCTGTTTAATTTGCAAAAAAACATGTAACAAGATCCAATAATCTAAAAAGTTTATCCTACTTCGTACATAAAGTATTCGTAAACTGTAAGTACCTAAAGCATACTTCTAAGACAACCAGCTTTTGATAATTGAATACGAATATAAATATTACCTATAGGTACCTACCTAATCTACGTATACTTAGATTTCTTGTTCAAATTATTAAGTTCAAAAGATGTTCGTAATTTTGTCACGGTCAAGTTTCCTTTTATCTTTTTCTTGGAAGTTCAACCTGAAATTGAAAGGTTTCCCAAAGAAGAAGATTTCTTGGAAGTCCCACAGGCTAAATTAACAAGTAAACTCAGTTTTACTTTAGTCTACTAAAATATTCGCTTTATTAATCTTAATTATTATAATATGATAGAATAATTATAGTCACAAAAAATCTACACAAAATGCCAAACACTGTTTTGAGTGTACTAATTTAGCAAAACCAACGATTAGATAAATGTAGCTCAAACACACGAAAAAGTTAATTAAAGACATACTTAATTTTGATTTAAAGTCTTACTTTAATGTAGTTTATTTAATATGGCTTACCTGACAATAAAATGAAAGTGTTTTTATGTTTCTTTTTAAATTATCCCTCGATGAAGATTAAAATAAGGATCTGGGTAAATAAAGTCGACACTTTCAAAATATAATTATGTGCTTTAAAGAAGAGTTTAATTATAACTGTTGAAATATAAAATTGTAAGTTTTACGATATTTACATTTACTGTTTCTAAACGCGATTTCACGATCATTTCGGACACCACTCGGCGGACTAATCGTTAGGCGGAGTGAGAAATCTGTACTTATTGTAAAATATCTCACTTAGGTTTAGACGTTTAAACAGTTTAATTTTTATTGAAATATAAAAAATACTATACCTGACTTTCACATCATAATACACTTCCCATCAGAAAAATCGAGACGTTTTGCAACATTACGTTTTGTACAGATCACATTATCTGAGTCATATGTTTATTTTGGAATAAATGTCTAATGTTGTTCAATAGTGAGTATTACGAGTTTTCGAAATCATAATATCAATGTTCTTTATTCAACTTTTAGTTTCATATATTTAATATTTTGTATAACTATGAAAACGAAAGTGTCTCGATTTTTTTGATGGGGTGTATATTTCGTTAATAAAATAAAATTTGAAACACAATGTAGGTATAATTTTTTGTAACACTGGATGTTTGTGACTAACCTAACCTTACCATAACCTTGAATGAAAAAACTTAATCAGACGTAACCGAAAATATGAAATTACTGTAAGAAATAAAGCTGTCTTGATTGGCTAACAACAATGGCTAACAATGGCCTCGTCAAGGTAAACATAGGCATTGATTAGGTTAGGTACTATCGCCAGCAAATCCACCTACGCATTTAAGAGACTAAGTAATACTGGTATTTTATACAAATACCGAAAAAAAACCGGTATTATCCCATATATGCCCACTGGGTCGAAAACGACCCAAAATTGGTTGGTGCATTTGGAAATTAGCTAAAAAAAGTAACACAAGTCTACTCATCTAGTACAAAATTCAGATATAAAAATAGTTCTGGGCTTATATGGGATAGGTTAAAAAATCCCTTAAATGGGTAGGTGGATTTACTGTCAATAGTACATTCATGGTATTTTACTCAACAAGCGCCAAATCAAGCCTTTTTACTGTATTATTAACTTTTCTTGTCAAAGACCGTCGCATTTTATTCTTGGGTAGGCTAGCGTACCTAATTGGACTACTAAGTCAAAATATGCATCACAGAAATCTGAATATATATGACAATAATATGACAATGGTTTGACAATAACTTTGATGTCATTTTAAAATATCAGACAACATATTGTGATAATTTTCTTTTAATATGATGATGACGAGATACTTTTATACATTGCATGCATCAAACAAGTTTGACAGAAACTTTAACCATTATCTGAATATTAAACCGTTAGAAAGTAATTTTGACGATTGACTGAAAATAACTTCTTCCGTATGAAATATGTATTTATATTTATGATCCCTATTTTCATTAGACACTAATATAAAAACAATAACAATGCACCCTTATTGTCATGATCACGCTTTAATATACGAACTCCTTCAAAGGGTTACTTCTGTATATTTAGCAGTATTTGCACTTTGTAGGCCCAGCAATAATGGCGCGAGTCAGAAGACTGAGTGTTACGGATGATGGCGAGACATGTAAGCCGAATAGATGGCAGCTCCTATGTGTATTTTTTATTATATTCCTTATCTTTTTTATGAGCGAACTCATTCCCATTGTCTTGTCAAGCATGATTGTCAAGGTTATCAATACAAACTTCAATTCCTTAAAACTCGATTTCAGGCAACTCTTCATCGCATGCCACACGATTATCATTATGCCGATCATGCTTCTTTAATACTACTTACTCTCTTTAATTCTTACTTACTCCTAAATTTTTAATCCCGTCTGCATTTTTACAATCTCTATGCATTTCGAAATTTTCAATTTTATCTCGATGTTTCTAGGCGTACCTATGTAGACCAAATTATGTCCAATTCAATCTTTAACTTTAAATTTACCAATTTCATTTCCAGTAACGCCTCCTGCTCAAAGAGTTCAATTCATACTTGGAGAAGACTTGGACGATGCCGCCCTCGAATCACACCCACTTTTCTCGGAGATGGAAGAACTTGTCAAAGAGGGAGACGAACTGGAATGGAAAGAGACCGCGCGATGGATCAAATTCGAAGAAGACGTGGAAGAAGGAGGCAACAGATGGTCGAAACCACATGTTGCCACTCTATCACTACATTCCTTATTTGAACTTCGAAGCCTCATACTCAATGGATCTGTAATTTTAGACATGGAAGCAAATTCTTTAGAACAAGTAGCAGATGTAGTTCTTGACAATATGGTGACAAATGGTATGCTTGGATACGATTGTAGGGAGAAAGTAAAGGATGCTCTTTTGAGGAAACACAGACATCAGCATGAAAGGCGACATCACAATAACATGTCCAGATTGCCACTAATCCGATCACTTGCTGATATTGGAAGGAATCATTCTTCATGTAAAAGTGAGTATGTTTTCTCTCTAAGTTAAAAAATCTATCAATCTGACAAATTAACCAATATTAACATTCTCAACATACCCAATATCATCACATCAAGCAATCCGATCTGAGTGCGAGCGCTTATCGACATTATTAACCGGCAATACGACGGTGGTGGTTAGATTTCCAGGAGGGCTCTCGACGCTCTAGCACAAGAAGCTGTCGAGGCCCGCAGTCTTCACCACACACTGCCCTTTTGGAGGCTGCGGACGCTCGTGGCTCGTACCTAGCCGTGCCAGGTCAGAACGTGTGAACGCACACGCGCAAAGCTCACCATCACGCCGTTTTATTTCGTCCAATCGCACTATTAAGGATCTCTGTGTTGTACATATTATGTGTAATCCTATAGTTGTACAATTGTTGTCCTTTGAGCTCGGTTTCCGTGACCATTGACCTTGTATTGCAGTGGAAGAAGGAGGGGTACCAGGTGGAGGACACTCTCACAAAGGAGAATTCAGTCGTTTCCTAGGCATCCCCAGTGCGGGTAACCGCTCCATCAGTCTAGATGTTTTTCTTCTTAAATATTTTTCCTTTTCCACTTCACAAAATCTTTTTTACGTCTATTGGATATGATCTGTATTTAGCTAAACGTGCAAAGCTAGTTTTAATGTTATCAGAACCTGTCACAGATTATAGCTTTCGCTCTTGTAGTGCTTCTTGTTTTGTTTTACACAGATATGATTTTTGATTATATTATTGTTACACACTTTAAACACTTTAAGACACAATGGTATTTTTTCTATTTAATAAGTACATAAATATATTACGTTTTTTTTCTGGTACTTAGTTTTCTATTCGCACAGGTTTTTTTATCTTTAGTTGTAGGTACGTTTCAATGTCTATATAAATTATCATTATAATAATATAATAGATAATATAGTTCGTATTTGGCTTTCAGGTGGTGGCGATGAGGGCATGGTAAAAAGTCCAAGCAGCATATCTATGTCAAGGAACCATAGTTCAGGAGATCTGCCTATGAATGGAGACATAAACCACAAAAGTAATACTCACTTCATGAGGAAAATACCACCAGGGGCAGAAGCTTCTAATATATTAGTTGGAGAAGTTGATTTCCTCGAAAAAACACTGTCAGCCTTTGTCAGGCTAAAGACTGCTACGATTATGGGAGACCTTACAGAGGTCCCTGTACCCACTCGGTTCATGTTTGTGTTACTCGGCCCACCAAACAGTAATTCTAGCTTCCACGAAATTGGGAGAGCTATGGCAACATTGATGTCTGATGAAATATTTCATGAAGTAGCATACCGAGCAAAAAAAAGAGACCATTTACTAGCAGGCATTGATGAATTCCTTGACGCTGTAACAGTACTACCTCCGGGTGAATGGGATCCAGCGATCCGCATTGAGCCTCCAGCTGCCATTCCCTCTCAAGATCCTCGAAAACGTCCAAATGATAATCATCATAAAGATGACCCTGACGAAGAAGAGGAGGAAGCAAGACAAAGAGAAGAGTCAGGACTATCAAGAAGTGGTATACTGTTTGGAGGTCTAATGAATGATATTAAAAGAAAAGTTCCGTGGTATTGGTCAGATTTTAAAGATGCATTGGCAATACAGTGCGTTGCTTCTTGGATCTTTTTATATTTTGCTTGTCTTTCTCCGATAATAACATTTGGAGGCTTATTGGGGGAAGCTACTGGAAAGAATATGGCAGCAATGGAATCTCTGGTATCAGGGTTTGTCTGTGGCATGGGATATGGATTCTTTTCAGGCCAGCCATTGACAATTTTAGGCTCGACCGGGCCGGTGTTAGTATTTGAGACTATAGTATTTGAATTTTGTAAAGGAGTGGGATGGGACTACATGTCCTTTAGGTTATGTATAGGTACATGGACTGCAGTAATATTGATAATTTTAGTAGCTATAGATGCGAGCGCTCTTGTGTGTTACATCACGAGGTTTACAGAAGAAAATTTTGCTTGTTTGATAGCCTTCATTTTTATTTACAAGGTAATTTGTGGTGAAATTGATATTGGGTGACGTGAAAATTTGTTTGCCATGCTAATATTTGTATGACCTTGCAGGCGGTGGAAAATGTAATTTCCATCGGAAAGAAATTCCCACTCAAGACACGCCCCGACGAGGTGCTCAATTACGAGTGTTACTGTTTGCCAAGTAATTACTCTAGAGTACCAGATCAATTTAATTGGACAGCCGTTGACAAAGAGTCTTGTCAGGTACTTAACAAGCCATCAATCATTTCTAAGGACTCCGCAGAATTTTGTAGACATAATTTTAGTAATGTGGCCTATCTGCTTTCAGTTCTTCAATGGAACTTTGGCTGGTGGTGGATGTGATACAAAAGTGTACGTGCCTGATGTTTTCTTGATGTCCATAATCCTCTTCTTGGGCACTTTCATCATATCAGTCATATTAAAGGACTTTAAGAATTCACTATTCTTCCCGTCTAAGGTATGGATGAGTTTTACTGAAGCTTTAAAATTATTTACAGGGATAAAATTATTTTTCACAATACCTAATTTTCACTTTGCAGGTCCGCCAGGTCATAAGCGACTTTTCAGTGATCATTGCAATTTTATCAATGTCATTCCTTGATTACAAAGTTGGAGTCAAAACACCAAAATTGGAAGTGCCCTCAGAATTCAAACCTACTCTACCTTCAAGAAATTGGGTTATAACTCCTTTTAATGGAAACCCATTCTGGTCTGCCATAGTAGCTGTATTGCCAGCGCTTTTGGGAACTATACTGATATTTATGGATCAACAGATTACGGCAGTTATTGTAAACCGAAAAGAAAATAAACTGAAAAAAGGATGCGGATATCATCTGGATCTATTTGTGTTGGCCATACTGATACAGATCTGCTCAGTGATGGGTCTGCCATGGTTCGTTGCAGCCACAGTGCTGAGCATCAATCATGTGAATTCTCTGAAAGTGGAATCAGAATGTGCAGCTCCAGGAGAAAAGCCTCAATTCTTAGGGGTTCGAGAACAGAGAGTGACTCACATTTTAATATTTCTAACAATTGGCTGCTCGGTGTTACTAACGCCGGTCCTGAGACATATACCGATGCCTGTCTTGTTTGGAGTATTTTTGTACATGGGAGTAGCTTCCCTCAAGGGATTGCAGTTCTTTGACCGGATTCTGATAATGTTCATGCCCCAAAAATACCAGCCAGATCACATGTTCTTGAGACAGGTACGAGTGCCTACATATCGTAGTAAAACATAGGTACTTTTATTTTTGTGTTTAATCTTTGTTTTAAATGTCTTTCTTACAATTTGTAGGTCCCTATTCGCCGAGTGCATATATTCACTGCCATCCAACTGACTTGCCTCATCTGCCTGTGGGTGATCAAGTCATTCTCCACAACGTCCATCCTGTTCCCTTTGATGTTAGTCGTGATGATAGGAATCAGAAAGTCTTTGGACTTCTTCTTCACTCGTCGAGAGTTGAAGATATTAGATGACGTGATGCCAGAAATGACGAAGAGGAATCAAGACGAGCTGCAGGAGTTCGGCAGCGCTGAGGTGGGATGGCATGCAAAAATATTACGCCTCTGCCGAGGACACTGAAAGCTCATCTCGAATCATTTTTATTCTTTCCGCCATCCAGCTATTAACGAGTAGTTTTTATGTTTATTATTGTTCACGCAATTGCCATTTTAAACAATAAATTCTATACCTATTTCAAACACTTGCATTTTATTTTATGCCTTAGTTTTTGGTTCCTTTGTCCACTCGAACACCTTTTTGTTACGTTTTATATTTATGAAATCAACAACACCACCTTCCTCAAGTAAGTAAGTCATACACAATACATTTAAATCTTTTTATGTAATTAAATTCTACTCTTGACTTTCAAATGTATTAAAACGTAATTTTGCAGGAATCAGGGAAAGGGAACCCACCTCCCTACGAAGAAAACCTTCAAATCCCTTTGATCAATGGGAATATAATGAACATTCCCTTGGCTTCGATCAATATATCCGAGGAGGTCAACAAATCTGGAGTCTGGAAACAGGTGAACAATAGTAACAAAATGAAGAACAATGGGAAGGATAAGTCAAAGACTGGAAAGAAAAAGTAAGTAAATTTGCTCGTTGTTGTAAATATATCTTGTTGTTTTGTGGTTCACCTTTCTTAAAGAATTTTATTGTGCTTCCTGTTTTACTGTTAGAAATCTCAAAATATCCTCAAAACATCTGAAGTTTTATAAGATTGCTATGTTTTTCTGGATTATTCTAGCAATAAACACAAGAAACTGTCCAAGACCGCACAATCGGAGATGGAGAGGCGTCTCTCGACGATGGCCGAAGTGGAGGAGGATGACCACTCCCAAAAGGTGTGCATGAGTGACACCAAGTTTTGAGTGAGGCATGACACCCCATATGGTATCGCCGTGGTAGCACCGCATGGCATGAGGCATCGGGCACAAGCATGCTCCAACCTCCCTTTTAGACTTAGATGCTACTTTACAAATCGAAATGTTTTACTGACAACCCCTAGTTCTCTTTTAAGATTACCTACCCATAAGTATTTTATAAAAATCGAGACGGAGTCTAAATGGATCTGCATCATTTTGTACTCAGTCGGATTTTTCCCGCAGAGTTTTATCCAAGTTATTGGACAAAAGTTTTTTAGGAAAGATCTCTTACATTTTGTGTTCATGAAGTACCTGTGTGTGACAGCTAGTGTACAAGGGATAGCCTTTTTCGCTAGATACAAGCTTTTGAAATAATTTACTAAAAAGGTTTTATATGTAAATACATGTTTCTGTAGATTTTAGATTCTAATATTTGATTGTGAAAAATCACAGGAGCTGTGTAACTTATGATGTAAGTAGTTTGTAGTATTGTTTATCGATGTTTTATTTTATTTTTGTAACATCTTTAAGTATTGTAATTAATTAGCACTGTTTTTGTATCACATCACTTTTTATTTATATTTTTCTTCTCTTCTAAATGTGTAGAGTTTACTGTTTTATAATCTTTTGTATATCTTGTATAATACTTAGTGTGTCTTAAATCATATTCTTTCTTTACTACTTTATATCCTAAATCCACCTCTTTAATGTATATTGTTTATTGCATGGTTTCGATGTTGAATATATTGCTTTTTAAAATCTTGCTCTCATGTGAGGATCCAAACAATTAATATTGTATTGTGTATATGTGTGGTTTTGCATCACAGCAGCATATAGCGTGTATATTATTTTAGTAAACACTGTAAAATTGGTACAGCAATGAATACATAGCTGTCTTTTCATTTACTTAGGTATATACGAATATGAAAGTATTACAATCCGGTTTCTGTAATAAAAAGTGTTCATAGCATATTAAGTTTCACAGTTGACAAAGCGAAACAGTTTTTTGTTAGGTATAGTTTATTTAATATAAGGTGTTATATAAGGTTACATTGAATTAAGTACAAATCTCTTGGAGGTGTAGTCTACTCACGAAACAGGACAACTTTTGTTAGCAACTTCTCTTCGAAATATAAAAAAAAAATTTGGACCTCCCATACAAAAATGTAGAAAAAGTGTGTCACTTAGTATGGGAGGTCCAAATTTTTTTTTTCTAATTTCGAAGAGAAGTTTCTAACAAAAGTTGTCCTGTTTCGTGAGTAGACCACACCTCCAAGAGATTTGTACTTAATTAAATGTCACCCTATATATATCACTTCGTAGTAACAAATATAATATTAATGATCTCTATTGTATTTCCAACGTGTCAATTACCTACAATGTGTCGCCTGAATAATTTACAGAGCGACCTCGTCCGCCGCAGGGAGTCATGGAGCAGCGGCTTAAAAAAAACTGATGCTAGAAAGAATAGCTCTGCTGAAACCTCTGTGTAAATTAGGGCATGCATACTCTAAAATACAGTGGCAAATACAGGGTAATTTTTTAGTCAGTGCGCAAACTTTGCAGGATGTTTCTATTAGTGATTCTGAACAACTTTCATTTTGGGGCCACCTGCGAAATCTAAAAAAAATTTTTGATTGTACATTTTTGCCGAGTAGGTATGAAATTTTCTATGGAACATCCAATTTTTTTTTTGCGAATTCGCAGGTGGTCCCATAGTAAAAGTTGTTCAGAATCACGAGTAGAAATACCCTGCAAAGTTTCCGCACTGACTAAAAAATAACCCAGTATAGTGGCAAAGGAGTGGCTAAGGTGGATCTCACAGTTGGCGTCCGTCTATAACGCATGCGTCTGTCAAATGCATGGCAATTTCTGACACCCGAACTAATAACAGACGTTGCCGCAGGAGTAACGTAATAACTTGCTTTGGTATCTGCCTTTATTACACTTATACATGCAATATACCTAGGTATGTTTTTAACGCCAAAGTACGTCAAGTGTGAGATTCATCTTAGTTTTTGCTGGATATATAGCAAAATCTGGTATGACAAGGCCCCCGAAGATTTCTTTGAAACCAGCATTTTTGATGTCCCAATTATTCAGACTGAAATACTGTGGAAGGAAAAATTTATCTCTCTATCTTCGAGTAAGAAAGTTTTCCGATGAACCCAAAGAGGGTTCTTTTTAGAAGAGTCAAAGAAAGTTACAAAAACAAATCATAGATATTTCCATAGAATCATAATTATGCTTCGTAATTTTAACGACCGACCTTAGTACGAGAAAATTTTATACCAATCATTGGATGGCAGATAACCAAAAATAACTAAGCAGACGGCCTTCCAGTTTTTTTGTAAAGATTATAAAATTTTTATGTGAGTAAATTAGGAACCTACTTAGCTATTTCTTATAAGCATAGCTTGGTTTCGCCAACACGGACATCTAGGTGTTTGATGGGTCAATCCTGTGTACTTAAATTGCTAGCTTATCAACCTACTCGTTTATGGGACTAATTTGTACTGGTTCTATACGGGGTGTTAGGGTCGGTGTAACGAAAACTTTGCAGGCGTGCTCAGACCATTAAACTGAACAACTTTTACTATGGAGACAATGGTGAAAAAAAATTCCGACCTCCCATACAAAGTCAGTCAGCTGATCGTGAATTTTGTATGGGAGGATGGAATTTTTTTTCGTTTTCCACCATCGGCTCCATAGTAAAAGTTGTTCAGTTTGACGGTCTGATCATGCCTGCAAAGTTTTCGATACACCGTCCCTAACACCCCGTATAGTGTTTGTATAAAAATCAGTGTTGGTCCCTGAATGTGTAGGTTCATGAGCTAGCGACTACCTACTTGCCGATATTTTTGGCGTGGATTTTCAGAGTGTACCGAAAATCTTTGATGTCATATTCAAAAAGTCCGAAACTACGATTGCACTAAGCATGTAGTGTTTTGACACTAAGTTAAATGTATTGCAAACAAATAAGTTTATTTTTATAAAATTATATTGCACAAACAGTTTAGATGTAGGTATGTAGATAAGCAGATTAGACGTAAAAGGCCTGAATTTGTAGCGTTCATCAGTTCATAGTATAAAATGAAAGATTTAAAATGAAGTCGCTCTTTGCGATTCTCTGTCTTGGGTTTCGCTTACTCCTCCTAAACCACGCAACGGATTTTGATGCGGTTGTTTTGTAATACATAGAGTGATTCAATAGGGAGGTTCATATGTAGGTATAACACATGGGAAAACAAGCTACAACGGGTGAAACCGCTATCGGGCCGTAAGTAGCATATAAACGGGCGTGGTAGTCTCATTTCAAACTTCGTAAATGCATATTAAATAACTGCATGATCTATAAAATAAAATATAAAATTGTAAGAAATAAAAAAAAATGTTTCTGCCCTTGTACTGGCTGTAGACCTACTTGATTCTAATGTCACAGTACCTACACAAGGTACCTCTATCTAGGTATACAGGGCGAAAAGGACAGCTCTCCAAATACCAGATAATGAAACTGAACAACTTCTCATAAGAAAATATTTCAGGAGACGTTAAAAATGGTTGACGTTTCATAGTAGGTACCTAAATTATGGGATGTCATAAAACTTTTTACGGTTCCTGATTTTTTTTTTTTAAGATGTTCAGTTTCATAGTCTGAATGCACCCTATCAGTATTCGGAGAGCTGTTCCTTACACCCTGTTATACTACATAATAATCTATCAAAAGCGAACATTATTATTTTTCCACTATAGATATTATTAAAACTAGATGTTTAGCTCCCTTAGATTCAAAAGTCTCACCAATCTAAACTGATATTAATTAGATACTGATACAAAGTACCTACTTGTTGGATATTCTTTGCAATAAGTAACTACAAGAATACCTACAATTTATTATACACCCAAATTTTACTCGTAGGTTTCGTAACAAGCGACTATAATGGTTACTTATCCAGGGAATGGGCAGATGCGTTTCTTGTGAAAAAAACATATTGCACTGCGCTCTCCAATCCACCTACTAAGAGTGGTGAGTATGGCAATACCCCCCAAGAAGGGGAAGCACATGTCCAGCAGTGGATTCTTGTGGCTGTAATGGTAAATGGGTAGTAGCGATTACCTATCGAGAATTTAAGAATAATAGACGTAGATACGAGTGATATCTGACCAATAGGTACTTTGTAACGTAACCTATTCATGAATAATTAACTATTATTTATTATCACGCAAAAGTAAAACGAAGTGCCAATAGTACCTGTAACACCATATTTTAGATGCTAGCTGTAGGTATTAAAAATAATTTAAAATGTATTTTATCTGTGGTACCTACTTAAGTAAGTAAATAAAAATAGTTTACCTATATTGTGATCCATGAAGTCCTGTTTTAATAGAAAATATGTCACCACAGCCAGCACAACATCCTACTTATTTAAGGGACCATTAATACTAGTTTTTCATACAAATAATAAGATAAACCAGTATAAAGCTGATCTCTTAAATTGTAGGTTGATGTCTGAGACTCGTAGCGTAGATTTGCCCCGGTACACCACCCTTATAACAATTCATATAGGGATGGTGCTACATTAATTTGCACTTAATAGGCGTTAAAAAACTATAAGTCTGCACTCAGATTATTCAGCAGAAAGACTTGAGCAAAAACAAGTAACAATAATTTGTCCCGAAAAATATGTGAAAAAACTCAATTTTAATCAATGATATTATATGTAGGTTCTTTGATTTTAATACCAAAATGTCCATCTGTGTGCAAATTTATCATCATAAAATGTCAAATAATTATTCGTGAAAACGTATTAATTAGTGGATTTGTAATCAATGCAATTATTATTATTAGAATCATGCCCATGCGCGATTTTTGAAGATTTGTAAATTTTTGGACACGTTTGTGGAGTGTTGAATAAATGGGTTTTTATAAATGTACTAAAAAGAAGTGTTTTATTTGTCTTTCGTAGTCTCGTTTTATTATTGTATAAAGTTCCCTTAAAGTACATTTAGCGACATCTAGTATCGAGTAGCAATAATATTTTGCCATCTTGTGTCGAAAAGTAAAACTACGTTCACTTCAATCATACAACGTAGTACTACACTAATGTCATAGATGGCGCTAAGTATAAAAGTAGTACGATAATATCATGCCAGATGGCGTGAGGTGTACATAGTAGTAAGGAAATATTATGCCAGATGGCGATCAACACAATACGTATCAGGCGTTTGGCGGGAAAAGAAAATCGTATACCACAGTTTCTGAATATTCTTTTTTTGTAGGTTATATGAAATATTATAAATTATTTTAGAAATCGTAATAATCTGAAAATAACGAAGGAAACTAAGACCAAACTAAATGAGTCAACCATAATAAAATCCGTGTGTGATCCAAATCAACTACTTATTTCTGTTATGCAGGTGAGTAAAATGTTTTCTTATTTATATTTGTTTTAAAATTCCGAAAGCTCGTCCACGTCGCCTCCGATCGCCGCGAGTTTCGAAACGGCGGAATGAAGATGCGTCCGAGATATTATCGCGCTAATGCATGTCGATCGCGAAACTTTATACGCGTGGAAAGTATTGTGCGCGCGTGTGTCAATATTCAAGTGTTTGAGAGGTTTTGTTTGGATAACTTTAGCTTCAGAGCTTGCAGGGACGCAAATCTGTAGCAATTCCATTCCAGTCACCTACCTATAGGTTCAGCGGCCATTCGAATAGGTCATATTTGACAACTGTCAAGCCCATACTAGAAGATATGTCAACATAGAAAAATATACCTTAGGTATGGGTAAATATGTCACAGTATTAACATGATTTTGACAGCTGTCAAATATGGCCTATTTGAACTTAATGAGACGGCGTTGGTTACCCACCACACCTACCATGTCAGAGGCCTGCTTGTAGGCGGTTCTTCTTCTTTGCGAGTGGGACACCGTGTCGTCCAACCACTCGGCAGAGGTACATCGGGTGATACGACTCGGTGTCCCACTCGAAAATAAGAAGTCGCCTACTATTTTAGGTGATTTAAGGTGTCATCGTGCCATCAATTCGTGGCAACTGCACTACGAGACGCGACGTGACAGCGACACGGCCAAAATACTGGAAAAACTACAGTTTTCGTAGAGTTATTTCACGGGCAGTATTTTTGTGGTTTTGGGATAAATTCTACTATTAGGTGAGGCTATTAGTAAACGATAGCAAAAATGTAGGACGGGCTGGTTATAAAGAACATTTTTCTTCTACGACCACAGAAATGAAAAAGAAATTACCTCCCAAAGTACCTCGAATCAGTGGTAAAATTTCCTTTTTCGACCTATGCGCCTTGGGGAAAGATTTTCCTTATCACCAGCCCGTTCTGCATTTTCGCTATCAGTCACTAGTAAAATTTCACATAATATTAGATAGGTACTGAGGTGTCGATAAGCTTTGCTTTTTAGGAAGGTACCTACATACGTATATACTGACTGAAATAGGTATTGAAAACTGTGACTCATGTTAAACAAAAATAGTCAAAAACAAAAATCACATTATAATAAAATAACTTCCAAATTAATGACCACCACACACACCGTATTAGTGACTAAAAGCTCGAACACCATTATTAAGACACCCAAATTGACCCATAAACGTAACCGCAGCTTGTGGTCACTTTTGATACCAACTAACATAATTATAAAGGAATAAAAAACAAAACGGGTGTTCCAAGATTTTATTTATTTATGGACACCGAATATACAAGGTGTTAGGGTCAATACACACCTGTGGAAAGTACATAAAAAATATCTTTTGTGAAATTAGTAAACATTTCTTTTGTCAAATCTAAACTTGCTAAGTTCAGAACACACGTGGAATGTTTCGCTATTTCCTATGACCAAAATATAATTAAAAAAAAGTTTCAATTGACTAGTAGGCATGCACAAGTAGCGCATTTTCTGCATAACAATAAAAACTTTCTTACTTAAGTACCTATTATAAAAGTTTTTAAAGTAACGTTTGATCACATAACTAGTAGGTTATGTGATCTATGTGACTTTCAACATCACCTCGATTTACTGTTATATCCATATCGTTCCCGTGGGTGTCGTAAGAGGTGACTAAGGGATAAATTCATCCAGGGCTTCAATCACTGGATGAATTTCAAAATCGCATTGCAACATCTTGCATTGCGCTAACAAACCCGCCTGCCAAGCGTGGTGAGTATGGAAAATACCCTCCTAAAAGGGGGGACATTGGGGAGGCCCATGTTCAGCAGTGGACTTTATTGTGGCTGTTATGATGATTATGTACGTTGGTGTGTATATGCTCCTACCAAGTAATAAGATTAAAAAGTGCATAAAATTAAAGTTTAAACTTAATAAAATGCCTTGCCTAGATGAAGCTTAAGGGCTTAAGATAAATGCAATAATAATCATAAGTATTTATCTCGAGTTCTTTCGTCAGTCGTCTGTGAATCTACTGCATCTGTATGGCGAGCGGAAATCAAGTGTCCGAATGCATTACTCATGTTAGCTTGGTCAATGTTGTCGATACGCGGGCATTTCAACAAAGAAACAGTTATAGGAGCCCACAGATAAACAATAATTGCATTTTTGTCAATCACGCAATATTCGATGGTCACAATTTTGTCAATCACTCCATTTTTGTCAATCACACAAATTTTCCAGACACGGAATATTTTACAGTATAGTATGGCCGTCGGAATAGGTCAAATTTGACAGCTGTAAAACCCATACTAGAAGAAAGATCACGTCAATGGGAAAATACGCCACTTCGATACCGCCTTTAGCCCATGTGATGAGGTACCAACTTTCCTTCACAGGGACCTTGGTCCACCGTCCATCATCCCTCCCTACGTTCATCATATCCACCCACAAACCAGCCAAGTGTCCTGCCCACTCCCACTTCATTTCCGTGATTCGTTTACCGACATCAACGACTCTTGTTTGGCGTCTTATCTCCTCGTTGCGAACACGATCCTGAAGCTTGATACCTAGCATTGAACGCTCCATTGCTGTTTGTGTAAACTCTCCCTTGTTTCAGCACCGTAAGTGAGTGGGGACAAAACACATTGGTTTAAACTCTAGTCACCACACACCCGAGCCTCATTTATACTAGGAACAATATAATGTTATAAAAAAGAGAAAATTGTGCCTTGCAAATTTCTCTTTTTTACAATGAGTAATTCATTTCTGTATACCTTATGATTATCAATAAGTGATATTCTTATATACTACTGTGAATAAAATATTTTGCATTTGAATTTGACTATAAAATACGAAGCTAGACTGCTTACTCCCTTAGCAGTGACTCTGCTCCATGCAATGAAGATGTAAAATATTTAACTTTTTTGTTTTGTCAACCTGTCATACCGGAGATCAGTTAATTAATTACGATAAATATGCATATCGTATCACACGGATCACTACACCTTCTCACTAATCGCTTATATTTTTTTTACTACGAGTTACTTTCAAGGTTTTTCATTACAACATTTACAACTGCTAGCGAAGTTCCTAATTTAATTTTAATCAATACGGAGTATAAAATTTAATCGCTCTATGACTTTCTGTCGTCGTGGAATTCGCTAACTTCTTCTAAACCACGCAACTAATTTTTACTTAATAGAAGTAAACAAGAAAATGTATTAAAAATTAAAACCCGACTGCAGTAATTTCAATGTTCTTTTTTGCGATAAAAATCCGCCGTTTTGAATTTTTATTATAGGCAGTGTCACTCACGCTGCTGAGACAAATCTAACGACAACTCACATGTCAAGATCCGCCTAGCCATTTAGGCTGTCGCCCGTGAAAACAAATTTCTGGATACATACATACGTATACTATCCAAAAATATCCTCTTTATGTGGCAGTCGGGTAAAAAAGCCACCCACCGCTTTACCAAGAACCCCACAACTCTTACTGGCTTAATATTGCAAATAACTCAAAAATAATTGAACGCAATGTCCCAAAGTGACTATTTAAGGCGTTCCGTTTTCCATACAAAAATTCAATGGAGTTATGTATGTAAAGGAGACAAGAGTCGGTTTAAAAAACTTGATGGGGAGTCCCGTGGGTATATAAGATTGTCGCAAAACACTAAAAAGAATTTTTAAATCATCAGATTTCCCCGTAAAAAGCGAGTCGCCACTTTACGAAAATAGATGGAGCTACTGCTGCAATAAATACGTTTAATTTTATTGTGCAGAAAATACTGATTATCTTTTAACTATAAGTAGTTTTGCGACAAATTTACGTGTGCCTTCATCATTCAGAATAAAGTTTCTTTAAAAAGAAACTCTACAGCTCATGTGTAACCCGACTGAAGTGCAGTTTTTCGTTTGTATGACGTAACGAACCACCTTAAGACGGCTACTTAAATGTTCAAGATTGTCAACAGCCTCTCAAGGGATTACTAAACAAAGTTTCTATTATAATTGAAAAGTTTAAAAAGGCTTAAATCGACAATGAGTTAACAGTTGAGATCACAAGTATGGACAATTAGGGACCAAGTACACCTCACACATTGCAAATTTGGTGAAGTTTTGGGGTTCCGCAGGTATCTAAGCGAGAAAATCCGGATCCTATTAGGTACTTAGTCTTCGCCACCACTGCTGACTTTGCTGCTGCCTGCTGATGACACCCGGCTGAATATCAGATGTAATAGGTGGATAATTTAGTTTTTCACAGATTTTTTTAACCTCATAGCAACAGATAACCTCACACATTGCAAATTTCACTAAAAGTTCTCGTATAAAATAAATTCTTATTATGAGGTGTAAACGCTATGTAAACCCTAAGAATACAAAAAAACGGGATTTATGTATTTTTTATTTAAGGTAAATAAAAAAAATGACACTAGTTCCACTAATATACCTATTCATTTATTTTTACGCGACCGGTTTCGTTACACCATCTTGATACAGCAATTTTTATTTGGTACGGAACCATTCGTGCGCCAGTCGGACTCGCACTTTCCCGGCTTTTCGGTAGTTTCGAGCATTTGTTCAATGGCGCTGCTGCAAAAGGCTGCGCCTGCGCCAGAGTCAGTGAGTTGGAAAATTACTGCGATATTTTGCATTCAGAAGTCGGTTAAACGAGTATGCAAAAAATGGTTTAGCATTTTAATAAGACATCATACTTGTTACGTTATTTTAGAAGAAATTTACAATGACTCTCAAACTTTTGTCAGACGTGGTGTGAACAGCCGCTTTACTTTACAGTCGTTTATGCTCTGCCTAACCAGCAAGGAATATAGGCGTGGCATAAGTACGTAGGTATGTGTTTTCACGACACGTATAAAATATCTATTTGAATGAGTTTTATATCGTTTTAACGCCGCAGCAGTAGCAAATACCTTTATCTTAAAGAATATCTCTACAAATTTTTTTCGTGTGACATATCGAGTTGTCCAACGACCCGATGAACCCGGGAGTCAAAGTTATAAAACTGCCCACTACATGTAACTTCGATAGTCTTCTACATGCATTACGTATTTGTAAAATATACATTGCATTTATTTTCCGTTTTATTTTGATGATAAAGCCTTATCAATCAAATTATGCTAACTCACTATCAATCACTACAGCTTCAATGTGTGATTGATAAGATTTGATTCATGAATTTTGGTTAAAACTAACAGACATTACGACATTTATGTAAACATGAAATAAAATTATCAAGTGATATTCAGGTTGAGTAGGGGAACCATGATGGTAGTTTTCATGCGGGATAATGAAGTTTTAAAATATTCAGTTGAACTGAGGGTTTGTAACCTGACGATAGTGTGGCAGACGGCTAGAAAACACACGGTAACGTCAATTTGTGCGTCGTTTGTTTTTCATCTTATTTTAAAACGAATACGGTTTATGACAAACGGTTTGATAGACGCATCCGTCGACGCAGCGTCGTGCATATTCGTATTTATGACGTATGAATAGAATAAATGACGTTGCGTGTGTTTATCGCCTTAGATTTGTACGTTTTTAAAAGGTTAAAGTCATACGAATCAAATTTAAACAATTTGACTACTCTTTTGAAACAAATAAATGAAAATGTAGAGTGTAATGTAAAACGTGGTCATGTTGTTATTTTAACATTTAACCGTTTATTTCTACTTTCAAATTTCGATTTAGTTAGGGCAGGAAAAAGGGAAGAACACAACAATTGCAATTTTCTAAGATTATTTTCTTAATGGGTAATCATATTTCTCTCTACCATGTAAACTCATGAGCACCTTGTAGCAAAATTGAACAGTCAATATTCAATCAATCAAACTCAATGTAATTGCAACTACCTGAGTAGATAAGATAAGTATTTTCCCATGACAGTAGATAAGAAAAACGTAATTCATCACTTTCTCTCCTAATCAGCTCGGTAATATTATTTTATATAATGCTTTGCTTTCCATGCTGGTGCAAATTTTGAAAGTAGAGGTCTAAACTTACTTGCAGGCTAATATTTAGACCGTGTTAGTCTTAATGTTAATGTGTTTGGGATATGTTATGAAATTGAGTTAGTACCTCACTTCACTATGTAGGTATAGTTGGTGCAAAATTTTCAATTAGGTATTGGGGCCTAACTTTCTTACGGACTTTTATTTAGATGTTTTATTTAGTTGAGTGGCAGAATTTGTAACTGTAGATGTGAATTTTTTACGAAGTAGGTATGCAGCGACTGAACTGATACAAAGGTTTTTTAAAAAGGTGACAAGCTGGAGTAGGTAGTCCTTAAAAGACGCCTTCAATATCAGAGGCGACTTCAGGATAATTTGAAATCATTCTTACATTCAAAGTGAAAAACTCAGATAAACTCGATTATTTAGCAATTGCTAGTTTTTTCGATTGACATAGCAAACATACCTCATGCAAACATAGTCACCAACACTTACAAAGTATCGATGCACGGTTATGTTCCTCTACAAAGGAGATTAAGATCATCCCTCACCAAGACGAATCCCCAGCCGGACAGGGATGTATCTGAAATCTATCGGCGCATAATCTGCCTTCAATGGCTGTCCATTTAATCCCCCAACAATGGCCGATATCTCGAGTATTTGTTTGTGACAAAATTTACAGTTACGCATCTCTATTCGTGGGCCGTGGAGCGTGCTTGTCTGGACAATGGGGATTGCGTCTGCATTATTGTGTAGAGTTTTAATTATTGTTACTGCTATTTTATTATGGAGTAATTTTTATATAGGTATTTTGTTAAGTGTTTTGTATGATTTGTGAAAATCAATTTAAAAAATCTTTAGAGTCTATAGTCATTTACAAATTCAGATGATGGGCGAGATTATTTCGATTGACCAATTGAATTCGCACAAGAGGGTGTGATTTAACGAAATGCCATTACCACTTACTACAAGTAGTAGGCCTCTGACATGGTTGTGTAACGACCGCCGTCTAAGTAACCTAATCATAGACAGCAAACCGGACCGACGGCTTAACGCGCTCTCCGAAGCACGGCACCATCTACAGAGCTTCACTCAAACAAATGAAACATGTTTCATCTATTGTCCAACACTAGGCTAGCACTCATTATCGTTTCATCATTAGGCTGCGCACTGCACAGTGCGCACGGCAGCGGCGCGCGCGCAGGTGATCATTCAACAAGTCGTACTTTAGAAAAAAATAAACCGCCTACTGAGGAGACAAACACCGTAACCAACAAAGAACCCTATACGACCATTGTATAGACGTCTACTCACAGTTTAGGCGATTCCCAACCTGATAAAAAATGTAGGTAATTATGTTGGGACACACATAAACCACTTGTAAAAGACTAGTTCAGACTAGACCAATGTCACCACCATGTTTCCTGCCCCTAACCCAATTCATCCAGGATCGGCGCAACCGATAAATATAAGACCCTCTATTCTTTAGCAAATATTATACAGGTTGATTTGCTAGCCTCTTTTTGTAGTCGGTTAATTCAATAAACCCGGTGGAAACGCGTTGATAATCGGGAATGAGGCTGGACCGGTCCATCGACTGCCCTACAACATTTTTATAACCTTAATCTCTTCATTCGTAAGAGCAGAGGCATTCGATAGAACAGAGGTTGTAGGTTGCGCATTCTTAGCATGATATCTTCATTCCATTTGTATGATTTACAACTTTACGAGCACTTACAAGTTGTACCTATTCAACATCGTCACGAAAGTAGGAAGGTACTACTACCTTCTTTCATCTGAGAACAACGTGATTACGTGGGTACTTGACTGGGTAACTGCGAAAATACAAAAGTTGTTGTTTAAAACTATTGTATCAAAATTCATTAAACTTCATAATGTTTCATTTATGCAAATATTCAAACTTACAGTTTTCAAACGGAAATTGAAAATTTGTGTATTGATGTCATAAGAAGTACTTACAAATAACGCCCTAAATATGCCAGTTTTTTTCATGCAAAATAGCGTTTAAAACAGTCAAGCATATCTATTTTAAGTAATGTTCAAATTATGGTTCAAATGCGTCAAAGTTCTCGGACTAATGCAGGTATCTTGGAGGAGGCATGGGGATGATTTAGATTCAGAGCGCTAACATTCACGCGAATTCAATATCAATGCATGCAATTCAACCTATTGAAAACCAAAATATCTCTTACAAAAAATATTTAGAATACCAATAAAATGTTGATCCCTAAAATGTTAATTGAGGTGATACTAGTTAAACCTAAATACCTACATACATTACTATGCACAATATTGAAATAGAAGTTGGTCAAACTACTTTTTAGAGCATCTACACCACGTTTTGGTGCTCTGTGATTTACACCATTTGAAGGCCATGTCCGCTTAGCGAATTTTGTTCGCATTCCGCGATTTTTTTCCCGCGCATAAGTTCTTTTCTATGTAATAGCATGTGATATTATTTCTGTCAGTGTTGTGTTACAAAAAAGGAAAAAAAACGCGCGGTATAAAATATTCTGTGCTGGCAGAACCTAACTAACAGCAACGAAACCAAAACATCTTCGTTTGGAATTAATCGATGGCCGAACGGCATTCCGTCAAGCAAACCATAAAAATTCCAGCTTCACACTTGTCTTGTAAGAATTGGCATTGAGGAGCTCTTAAATTATGTATTACTGTGTTAATGTATTATTTAACACTACCCGTGTCGAGACCGTGTTCTCTCGGCACCCCAAGGAGATGGGTCGTGGTCTAAGTGATGAAACGCACTGCAAATAGTTCAGTTGCAGAATTTTAGATTGTTTGAATTGGAAAAGATCTAAATAGGTATTACATATCTCTGCGTGACCAAGGATTCCACAGGTAATGGTAGGCTTATAAACCAAGCGTCGCGACAACGACGCCGTCAAATTTTGACGACGTCGTTGTCGCTGCGGTCTTGTAGAAAAACCCGACCGCATCCCATACAAACCCTGAGCTTCTCAGCGCGCTGTCAACGTGACGGCGTCGTGCAACGACGCCACGACGCCGACGCGTGATTTTTCTGGTTCCCCATACAAACCCATACAAACCAGTCATTTGACAGCGACAACGACGCCGGCGCGACGCCGCGACGCTTGGAAAATAAGGGTACCATAACACTAAAGGTGTCTTTAAAGACTGAGCTTGACGCAACGTGGTGCGCCTTTGGGTGCGCCGTCAAAACTGACACTAATTTTCATAAAAATTATAATTCACACTTTCACAAATATTTTTCAAGTTTCCGCTACTAAAATCTTCGTTCCTACCGAAACCCTTGAACGACAGCACGGCTAGCCCAGCTGATTTACGATGCTAGGTAGCGCTGATGATTGCACAGTGCCATATCCCTAAGCAAAAAATCGTATGAGAAACTATACTTAGTTCTTATGTGAAATAAAAAATCATGATGTGATGTTTCAAAAAATACATTTTAGTACGATGCTGTTTTATTATTCTGTATTGTTAAGTTGAGTTTCCTCTTATTCCCGCTTTCATCTCATACCTTGGCGTCGTTGTTTAGTCACCAACTTGCTTGACAGTTTTTCACGGTGTCAACATCGCAGATTGACAGTTTGCTGGTGAAGAATGTCAACCAGCCAGTGTTTGTCAATCAATGGATAAACAGGTTGACAGGATTAAACTGACCAAATGGTCACCTACCTTTATGCATTTTGGCACATTTAAAGTTGTGAGATTAGATACAGATATTATAAATAAAATTAGTAAGGTTTGTAACATAACTGTTTCCGATTGAATTTAAAAGGTTCTATTAACTTCAGTGCCTTATATTTTCAGGGTGGGTTGTAAAACAGAACAACTTTCCTGAAGGAACATAGGTGGAACGAAATACATAATAGGTATAGGTAACTAGGTAAAAATTGATTCTGTCGATTGGTACATTTTGCTTTACCAATTTTTTTCATTTTTCGATCTACTTGGGGAAAACTAATCTCTCTCTCTCTCTTCATGAGATGAAAATGTATAATCAAAATTATGAGTCTAGTGGTTTTAACAGATACAATCTCTCACGCTAACTCATGAACAATTCTGTTTTTGACGTTTCAAGAGACTGTACAGCTATAATTATGCGCATTAAAACAACTTTTAATTTTAAATGTTGTACACGTGCTCAGAAACTTTAAAGCTCTAGCAAATCAGAAAACAACGTTACTCAAAAAATGTTACAACCTTCGAACAATTTCAAATAGGTTAAAAATCCAAGAGCTAATAAGCGAAACACGATTAACTAGTATGACGAGAAACACACGCAACGTCTGCATGTCCGTTATTTTTTCGCAGCACTACCGCATGCGTTAGAAAAATGTGATTTTCCTCCTTATTTTCATACAGATACGGTTCATGTCAAACGGTTTGACAGACGCATCCGCCAGGGCTCCGACGGATGCGTCTGTCAAACTGTTTGGCATAGGTAAACCGTTTTAGGTTGGTATAGGTAAGGCCGAAAACGTATTGTCCTAACGCATGCGTTATGCATCGCAAAAATGACGCAGAAACGAACTGTAGTGTGTTTCTCGCCTAATTAAGACTCGACCGGAAGCGATGATTGCGCCATCTTTCTTTCACAGTAAATAATTTTATTCAATTTGTTTATCTTCTTCATTAATAGGTGCGTACGCGCACTAAACAGGTCTATTACACTTAATTAACACCTCTCCCATAATATATTTTACCAATTAATATCACTGGCTGGAAATAACATTTGCAGTAAAATTAAAAGTATAAAAATTCAAGATGGCTATCGCTTCTGTCGCCCATGTTGGATTTTGTAATGAAAGTGTGAGAAACTTATCACACAAGCGGTTTGAGTACGAATGCGGAGCGGAGTGGACCCCTGGCTTATGCGCAGCGAATTCGTCGCGAACGCGGATATCGAGGGAGCGCGGCGGATACCGGCGGTATTTGTATCAAAAGGTTGCGAATTCACTGTGCATCCACCGGGCGTCTTCGACGATTTTGTTGCGCATCCGCCCGGCGTCCGCTGCGATGCGTACACCGCTTGTGTGATAGAAAAGTCTCTGATCTCGTAAGTGTTTCGAGCTTACAATGTTTACATTATTAATTTTAATTAGCGAGTCGGGTTTGAACATTAATCTTTTATACGTGGTGGATACGTAGTAAGTAGTCAGACGAAGGTGGTGAAATTGTGGTGATTACTTTTCTGTTCTTAGAGCTTTTTATTTGATTATAAAAAACAAAACCCGGCCGCGGTAAATTCAAAATAATATTTTGCGTTTCTAATACGCCATTTTAAAATTAAATAAATTTTTATACTGTCAGTGTCACTTGCACAACCGACACGAATATAACGACACCACACATAAGCCATACAAAAGCTACTTTTACTACACACATAAAAAAGCTACTTTTACTACACCGTAATTGAACCCATAGGTGTCGTAAAAATCGACTATGAGCAATAATTTATTCAGGGAATGGGCAGCAGCGTTCCCTGTGAATTAAACATCTTGCACTGCGTTCGCCAGTCTGCCTGATAAGCTTGGTGAGTCAAGACCCCCTGATACGGAGGAGGCCTATGTTTAGCAGTGGATTGTTGTGGCTGTAAAGTTAAAGGTAACCGTAGCCCTACTACTATAACAGCCACAATAAAGTCCACTGCTGAACAAGGTCCTCCCTGTGGCCTCCCTCTAGTAGGGAGGTATTTGCCATACTCACCACGCTTGGCAGGCAGGTTGGTGAGCGCAATGCAAGATGTTGCAATGCGATTGCGAAATTCATCCAGGGATTGAACCTTTGGATAATTTATCCCCTAGTCGCCTCTTACGACACCCACGGGAAAGATATGGGGTGATGACATTCTAAGCCGGCATCAAACGGCAAACCGAAACCCTATCAGTTGCCTATTATAAGTATACGAGTATGTATCAATAATTAACAAAATGAACGCCCCACAAAAGCCCCTTTTAGTTATTCACTTTTCACTGTAAATTATTTCACTTATCTATCATCGCGTTTTACCACTGAGATATGTTGGAGATAACCTTAACATTTAACAAGTTTATCATCGAAATCGAGTGTCAAAACCACATCGGAATTAAACGAGTTGAATTACTTAATCGAAAGGTGCTCGCGTTGAAAAATGCTGATGATTTCAAGATAAACACTTGCATGAAGTGAAATTAAAGCTATTATAATGAATGAATTTTGTATAAAAGCCCTTTCTTGTCTAACTATTTAATTTTTAACCGACAAAAAACCAAAGAGGTGGAGGTTCTCAATTCTTCGCGAACTTTTAGGTATTATTTTGTTGCTAAGTATTTTCTCATCTAATAAATAGTAATTTAACAAAAATTTTAATTGTTATTACTAGTCAGAAAAAAAATGAATTATAAGTAGACAGCTGTAGTATCCTGTGCCTCAATATTTTCACCCGAAGTATGTACGTGGACAAGAAAATTCTTTTTCACTTGCTACAGCCGAAACAATACCAAAACCACCTGATTTTCTGAAAATGTTGGTTCCGTGCTTCGGAGGGCACGTTAAACCATTGGCTCCAGTTGTCTTTGATTATTCAGAGTGCGGTTGTTACACAACCATATCAAAGGCCTACTAGTAGGCGGTAGAAAAATTCGGACACCAGGGTTTATGGGGTAGTTGGATGACTCAGTCTCACACGAAAAGACTAGATAGGACGCGCTTCAGCTAAAAAACGAAGAAAAATGATTGGGGCCAAAGATTCACCTTGTTGAATGCCAAATAATGATAATAATTAAATAGTAAATATAGTAAATAGAGTAATATTTTCTAATGGTTATTAATGTTTTGGATGATCTGATCAAAAAAGTATCTCTTTTCTAAACTCTTAACCAATTTTTTAAAAGAAGCTCAGTAAACATCATTGCATTTATTCCGGGTCTGTTTACTCTACAACAGAAAGTTCCAACCATAAAGAACCCAACTCATTACCGTCTGTACTATACCGTTTCCTCAGATGAAGCAATATTCGTGGCGCCAGTCTCTAAAACTCGGCGTTTCTACCATTGTTCTTGCACTTCATTCACTACTATACCATTAAACGAATTAGTACCAATAAACGGATTCATTCACAGGGAACGGAACAACCTTGGACGACGCGGTGGGCGGAAAAAAGGAGAAGACATTAAGGACCGACTGCCGAGAAATGTAGCAGGTTCTTTATCATACACACTCGTTCTGAAATGAGCGGTTTTGAAATAAAAATTGAGCGATGTTTTTTAAAAAGGAATGTTTTTACTTGTTTGCAAGGTGAGTTGGTTTTTGTCAACTTTTGTTATTTATATGAAACACATGACAATAGTCTACCAGTACTGGAATGTAACTCAGTGTAACCAAATAATCTAATATGTATCAGTATATTTGCAAACTCGTCAGCTGCCATTTCGAGTAGACACTTGGGTGTAAATTAAGATGCCAACTGTCCACCGTTGAAAGGTTTTCTAAACAACGTTATCTATTATTTGGTTACATTAACAAAGTATCCCCAGGAACACCCACAACCGTATGCCACCACGAAAGCGCGAAATCGCAAAACGGCGTGTCTACAAAAAGATGCAACAAATTCATTTATTTATGTGTCAAGATGTGAGGAAAATAAATATATATCGGTACGGTTATTGATAGCTTGAATATGTCATACAAATATGAGTTTTATTTCGGGGGCATAAGGTGGTTGTGTTTGTTTGTAGCAGATTGTGCTGGAACCATTACGGGGGCTACGCCTCGAACACCTTTGGCCGGCCGGCGCTAGCTTTACAAAGGCAACAAAGGGGAAAAATGATAAAAAAAAACATTGGGATCAATCGTGGACAAGATGTAAGCGAAAGCGACGAAATATTTTAATGAAAATATAGCAGTGTCGTAACAAGATTTTCTTTCTTTTTCGGTATAGGAAAAGTTCTAGATTACGTCACTTGCTACGCCGTAGCAGAAGCGTAGCAATAAAAATCAAACAAGTTAAAAATATTCGTTCACGCAATTTACGATACAATAAAATATGACAAAAAGGAAAAATATATCATAAATTTAAATGATTCAAAGTGTAGCGTCATCATAAAACGCGCTCAGTTAATTTCTGTCGACTACATATTGATTTGTTGAATATTAAAATTAAAATCTGAGATGTGAAATATTTCAGATTTAAATTTTAATATTATCATATGTATAGTCCAGATGGACTATGAATGCGAATCTGCGAGGCATCGGTCTCACGAGTGTCTTGCGACAACTCTTGTGAGTTTCGTCCTCTACGATAAGCCACTTGTACACATTACAGTGTAATCCTTTTTCACTTAGTCAGCATTTAAGCTGAAGCGATGAGTGACATGTCATAGTCCATCTGGACTATACATATCCTAAAAGGTTGTCGTATGGACACTTCCATACCTGATGATCCGAAATGAAGGTGAAACAACCTGGACCTTTCGCCATCGGTGTTTCGGCACTCATCGCTTCAGCTTAAATGCTGACTAAGTGAAGTTTAATATTATCATTTGAAAATCATATTATAGGTATCATTTAAAAACTGTAAGAAAAAGTATCATCTATGTAGCTAATAGTATATCTTTTAAACTAGACACATCACGTTTTTAATAAGCATTGTTTCAACGATCAACGACTATTTCTTTTACGCTTTGACTTGATTTAAGCCCGCTACATTTTCTGCCTTGGCCTACACTCAAAAAGCGCTGTCTGTTGTCGGAGCTTTTGAGTCGGTCCGGGTGCGAGCTTTTTTTACCGTTTCTCGTGGGAGGTGAGCCGTAATTGCCGAAATTCCTAATTTTTGACAATCAATGGACAGGATATTGCTATTATGACGCCGACAGACCCGACTTCGAGAGTGTGTTTCATAAAAATAAAGATTATAAAATATGTTTGGGAAAATGTTTCGGTCTTTGACAGCACTCGTCAACGATGGGATAGAATGATAGTGTGAAATGGGTGGAGCGCTTCTATAGTAGGCTTTTATTTTATATACTATCTTGGATCAAACATTTTCAATATACATCTAAAATTCTAAGAATATTTAAATGGTTAGACGAGCCTAAGAAACTAAACAAATTTCCTCAAACTCAAAAAATAAATATAAAACAATCGCATCGCGCTTACACACTTGCATTGCGTGCAGATACTTATTTCAAACGACGGATGACGGCCCGTATTTATAAATCGCACTCAACTTTGAGATCACACTTAAGATCGATCTTAAGTTGCTGCTTTAATTAATAGACTGAACTTAAGATCTAACTTAGGAACGTCATCTCAAGTGAGTAACGCCATATTAATAAATCTATCTCAGCACTTAGGTGCGGTCTTGAGATGGAGTTCAAGAGCTGATTTTTTGAGTGCTGTCAAACCTTCACTTGAGATCATGATTTTTGTTGATTTTTGCGCAGTTTCTACGGATTAAAATGGATTTTGAGGATATTGTGTAAGAAATTCACTTTTATCACGTTTAATGAAGATATATTGTTGCCAGATATCCACTGCTTGCCTAAAACTTATGGGAACGTGAAGATTATTTTGTTTGGAATCAGTTGGTTGGTTGAGAGGCTTTCCCATTCAGTTTTCGTGATGTACACACACACAGGCTATGTTTACTGGAAGACAAAGGCGACAACGGATACCCTACATTGTGCCGATACCTATATGGCTTATTTCTCACAAGGGTGTTGCTAGCAGACGCGGAACGGAGGCGAAATCGTTGCGGACGCGCGGTGGTTACGCAGGTTACGCTCTCCAAACGCTTGTGTGATATAAGCCTAAAGCCTCCTCCAGAAGATCCATGTCTTTATAGGTATTTGAAGAAAATGGTAAATAAAAATACTATAATCAATATCAAATACCAGACTTTTATTATAACTGTGCCAGTAATTTGAAGCCCTTAGTTAAACAAATAAATAAGAATGTCTAATTCAGCTCTCATTACAAAGAAAGACAAAAAATAATATAGCTAATACAAAGCTTCTCCAGTCTCCCTTGCTACTTAGACAATATATTTTGGGCTGCGTACTTTCAGCGTCCAATAGAACTTCTTTAGAATCTGCAATAGATAATTACAAATTAATAATGCTTTTTGTATTTGTAATTAAATTATGTAATTAAGGCTTTGCAAGTGTGATATAGGTATTACATTACATTACAGCCTTTAGATTGTATTCAAATTCATAATATACTTTTGTACTTTTTGATATTACTTCTTCTTCTGTCGTGTGGGACACGCAGCCGAAGTATGACCAGACAAAACCTGGTATCTACTACTACCTACTAGTAAATAAGCCTATAACATGGTTTTCTAACCACTGCTGCCATCAGAGACCGTAGCCAGAACCCTTTTTTACAGACAATTATATATGGTTCAGACTTCGGTCTGCGATGTCCTAACCAGACCATGAATTAAGTACTTAATATATAAATTAAATAACAACTACTTACTATTACTGGAATACACATACTAGATACCTGCCTAGGATATAAAATAGGCGCCCGAATCAATGGCACCATGAATTTCAACCATAAGCCTTGGGGCTGTTTGCGAATGGTCTTGGTCATCCTCAGTGATACTGGTTGAAGGCACTCTACTAGGGGCATTCGATGTTGCCACTCTTTTCTATTCTTTGTTGGATGGCGGTCTATTTATATTCAATAAACAATGATTTCATTTAAAATTAACTGTTTGTTCAAATGTATACAGGGACACAGGACCGAAAAATCAAAACAAACGTTGATTGACATGACGTGACAGATAGTCAACTCAGTTAGCGTTTTGTTTCATAGGTTTTGTTTCCATCTTTACCAAAAAGATCGTAACACTTTGTTATCGTAAAACTCGTAAGCTTGCAACTAAAAATAACATCAAAAATCATTTAAAACATAATCAATTAATTTTATATCTGAATATTTTGTTCAAATGTGACTACATACATTTTTATCCCTATATTTTGATTAATGTTCCTAAATGTTCTTAAATGTTCTAATCAACTAATACAGCAAAAACAAAACGTAAGTTTAAAAATTACTACTTTGTCTGTGGTCTAGTATCCAAACCAAAAACATCTTAAGTTCATACACTCAAGAACGATCTCAGTTGATACGCACTTGATGACGGTTTATTAATATGTGACGATCTTAAGATGATGATCACAACTTAAGAGCGTATCAGCTGAGACCGCTATTGAGTGCGGTATTGAGTGCGATTTATAAATACGGGCCGACATGAACGGTTTTCCGCGCAAATTATCATAATAATTATATTAGGTATCATACAATTGTAAATTCCACAGATGGTATATGTATACCTCGTTATAATTAATCCAAGTTATAGTTACTGGAACTTAAGGCTATGTAGGGTACTAAGTTAGTACCTACTACTATTCTGAAAAACGTTTCTAGGTATAAGAACAGTGTCTAGAAATAAAAGTAGGGTAATAAAATAACCTTAGCATTTTTTTAATAGATTGGTCACAACACAAACTTAGAGTATGTTCTGAATAATTAATAAATTTAAACAAAATTAGTATCATAAACTACACCTAATATTTAGTTTTTTGCTCTTCAGACCACCTCTTGGCCTAATAAACACTTTAGTTTATGGACATTGATACAAATTATGTTTCACGCTTAAGTTAGAAAACTCAATTAATTTACGGTAATATTTTAAATAAACGTAGTTAAACGATTTTTATGTGAAATCCTAGTTTAAGTTTTGATATTATGTCCAGAGTTGTATTTGGGCTTTAACGTCAACTACCTAAGAAATGAAAAAATGAATCGCATTGTTTGCGGACCTTACAGCAAAGTTTAATGATACGTAGTCAACTTTTAGAACAATTTGACAGTTCTGATAAATCCTATAAAGGAAAATAGTTATTTGCTTTCAGGAAGGGAGTAGGTATTCTACTTGCTTTTTAGAAAAAAGTTTATGGTAATGAATAATACGAGGTGTTCTGTCAGCTTGTTTGGACTGGCCAGTCTCAAGGCAGTGCCTTTCTTTTTATTTTTTTATCCCGCCCGAGCCACGTTTATACTAGAAATAAAAATTGTTATAAAAAAGAGAAAATTGTGCCTTGCAAATTTCTCTTTTTACAATGACTAATTGATTTCTGTGTAATGAATGACTATCAATAAGTGATATTTTTATGTCCTACTATGACTAAATACTTTTGACTTTGACCAAATATGTAATACATAATATCCATATATAATGTTATATAAAGTTTTAATTTGAACTTTAGTGAATTTACTTAGATAATAAGTGCTATGAAAGAACTTGAAATGCGCTCGTATCTAAATATCTACCAATACACGAATTCTTCTGAATACGTTCCCTTTTGTTCCCCATCGCGTGAAAACCCGCCCCTGGACCCACACGTTGATAATGAAGACACCGCGGTGATGTTTTAATAAATTCATCCTTATCACCTCTCTCTTTCCAACAGTATACAGTGTGAAAGAGACAGAAATAGAAAATGCTTGTACGGCGTCATTCGTGACGCGCATCTAATTTCCAACTACATGAGAAAGCTAGTGATGGGAAACTGAATAGAAAATTTGGTTTAAACAAATAAACTGCGATGAAAAAATTATTTCAATATTTAAATTCGGTTTGAACAAAAAACTGCGATGAAAAAAAAATTTAATAAAATATTTCGTTATTATTCAAAACGTCAAAATAACTATTAAACGACTGCATATGTTTGATTGAATACGAGATCACAGTCTATCTTTGCATGCTATGTATGACCCACACCTATGACGTAAGTATATGAAATTCCACGAATAAAGTTTTTATACGTAGATGAGCTCTTAGGTATATCTATTGCCCAACGGTACAAAAATGTATTTTCCTCTTTATTAGTTTCACTAAATCATACATACCTAATAGTGATCTTTATTTGATTTTGAGATTTTTACAATAGGTTTCGATAAGTACCTAAGATTGAGCCTGTTGAGAAGACGTGGGTTCGAATCCCGCTGGCGGCGTGAATTTTTTCCGCTTGCTTCGTTTGTATTAAATTTGTAACCAAAAAGTTAATATTGAGCCTGTTATATCGAAAAATTCAAAGTTTCCCTCCCATCCCTATCTTCCCAATGGTTCCAAAAAACAGCCCACAAAACAATCTTAAACACCATAATTTACTCAAAAATGTGGCGATTTTGTCGCCTAATTTGTTAAAATTATTTCTATTCAACATTTTTTGTTGTAAGTATTTCGTTTCAGTTTGGCGAAAATGAGTTAGCGATTACCGCGGCCTTTGTGGTTTGTAAGATAAATTGATGTATATGAATCATTATTAGGTATAGAGCTGTTTTTTGTTGGGATGTCTCTATTAATATTTGGGGTGAAAAAAGTTGGTCTACCTGTGTGGGAGCCGTAATGATTTGTTGAATTAGTTGGTAACAGATTTTTCAAATTTGGACCGCCACGATGCCAGAACAGTCAGTCATAGTCAATTTAGACGTTTCCTTATTCTACTTCATTACCCGAGTACCTACTAACTAGAACAATAGATTGGTCGCTTTATAATTTAAGAGCAAGTAAAAACAAGTAGTTGTAGATAAGGTACCAATCCTTTTGTTGGACAAAAAGTGAAACGTTAGGCAGATAAAAAATTCCTAAAAGTTTTGAAGGCTATCACTAAACTTAAAAAAGCCTGTGGTTACCAGAAAATATGCAGGTAATTTTTCATTGTGGTCCAGTTTCAGAATCCTACACAGGTGTTCCCAGTAGGTGATCAATTGTTTGTTGTACCTTAATACCCCACTGCCTTAGTGCCCTTTGCCACACAAAGCCGGATAATCCTTTGTTTGCCCAATAAACCCTTGATGAGCCCGAATTGTAACAAACGCTAATCCTTCTTAGAAGCCCCAGTTTTGGCCACATGTTGGGAAAGTGAAAGAAAACGATTCTATTCTTAAAAGACGTTCAATAAAACTACTGATAAGGCAGGACGGCATTGTGTCATAAAACAAGTGCAAACTTGTGCGCCTGCGCTGACGAAAATACAGAACAAGATAAAAAGACGGTAACCCGCTCAATAAACTTTTACGACTGCTTTTGTATGAAACTGGGGTGGTAAAACACCTAACTGTCCGTTTTAAACAAGTAAATAATTCAATTTTGGAATATTTTTGAAAATGTTTGACGATTACGCCAGAAGCAACTTTCTACGATTAGCGGGAAACACGCGAGGTAGGTACCTAGGTACCTAGATGAGTTTCGTAAAAAGTCATAAATGGTATTCCTGAAATCGTCATCCTTGGACTTTGTCCGTCTTTTCAAGAATTTGACTATATCGAGGTGGGTTATATATTTTTCATGACTGAATAAACCAATCCTTGAGTGGCAGAATCTACTGCACACTCACTCTTCAGGGATTTTGCTTAATGTCGGCGCGCGTTCTTCTGAATTCTGAAAGATAGCACACAGAACAAATGGCTTCGCTGTGTACTGTCAAGATAGTGTAAGATTTTTGGCAAAATAAAGACTACCGAAAGACTGTTTTAGTAAAAATATTTTATCAAGTAAGTGTAAATCTTCACAGTATCGATATTCCCACGATTTTGAGTTTAAGTAGGTATTTTAGTTATCTTTACGGAAATTCCACGTCTGACTTTGAAACCAATACCTACTCCAAGGTGGCAATTGTTGTGACCTGTTTGGGGCTCTCTTCAAAGGATGTCGTAATTATCTATTGTATTACACAATGGTTTAAACTACAAAGAGACCGTTGTTGCCTTTATGGGCAAGGAGCAAACATAGAGTTATCAGATAAAGTTAAAAGAATGTTTTGTTCGGTATTGGTTACCATACCCTTTGTTTGTGAATGATTTTTGCGGAAATTCGGTTCAAATTCTTGGCCAGTATGTAGACTGTTCAAGGAATTTTGACATACCAACCTTTGCTAATGAATAAAATGTGAAGGAGTTCATTGTAGAGATTTCTATAGGTAGGTAACAAAGTACCTACTTAGAAATTGAATGTTTCCACACGAGAAGAAAGAGTTCTGCAAAAGACTGAATAATGTTCTATTTTGGCAAAAATTGTGGTATTTTAAAACTTGTATTAGGTACTTACGTTGCCTGCATGCATGCCCTACTTTCAGCGTCATAAGTATTTTTTTAGATCACATCACATTACCTATACCTAGCGGTTCACAGGCGTATAAACGCCTCAAGGCAAAGCACGATATCCTTCGAAAGAAAACTTTAACTAAAATGTAAAGCAGGTAGGCAGGTAAGTAAGTAGTTATGGCGGTGTAAAACTCTAACATCCTGCTTCACCAAGTTTGTAGTGTATCAGTGTTTATCTGAGTATCGTTCAAAACATTTACAAATAATTGGGTGGGCAATAAAACCAGTGGGTCCGTTTACGACCTGACAAATATCTATGAATGTGCTCCTAAGGCAGATAGATAACACACTTTGGGCCTAACTGTAAAATTGATTCGTGTTTACGGAGAGCCCAAGTCTTAAAGTTCGGCCGATCGAATTAGTCCTATTCGACAGTTGCTAAAAACATGTTAATGCTTTGACATAGACATACGTCTTTAGTCCTATTCGACAGTTGCTAAAATCATGCTTTGACATAGAAATAAGGTCTTTTTCTCTTTGTTGACATGTCAAGCTTCAAGTGCGGGGATGACAGCTGTCAAATAGGACTTATTTGAGGGAACTTGATAAAGCCTATTGCTGCATGTTTAGGCACAGAATGTATAGGTACTAGTTTAGGTAAGATTTGCATTTTATTGCACAATTAAACGATTTAATGTTGGAAAAATATTAGCAAAAGAGCTTACAGTCGACTACAGAATCCAAAAAGAGTAACTATAGGTACCTACCTACATTAAAAAGTTGATATGGTGGTGATTGTCAGATTTAATAACTTGCTTTTCAGAATACAAGCAAAAACTAGAATCATTTGAACGAGCAGGTACGATACAATGTAGATAATGATGATATCAAAAAGTAAATGAATAAATTCGTGTCAAAAGCAAACAGTCGCGCTCAAAAATGTAATAGGTAGGTAGGTGGGTAGGAACCACATAGGAACAGTTATCATCACGCTGCGTCCGCAACAGTGTCGCCTTAATGTTACGGGGGACAGGTAATTTTAAAAAGTAGGTAGGTATTTTTAAAGGCACTAGATAACATCAGGAGCTTTTTCGTAACAAATTGAAGCGAACTTGGGCCTTGGCCCGAGTGATTTTATGAATTATTAAATTAAATTTTTTTTTTCATGGGACACAGTTTTTTTGTAAAATGCAATTTAATATTGTATGAAATTAATTTGTATTATAAGGTAGGTTAGTCGATTACCGCCTGTCGGGTTATATCATCTACGTTGAAAAAAGCAGGAAAATCAAGAATAATTTCCAAAAATCTGCATGGAATAGCAACATTGTAGTGTTGCCATTCTGCACTGAGCGCGGTGAGCTCCTCACCCGCGCGTAATGCTAGTGGCAGCGTGTTGTTCGTGGGAGATGTTTCTGTTGGCTGCGCTTAAAAAAATACGTGAAATCATTAGGTAAGTTATAACTTCATTTTAAAATGTTTGGTAACTTTCATGGACTATTTTAGTTAAACTATATATTTTGCAATCTAAATTTCATCAAGCTTTTTACAAAAGCATCACGGATATGTTTTTTTCGAAAATCTTTGTTAGATATGTCATAAAGGTTAATACCGCCTGTGCGATAATAGACTCCTTATAGGCGATATTACCCAGCTGAAGGCGTTGTTACCCACCTGTAGGCGTTATTAACACCTACACGGAAATCCAAGAATAACTTTGCGATATTATGTTAATTTTTTATCAAATGGTGGATAATGGAACCTACAGGTAGGAAGAAAGATTTGTTTTTGAATTTGTTCTTTTTTAACTAGTTAGTTTTAGTATGGTAGGTGTAATTAGACACCTAGGCAGGCGTAATTAGGCTCCAAATTTAAAAGCGCCTACCGACGTTTTTTAGCAAAACATCAATTTTTCGTTCTAAAATGGCCTAATGTTATATATTTTCTTATTTGTTTCGATGTCGTTGTAACAAAAAGAGTTGCAAGCAACTATGACGTTAGAAGTCAAATAATTTGTGTTATGTGTTATAAAATTGAGAAATCATAATTTAGAAACAAGGAATGATTACTGATTAGCCTAATATTATGAAGACAGATTACCTAATACAATGATTACTACAGAAATGATCTCAATTAGAATTTTACAGTCAAGTAATACTATAGGCGAATTAAACTCCCACGTAGTTTAATTCTGCCAGCGCGACTGTGTTTTGTCTTTGGTTTTATTTCATATTTTAAAAGTATTATGTTACTCTGCTGTATGCTATTTATAAAAAGAATATTCAAATTATATGACGCGCCTGTTTTCTAATTTAAATTGTTATCTTTTATTAGAAATATTTGCTTTCAAAGTTACATAGGCGGTAATTGACGAACTTAACTTACTTCAAAATTCAATGAAGTAAATGCGCTTAAAATGTGCATAATTGTTTTTTTTTTTCAGTACACTCGCAAAAGTATTTTCTATGTAGGTATCTAATAAATTTTGTGCCCACCTGTACACCATTACACGACACACCGACTCATTACAAAGCATGGCGCCCGCTCCCACAATATTTCGATACATTTCTTCAATGGCGGTCTTTTTTCTCCGTTTCATCTTTTTTTTTCTCCTCTCGATTCACACGGTCGAAAGTGAGACGTCTTTGGTAAGATTTCGAATTTTGAATTGCGTTCAGTATCCATCGCTTGCTTTGCAATCAGAGTGTTTGCCCTTGTCACTTTTAAAACAGCAATGTATGTGGAATGGAAATGTTTTTATCGTATGGTTTGAATGTTGGTAGCCTTTAGTTAATCGTGGTCTGTAATCGCCAGCATTAGTTCCGAAGCTCGATTGATGGTTTTGATAACTTTCTTTAGCGCTATTAGCTTAGAATAGAGCTTTTTAGGCGCCAACTTTGGAAAAGCATTTGACTGTTATTTGGTGGTTTGCACACGTGCCGCGTGATTTTGCGGTGTTTTGCTGGTCCAGGGTTATTATGATGAAAGGAGTTGTTTAATACCGTTCATATGAAGCTGCATGACGCACGCACAGATGTCATTTGCCGCACTGCGATCCGGCGTCGTAGGGTGTATGTATATGCTTATACCTTGTCTTACTTAATAACTTCTATTATACCTATTGCTATTAATTCCGGACTGAAAAATACCGCAACATCGTGCGGCAAATTACTACTTTATTTAGGTATCATTATTTCTACATTTTTAGGTTTAAATTTTAGAATCATATAGTCTTAAGTATTTTCTGTGATTTTTCAGAATGTTTTTTTTCTACACCCAATTTTATTAAGCACCAAAACTTCTCGAACTTACCTACCATTAATACGCAGCTAATTTCGGTCGCGGTTTGCGATAAAAATCGAAATTTATGCTAATATCCTATATCCTTTACTTCGGTAAAGGGTTTAATGAATTTCGGTAATCGGAAATACCGCAAAACGAGGCGCGGTGGTCACTATACAGGGTGTTTATTTAAACGCGTTTCACAGATTAAGGGTAGGTTCAGTACCTACTGATAAAGTGCTAAAAAAAAATCCAATAAAAACCTGCGGTGTGTGTGACCCACAGAGAACGATATTAGCCTCCGACACCAGAAGTTGTTAGTGCTGTCTTTGTTGTTTTTTATCGTGTGGAGAAGATAATACCTAAATACGTACTTTTTGCTCAAATCTAATTTAAGCTTGGATCCTTTTAAAGCAAATAAAAATTTTAGCCAGTTACTCTTTTTACATTTTTACGTGTTTTTATCGATACTTAAGCTACCCTTTACTTACGGCACGCATTTAAATTAACACCCTGTATACGGGGTGTTAGGGACGGTGTAACGAAAACTTTGCAGGCGTGCTCATACCATGAAACTAAACAACTTACTATGGAGCCAATGGTGGGAAATAAAAAAACATTCCGACCACCCATACAAAGTCAGTCAGCTGATCGTAAATTTTGTATGAGAGGTCGGAAAATTTTTTTCGTTTCCCACCATTGGCTTCATAGTAAAAGTTGTTCAGTTTGATCGTCTGATCATGCCTGCAAAGTTTTCGGTACACCGTCCCTAACACCCTGTATGCGTTTGCGCAGCTTTCTGGGTGGCAAAACGGTGATTTACGCGGGTGGAGAGTAACTTACTTGATAATTGACAACCTGTTACATTATTAATGAGTTCTGCATGGAAATCGACTCATAAATTATCTTTGTAGATCCTATGGATGATAAGTATTATGTCACAGCTACTTTGTAACTTGATAGAGATGGTTTATTACCTATTTAGCTATACTCTAAGCTGTTAAGTAACTAAATAAGTAAGTGTTTTAAAAGTAAATATTTTATGTACTTTTTCAATTTTTTGCCATGTTTTGTACTCTTTCACTCTTACTTTCTTTCTCACACTTTCTCTGTCTCTATTTTTGTGTGGGACCCCGAGTCACTCAACGACCCGATGAACCCTGGACGAGATAGTTACATTTTGAACCATATCATCCATCGCATAAAATATTGTATCAAATTTTGCGAAAGAACTAAAAGCAGAACATTAAACTATAAATTAATTAGCCTCATAAACATGGCCAAAAGTGCCACTAAAATCCATAGTTTCTGTTAAACTGGACAACATAATATTAACCCCATGACCGACACAGTTCGCATAATAAATTACATGCGGCGGCGGGCATTTGTGGAGTTGCCAACCGTCCCAATTTGGCTCGATATGTCAGGATTTTCACAGTGTTGTCCGGATATTTTTTTGTATAGGTATCCCGCATGTTTGATTACAGCCTTATCGTACTTGTGGTTTGAGAGCGGCTGCGAAGCGGACGCGTGGCGGTTTTTCAACGTTTTCATCGCGTATTTGCACTGAAAACGTTCCGAATCCGCCACCCGCGCGCTCCGCTCCGCAGCCGCTCCTAAACCGCTAGCATAAAAAGACTCTTATTGTTAGAAGCTTTGATCTGTATAGTTAACACTGAATCCAAAACTCTTTTAAATGCCCAAACTGTAAAGTAAAAATTATTGTAAGTAGGTATCGTACCCTTACCTATCTATACCTACCAATATCATATTAGGATTCGTCGAGTCGTTGGATGAAAAAAAAGAAATAACTTAAGTACTACTTTTACGTTAAAATCATAAAAAGGTCTTACCTTACCTTAAGTTAGGGGGACGAAGTTGCTCACGTCCGCAGGAAGTCACCCACCGCTACCCTGCACGTGTCCCCTGGGTGGTGCTAAACGAGCAACAACCATTGGCTGCTGTACCTGTCCCTGTGATCTCACAGCACCAATCGAATGTCGAATATGTCTAAACCTAGCTGCAATCAAAAAGGCCCTTTAAAGGGCCACATGACTAAAGATATTGGACTAACCATTAAAATCTGTCAACTAAATATAGAAGGCATTAGCTTAGCAAAATGTGACTATTTGGAAAAGCTCCTAAAGGAAAACAGCATCGATGTACTTCTGCTCCAGGAAACTCACGCTAAGGATGAAGAAGACCTTAATAAACGTGGCAAAATTCCTGACTATAATATTGTTCACTCCCAAAATCATGCCAAATACGGTATTGCTACATAATAATATATGTCAGAGATGGCCTGGGGGACGTTGCTTTGGTTCCCACCGCATCGTGTGCCTCGTTCTTCGTCTGTGCTATTTCAGTCAAAGACCTCACGATAGTAAACATCTATAAACCACCGGCATCTACATGGGAATCCCACATACCTACCTTTGCCCACCCCTCTATTTATAGCGGTGATTTTAACAGCCACCATTGCAACTGGCGCTATACCAAGAATGACCAAAATGGAGAACAACTGGTGGAATGGGCTGAAAGGAATGACTTACACTTAATCTTTGATGCCAAGGACAGAGGTAGTTTTCACTCGGCACGTTGGAGGAGGGATTATAACCCAGAACTCACGTTTGTGTCCCTAGCTAAAGATGGTTCCCGAAGACCATTGCCTTGCTCAAGAACTGTAATGGCAAATTTCCCTAACAGCCAGCATCGACCAATACTAATTGAAACTGGAACTAGAATACCGTTTCATCAGTCGGTACCTGTCCCTCGCTGGAACTTCTGCAAAGCAAATTGGCACCAATTTTCAAAAGATATGGACGCCGCCATAAGATGGTTACCTGCAAGAACTGAGAGCTATAATCGACTTGTGCGCCTGTTACATGAAACTGCCAAAAGGAATATACCTAGAGGATACAGAAAAACCTATATTCCATGTTGGTCGGAAGAGAGTGATAAACTTTATGAAGAATATAAGAACACAGGGGAGCACGATGTTGGTGCCGAACTGCTAAACTCTTTAGATGAAAATCGCCAAAGAAAATGGGTTAACACGGTCAAAGAGATGAACTTCAAAACATCGAGTCGTAAAGCATGGAGGGTATTAAATAAACTGACTGGAAAATCAGGAAACACCGCCTTAACACCAACACAAAAGCTTACAAACTCCATCGCTAGCAAAATAGTAAACACCTCGAAGGCTAAAGGAGAGAAACAGTTTGCGAGAGCTCTGAAACAAGAACTTAGGCGAAGCAAAGATACCCTTCCGATCGATAATGAATTATCAAGTAGCTTCACTGTTACGGAAATTAACCTGGCCATTAAAAACCTGTCTAGAAACAAAGCTGCCGGCTATGATGGTATTTATAACGAGTTCCTAATCAATCTTGGACCAAACTGCAGACGCTGGCTTGCCCTGTTTTTCTCTGATATGCTGCATTCACAGAAGATCCCAACTAAATTCAATAAATCCAAAATCATAGCTATCTGCAAACCTGGAAAGCCTGCTGATAATCCATCAAGCTATCGACCTATAGCTTTACTTAGCTGCCTTTACAAACTAATTGAACGACTTCTTTGCAACAAAATAACACCTATTGTTGATAAACAAGTCCCATTAGAACAGGCCGGTTTCAGGAGTGGCCGGAATTGTGACGACCAGGTACTGTCACTGACGACTCATATTGAAGCAGGTTTTCAAAAGCAACAAAAAACCGTGGCTGTGTTGATTGACCTTTCCTCTGCCTACGATACGGTCTGGAGACAGGGACTTCTTTGTAAACTGGCAAGAGTAGTGCCCAGCCGCCCTATTGTAGACATCATAGGCAAAATGTTATGCAACAGAGAATTTGTTGTTCATCTCGGAGATAAGAAAAGCCGGACCAGAAGCTTAAATAATGGACTGCCGCAAGGATCGGTACTCGCCCCTCTGCTCTTTAACTTATACACACACGACTTGCCTCAAACTTCGTCCAGAAAATTTGTCTACGCAGACGATATAGCCATCACGAGCCAAAGCAAGCGTTTTGAAGAGTCAGAGGAAGTATTGAATAAAGATCTTGCAGCCCTTACACTGTACTTCGAAAAATGGCGACTTATACCAAATGCTGGAAAAACTGAAGTAACCACCTTCCACCTAAATAACAAAGAAGCAAATTACCAACCTAGTGTATACTTTTCAAATTATAACCCCTGCCCCAAATACCTGGGAGTCACACTTGACCGATCGCTCACATACTCCCAACATCTGAGTAAGCTGAGTAAGAAACTGATCACGCGCAATAATATCCTTCACAAACTAACGGGCACAAGCTGGGGAGCCAGTGCCGACGTACTCCGCACCACGAGCCTTAGCCTAGTATACTCGGCTGGAGAGTATTGCGCTTCTACTTGGCTAAACAGCGCCCACACGCATCTGGTCGACACACAACTCAATAAATCCATGCGGTGCGTCACTGGTACAATACAGTCGACTCCAACTCAATGGCTCTCTGCACTCAGTCACATTCCACCTCCTCAACTTCGAAGGCAAGCAGCATTGATGCGAGAAGCGGAAAAAATCCGAAACAACCCCGCTCTCCCTGTGCATGATGAATTCTTCAACCCTCCGCATCATCGACTTGAGTCGCGAAAACCACCTTGCCGTTCTGCGAAAGACCTTTTGAAGGAGGATTTCTCCGTTACTGACGCATGGAAACGGCTATGGAAAGAATACCCACCAGCAAATGCTCCTGACTTATACAACCCAACACTAAAAGCTGAAGGCTTCGCGCTTCCCAGAAAGGATTGATGTCAGACGAACCGGCTGAGAACGGGTCATGGCCGTAGTGCGGAATATAGGTACAGATGCAAGTGAAGTGACTCACCCGGGTGTGACTGCGGAGCCCCCTGTCAAAACATGAGACACATTAGAAATGCCCTTCACGCAAATACTGTGGAGATCCTGGAGATATATTTACATTGAAAAATGACGCGATTGATTGGATCAAGAACCTGGACATATTTCTATAAACGACATTTGATATTCTGCCATACGATTAAATAAATAAACCTTACCTTAAGGTTTAGATCACTCTCATGTTTCTAGCCAATCTCCCGGTCTTCTCCGCCCAAAGAAGTGGACATTTTTGGGTCGAAGTGTCCGCCTTTTTATAATTTGTTCGACGTTTTTCATTAATCTGATCTGGCAACCCTTACCGCGCGGGCGGGCAACAGGCGTGGGGTCGAGGTGTCTTAATTATATTAAAATGTGTTCGGTTGTGTTACCAGACGGTATTGCCGCCCGCCACGCAGACCACCGTCTGACCGATTGCTGGAGCTGCAAACGAGTAGAAAGCTATCGTGCGAAATAAAATCGCTGTGCGGATAGAGCTTTAACTGTCCCTTGAAACTGCTTATTTTTGGGTCGAAGTGTCAGCCTATTTATAATTTACTCGGCGTTATTTGATATCAGGGTCTGGCAACCCTATCCGCGCGGGCGGGCAACAGCCATGCGGTCGAGGTGTCTTAATTATGTTCAAATGTGTTCGGTTGTGTTACCAGACGGTATTGCCGCCACGCAACCACTGACTGACCGTTTGCTAAAGCTATGAACGAGTAGATTTGAAACTGTTTTTGTCATGCCCGTTATTTAAGTTGCTATCCTCTTGGGTTCAATGATATTATATGTAGGGTTCTAGGTTGTAGATAAGCCACCTGAGCAAAAAGTTGTTCCTTCAAATTGGTCTCCGTGAGACCAATGTGACAGTCTTGTGTCAGTCAGGCTTTGGTCAGGCTATATGAGCTGTTCAAGCGAATTTCACGGAACAACTTTTTTGTACAAGCAGTATGGAGGTACCGTGTCTATAATAAAATGTCTTTGCTTGGGTCGAAGTGTCCGCCTTTTTATAATTTGTTCGGTGTTATTCAATATCAGGATCTGGCAACCCAAACCGCGCGGGCGGGCAACAGGCGTGCGGTCGAGGTGTCTTAATTATATTAAAATGTGTTCGGTTGTGTTACCAGACGGTATTACCGCCACGCAGACCACTGACTGACCGATTGCTAGAGCTAGGAACGAGTAGATTTGAAACCGTTTTTGTCTTGCCCATAATTTCAGTTGCTATCCTCTTGGGTCGAAGTGTCCGCCTTTTTATAATTATCCGACTGCCTCAAAAGGAGGGTTATGTTTTTCGAGACTATGTATGTGGACAGAAAATTCTTTTTCACGGGCTACAGCCCAAACGGACAGTTGGATTTTGACATAATATGAGGTGTCGTTAGATTCGTCTCAGCAGTGCCGGTGACACTGGCTACATAAAAAGAATATAGATTCAAGATGGCGGATTTTTACAGCGAAATACTACTTTAAAATCACCGCAGTCAGGTTTTTTGTTTTTTAACTCATCTACTTGTTTGTTCGGCGTTATTAAATATTGGGATCTGGCAACCCTTAACGCGCGGGCGGGCAACAGGCGTGCGGTCGAGGTGTCTTAATTATATTAAAAATGTGTTCGTTTGTGTTACCAGACGGTGTTGCCGCCACGCAGACCACTGCACAGGCCGATTGCTAGAGCTACGAACGAGTAAATTTGAAACCGTTTTTGTCATTCCCATTATTTCAGTTGCTATCCTCTTTTTGCAATAGACACTGAAGTAACGAAATTTAGATTCACCAATTTGCTAACAATTAGACTCTGTCCGTAAAGCGATTTTTTTTTCGCGTACCATAATTTTTCTCTCGCGCGATATTTTATTTTGTATGTTATTAAATACTGGGATCTGGCAATCCTATCCGCGCGGGCGGGCAACAGGCGTGCGGTCGACGTGTCTTAATTATATTAAAATGTGTTCGGTTGTGTTACCAGACGGTATTGCCGCCACGCAACCACTGACTGACCGATTGCTAGAGCTACGAACGAGTAGATTTGAAACCGTTTAATTCAATAAGAGCATAGCAACTGAAATAAAGGGTTATTTCAGTTGCTATGCTCTTATTGAATTAAACACTGAGGCAACGAAATTTAGATTCATCAATTTGCTAGTAAATTTCGCGTACCATAATTTTTTCTCTCGCGCGATATTTTATTTTGTATGTTATTAAATATTGGGATCTGGCAACCCCAACCGCGCGGGCGGGCAACAATCGTGCGGTCGAGGTGTCTTAATTATATTAAAATGTGTTCGGTTGTGTTACCAGACGGTGTTGCCGCCACGCAACCACTGACTGACCGATTGCTAGAGCTACGAACGAGTAGATTTGAAACCGTTTTTGTCATGCCCATTATATCAGTTGCTATCCTCTTTTTGCATTAGTCACTGAGGCAACGAAACTTAGATTACTCAAGATTTACTGATTTGATGTCAAATAACCTGTCCATTTACACTTTTTTTTACTTAAAGTAGGGGTTCCATGCAAATATCTTTTGATGTCATTATTTAAACCACAGGTTTTCTTCTACCTCTTGATTGTAACAAATGATACAGTCAGATACAACTTACAAGGATACCGTAGCTTTCGAATGCTCCTTTTCTTTTGGGCCCCACTCTGGTTTCTCTTGACAAATCAGTTATTTTAATGTTGATATCTCCTCCCCTTTTACTCAACTAAAACCCAAATGTAACTCCAGTTACATTCATTTGGTAGTTCTCTAGTTTCTTGACTCTTTCTCAGCAGAACGCGAAAACTTATCTACCACGCTTGCTTACAGGATTACCTAAAAAGCTTGAATCGATCTGCGGTGCAAGCAGAATTATGTGGTCCCGGTCAGGCTTCCTTTGATTGATCATTACTTACTTTATTGAGGGTAGTTATCGCCTCCCCTTTTACCCAACCCACAGATGCCAGATAAATTTGATAGTTCTCTATAGTGTCTTGTCTCTTTCTCAGCAAAACGTGATATACCAGGTTTAAAGTATCTGTGGTGCGAGCAGTTGTGTGGTCCCCCTCAGGTTTCCCTTGACGGATCAATTACTATATTGTGTGTATCTCCTCCCCTTTTACCCAACCCATCTGTGACTCTAGCTGGATGATTTTGGTAGTTATCTATAGTTTCTTGACTTTTTCTAAACAGAACGGGAAATAAAGGGCTTGAACTCAACTGTGTCTTTAGCTAGATAAAGATAGTTCTCTATAGTTTCTTGTCTCTTTCTCAGCAAAACGAGAAATACCAGGCAGTAAGTTGTGTGGTCCCCCTCAGGCTTCCCTTGACGGATCAATTACTTTATTGTGTGTATCTCCTCCCCTTTTACCCAGCTCCGGCTGAGGCCTTCACTGCCTCCGGTGACTCCAACACTTTGTGGTATTACGCCAGTTGTTGTTTATGTGCGTGTGATTTACTTCACGCCGATACTGTAGCTTTTTTACTTTGTTAGGGTTTTAAAACACCTGCGAAATACTTCTTCTTCATTCAATGCTCCCAACAATAGTCAAAAATTAGAGAGATGATGCGCGTTGTGTTTGCAACTCAATTGCGTGCCTAAAGTTTAGTTTAGTTTTAGTAGATTTAGGAATACGTAAGACAGCGTGCGTGGAAATCTCGTATCTATCATAGGTATACCTAAAATAACGTGATATTTATTGTGATATTTTAAACGACATTTCCTATATCTGCTCATTATCCCCAGACAAATACAGTATCCTGATCCAGACTCAGAGAAGGTTATCTAAGGTTGCTCTTGAAATAACTGCAGGGGTGACCCGACAAGTCAATAAAAACTCTATCAAATTCATCCAAAATATTATGACTGCTGGACATGATAAATTAGCAGTTCCCTGACATTTAACAAACTTAATTTCCAGTTTTGTGATGCAGGAATCCCAAAAATTCCACTTTAATAACTCCTTGGACAGACATTGCCCGAGGGCTATGGAATATTATATGGACCGCTAAAAAGTAGCACCCAAAAATCTCATTTAAAATAAAACTGGTTAGTTGAGTGGATAAGTCAATAAATATGAGATATTTTATCCTATATCTTACTCTAGAAATATCAATAATTGGATCGAATAAATCGTAAAGAAAGTGTTTTTGGTTAATATTTAGTCTGGAGGGAAATGTTTTATAAGTGGGTAGGGGTAGATTTTGCTTTAAAATGGGGAAAAGTGGAGGAAGTCTATAGCTTCAGCAGTAGACGTCTTCCAGCTGTCAATGATGGTTGCAACTAGAGATGGGCCGAATATTCGGTTTATGTTCGGTATTCGGCATGATCGGCATATTTACCGAATATTCGGTTTCGGCCGAATGTTCGGTGAACTTTGCCGAATATTTGGCCGAATAAAAATGTATCCTTTTTATATAAATTGTGTGGTAAATTTTTATGTCAAGACGAGCAGTGAAGCAGATTTATTTTAATTTGTTGTGAAAGTTTCCAATGTAACAAGTTAGAGGGTAAAGAGCGGAGTGGTCTGGTGCGAATCAGCGCGTAATTCGTAAACAAGTGATAATCATAACTATTTTATATGGACATCATGTCCTGCCGAATTATTCGGCCGAATATTCGGTTCGGCAAACTTTTTACCGAACATTCGGCCGAATATTCGGATTCGGCAAAACCTGTGTTCGGCCCATCACTAGTTGCAACCGTTCATTAACATAACAAAGTGTTTTAAATGACTTTTTCAAAAATATTTATACCTACAACAAAATTAAAAAAGAAACTGGAATTGCTCTGTTGATATCATAATTATGGAAATTAAAGCCGCTTTCTTTCAGTTCCATTAAGTACGTAATTCAGGTTATACTCGTACCTACCTACTATCTAGGTATCTGATTCAAAGAAGAAATGAAATGGCAACATTATTGTTGACATCTTACTCAAATGTATGAAAAAGACGCAAACAATAGGTAATCTTGCTATTTCGGCTCCCTTCCTTCTATGGATCGGGTTATACAGATCATTGACCATGACCTTGGCAGGCAATCTGCGTTAGAAGATGCCAATTACCAACAGCTGCTCGTTTCGCTCGCGTGACTTATGCAGTGAAAGTTGACTCTTTTGATGCCTTCAAGCGAAAACTACAAACATTAGCTCATTCATTCATAAAACTGCCACTTATGCTTGCAAGCAAGTGGGTAATAAGTACCTAGGAGTAAATGTAGAGAGGTTTTAGAATATTAAAATAAAAATTTACCGTTTTTTATTCCACATTTTAGATTTTAGATGCGATGCGGATGACGCAACTAATGTTAGGTAAATCATATAAATGTGACATCAGATTTTTTACACTCTTATGTTTAACTAGCTGCCTGTCAGCGGTTTCACCCGCTGCAACCTAAGGGAAAAAAGCATTATTCGCCAAGAGATGTCGCTGTTAGTTTTCGGCGAAAACGTTTAAAACGCGAATCGGCTCAGTCACGCCACCTATTTCAAAAATATTGGAAAATGCGTGATCCGTGGGAATGAGACATTTTCCGTGGTAAAAAGTATCCTATGTGTTATTCCAGATGCCCTTTTATATTTCTGCAAAGTTTCATGTCAATCTAATCAGCCGTTTTTGCGTGATGTCGTAACAAACACACACACAAACATCCGCCTTTATAATATTAGTAGGATGTTTGTTTAGTTTTCGTATAAAATGGGCGCGCGGTGCTGGCAACACTGCTCTGTCATTGTCACGTCCTCTGCCGTCGCCCGCATCGTTGATGCGAATATTAATTATAAATGGTGTAATTTAATGTGTTTTCGGTTTTCTCGTGGTTTTCCTGTTCGGTGGGAAGTGAACCAAGTGATTTTGGTTCCGGCGCTTTGATTGAGAGTCACGCGACCGCCGGCAAAATATAACCTCACTTTTCGTTGGCTCGCGTCGTGGCTGCCGATAGCTACGTATTTTAATTATAAATGACTAGCTGCCCGTCAGCGGTTTCACCCGCTGCAACCTATTATTCCGCCGGAAAATAGCATTATGTTCACGCACTTTTATAATACTTATAACCTGTTTCCTGTATGAATCAAGGTTTCTTTTCTCGTGGTAAATTTTTTACTATGTAGCCTGCCCCGGCTTTGCACGATTGTAACTTATTTGGGTGGTGTTGGTGGTTAAAACTGATAAAAGTTAAATATTTTAGGGGTTTAAAAATCAAACCCCTGAGATGAGACATATATTTACCTTTTTTTAGCTCTTTGACCTTGTTGCAAATTTTAAAACAGATCGCATATAAAATCACGATGATCCATACATACTTTTTACCCCATTTTTACCCGACTGCCTCAGAAGGAGGGTTATGTTTTTCGAGAGTATGTATGTATGTATGTAATTGTGGACAAGAAAATTCTTTTTCACGGGCTACAGCCCAAACGGATAATTAGATTTTGACATATGAGGTGTCATTAGATTCGTCTCAGCAGCGCGAGTGATACTGGCTATATAAAAAAATATAGATTCAAGATGGCGGATTTTTACAGCAAAATCCCTGAAACGCGCTTAAATTTGTATGTGACAAGTACAGCAAGACCAGTGTGTACTGTGTACCATTGGCAAATATCGTAAGACAAAACATAAATTAATTAAAAGTTCGATAAAAAAAAGCAAAATTAGGACCATTCTATTCGGGTTCGAACGCGAATCGTCTTAATTAGAGGGCAAGCGCACTACCGCTTTGCCAACGTGTCTTTAAGATGCCGGTTGAATTAACGGATATGTTTCCCCACAAAGTGTCCGTAATTTCAAAATAAGCAAATGATTGCCAAAAAATGATGATTTCGAAAGATTGGAACAAAATACGAAAAGGTTACTTACAGAAACCCAGCACTGAGTATTAAAGAACATATCTAGCGATCTCCGATCACGCATTAAAACTCACCCCGTGGCCGAACACCCTATATGTTATTATAGTGGAAGAAATTTCTGGAATTGCCTAATATTCAGAAAGTTAAATCTTGATTTGCTAATATTCAGAAAGTAAAATCAAAATCAATCGCGGAGATCTGTGTCGATCGTCGTTACTCCATAACGCGAATCATTCGAGTCTAATATATGTCGTATCTTGTATCTATGTATTTGTGGGATCCAATAATTTGGTAAAACATTTTCACCGGCATGTATTTTCTTTACGCATTATGTGGGATGTACGTGAATTTTGCCTTACTTACTCGCCAAGAGATGTCGCTGTTAGTTTTCGGCGAAAACGTTTAAAACGCGGATCGGCTCAGTCACGCCACCTATGCAAAAATATTGGATTATGCGTGATCCCGTAGGAATAAGACATTTTCCCGCGGTAAAAAGTAGCCTATGTGTTATTCTAGATACTCTTCTATATTTGTGGAAATTTTCATGTCAATCTAATCAGCCGTTTTAGCGTGATGTCGTAACAAACACACACACAAACATCCGCCTTTATAATATTAGTAGGATTGGAGGCCAACGGGGCCGATTTCTCATTCGGAGAGAAATCTTTTAGTTATTTTGTGTTAAAAAACATTATGTGATGTCGAACTGTGAACTATAGTGCAAATTGGAGGAAAGGAGTTCGAGAACGAGCGGATGTTCCAGTGCCGTGAGTTTAGGTTATTCCCTATTCCTGTGCTCCTCAAAATATCCTGAATACCTGATTCCTGTCATACTTAAACTCACAAAGAAACGGCGTCATCGTTCGCTCGGTAAGCAATTCGTTGCTGGGCCCTGTTTAAGTAGATTTTGGAAACAAGAATTTCTCGGCCGGAAACTTTCCGGAACATAATTCTCTCATTAAATTTATTTTATTTAGCTATAGTAAAGAGCACTACGAATCGTAGTCAAATGTTGTTCCGAGGCTGATCGACCATTTAGTTTTAGATTTTAAGATAACTTTAATTTGCTTCCACTGCGCTAAGATCAGCTTCGGAATCAAACATTTTTGGTAGCAGAGCGTGGTTGCTTTATTGCAACATAGTTAGCCGTAATTTAGTATTAAGCGTGTTTTTATATTACCCACATATTTTATTAATTTTGGAAAATATTGTTTCGGTTTTTGTGACTGTATTGTTTGCCTAGTGAACGGTACCTTATCGGTAAGGTCTAGGCCAGTCAACTAACATTTATTTTGTGGTATTTGTTTATTGGTTTTCGTTTTATTAAGTCGAGTGTGTAAAAGTTGGTACCATGGCTCCTCGATCGCCAGGTATAAGGCTGCTATAAAGACAGAATTAAGGTGGTTTACTACCACAGCGGCAATGATCGGCCGCGAGGACCGGGAGGACGCGCTCTTGAAAAGTGCACTACAGGCAGATGAACGGGTTCGGGTTGTGTCGGAACACCTCACAGAGTGCCTCATGCTCCTTGAGGAAGCTCCTAACCCTGAAGATAAGGAGCTGGTTGAGGGCGATGTAAGCCAGTGCTTGGAGCTGGCACAGGACATTGCGCAGGCAGCTGCGGACATATCTAGGCGACGTGACGGAAAGGAAAAGCCATTCCGTGGTAAAGTGGGACAAGGATTACAGGTGCCTCTTCCGCCTGTTACGGTTCCAGTCTTTGCAGGCGATTACGCCGACTGGCCGGCGTTTGAGGACCTGTATAGCAGTGTGGTCCACACACGGACGGACATAACGCCGGCGTACAAGATGGCTCAGCTGATGTCCAGGCTACATGGAGAGCCTCATGAATTGCTGACGCATTTGGCTGTCTCGGATAGCAATTATGAGGTGGCGTGGAAGATCCTTACCGACCGGTATCGAAACAAGCGCCTGATTGTAGACAGGCTGTTAGACCAGTGGCTGTCAATACCAACCATAACGCGAGGTACGGACCTCCGCGAGAAAATCTTCCACCCAGTCAGTGTCGCGGTCAGCGCACTAGAGCGACAGGGTTTGCCAGTGGCGGGCTACGGTTATATCTTGGTCCACACAGTGCTTCGCCGCCTGCCGAGCGAAATGGTCGCTCGATTCGAGCAGTTACATGGGGGCAAGTCCTCGGACCACCTCACTAACTACGATGATCTGAAGTGGTTCGTCGAGGCCGAAAGCAGGCGAGTGGACGTCCAGGCTGGTGAAGCCCTCGCAAGGAGACCTCTGCCCTCGCCACCCGGAACGGCCGGGTGCACCGGCGCGAGGAGGCAACAGTGGGCAACCCAGGCGGTACAACACCGCATTGGAATCAGGGTGTGCCTACTGCAGGAGACAGGCCACGGGGTGGCAGCGTGTCAGGAGTTTGCTGCGCAGCGGGTTCAGAGGAGACGGGGTGTGGCACAGCAGAGGCGTTGGTGTTTTCGGTGCCTGGGGCCGCATCAGGTGCGAGTGCCCTTCAAGCACCAACTGTAGGTACTGCCAGGGTGCACACCATCCGCTGCTCTGCATGAATCGCTCCGGAGGCGCCGGGGCAGCGCTGGATCGGATCAGCGAAGGAGCCTGCCCACCAAGGGAGGGAGCAACGCTCCCCACCCTCCAAGGAGGAGCCCACCTCCGCATCGGTCACAGGGACAGGCAGGGGACGTCAACAGACGGAGCCCACTTACCCAGGACGTGGGGACAATCCCCACCACGGCAGCAGGTGCCGGATTGGGGAAGAGCGGCACAGGAACGTGGCCAGGACACCCATCCCAGGTACGGGATTCAACGGGCGGGTGTCAGGGGAGCACTAGGCAGCCACCAGGGTACATGCAGTATTCTGCGGGCTTGAGCCACCTGGTTGGGTCTCAAGACCCACGCATGCCCCCGCCTATGCCTGAGTACCCGCGGCTACAGGCGCAACCTCGGTACGGACGTTTGCCGTCGGGGTACTATAGAACTCCAGCCATGGCCTTTATGGGCAGACCTCCCTACCAGCAGGAGTGGGACCCATACACAGGTTTGGGTAGTGAGGATACCCCGCGGGACGCGGCCTCACCGCGTTTAGATTCCCGCTAGGTAATCGCCGCCTACTCATCAGCTTCGGCTCCCCGTCCAATCACGGTACTTTTGCCAACGGCTAAGATTTGGGTATGGGGATACGGTGGCCGGACCATTCAAGTAAGAGCCCTACTGGATACAGGGGCTCAGGGATGTATTGTATCGAGTAAGCTGGTGAGTAGGCTAGGCCTAAATGTACGGCCAAGTGAGGATGAAGCTGTAGGCATCGGGGGCTAAATGTGCCTGACATTCGGGGTCAGACGAACTTTGAGTTCGCATTAGGTAGCACATGTACAGGGTCAGCTATCAAGTCTCAGCCGTGGTGCTGGATGAAGTGGTTGGGAAACTCCCTCAGGTTAGGTTACCACCAACGGTACGAGGGTTAACCACAGGGTTGGAGTTAGCTGATCCTGATTTTGATACTCCTGGTACGGTGGACGTACTTCTCGGGTCAGACGTCCTCGGGAGATTATGGTGCGGTAGGAAGAAGGTACTCCAGGAAACTGGTTTGGTGGCCGTAGATACCACAGGGGTATGTTGTTTTCGGCCCAGTTTGGAGACCTCAGGACCTACCAGAAGGGATCCGGTCCTCTATGGTAGTGTGCTGTCAGAGGTGCTGCAGAGGTTTTGGGAGTCTGAAGAGCCGCCCACGGCGGACAGACGCAAGCCAGAGGATGACGAGTGCGAGTTGTTCTATCAATACAACACTGCGAGATGCCCGTCAGGCAGATTCGTGACCAGGCTACCTTTTCTCCCAAACCGCCCCGCTTTAGGTAGTTCGCGACAGCTCGCGGAACGGAGACTACTCGGAATGGAGCGGAAGATGAGGCGAGACCCAGCACTTCGGCAGAAGTATATAGAATTCATGCGGGAATATATTCAATTGGGCCACATGTCGGTGTCCAGCCTGGATTGGAGGTGTGTCGAGCATTATTACATTCCACACCTGGCTGTCTTGAAGTCACCTGAGGCGAAAATACGGGTGGTGTTTGACGGTTCTGCTCCTACCTCGAATGGTGTGTCTGTGAACCAATGTTTGCACGCGGGTCCTAAATTGAACCGGGACATTGTGGACATTCTCACAGACTTTCGGTTACACCAGGTAGCGTTCGTCGCAGACGTCAAAATGATGTTTCGCCAAACCATGATACATCCGGATGACCGTCGGTATCAGCTGATTTTGTGGCGTGAGAGCCCAGATGAGCCGATGGTCACATACGAACTTAACACGGTGACGTATGGACTTAAGCCAAGTCCGTATTTGGCAGTACGTACGCTGCGAGAGTTGGCCGCACAGGAAAGGGTAAGATATCCTCGAGCCGCAGCAGTACTGGATCGCGACGTCTGCGTGGACGATATCTGCACGGGTGCTGATAGCGTGGAGCAGGCGCTAATTCTACGAGACGAGTTGATCGCGATCATGGGTTCAGGAGGTTACGAGTTGCGGAAATGGTTGTCCAGTTGCCCAGAGCTCCTGGCCGGTTTGCCAGGCGAGTTCCATCAGGACCCGCACCTCTTTGAGGACCCGGACAATCCAAACACGTTGGGCATCCTCGGGGTGCAATATAGGCCAACGCATGACGTATTCACGTACAAGATCGAGCCCGACCTTTTGGAGAAAACTTGGACTAAGCGGTCGGTACTGTCGACAATCGCTAGAACGTTCGATCCTAGCGGATGGATCGCCCCGGTTACGTTCATGGCGAAGTGCTTTTACAAAGGTTGTGGCTAGCCAACTTAGGATGGGACGACCAACTCTCCGGAGAGTTGTTGAAGGATTGGCTCAAGTTTGTGACCACCTTACCAGGGATTGTGCACATCGCGATACCCCGCAAGTTAGTCCCATCGGTGGGATGTAAGGCTACCCTACATGGGTTTTGTGACGCCTCGGAGCGAGGGTACGCGGCAGCTGTATACCTTCGGACAGCAAGTTCTACGGGAACTGTGCACGTGCGTCTGGTTATGGCCAAAAGTAAGGTGGCACCAGTCAGAACTAGATGGACCATCCCCAAATTGGAATTGGCAGGGCAGCTCTTCTAGCGCGCTTGCTAAATCATGTAACCTGCAATCTGCGTGGTACCATCAACTTGGATGAAACGGTGTACGCGTGGACTGACAGTCGGATAGTTCTGTGCTGGTTGCAGACGTCGGTACATACACTTGAGGTTTTCGTGGCAAATCGGGTGTCACAGATTACGGGGTCGGAAACTCCGTTAGTGTGGAGGCACGTACCGGGAGAATGGAACCCAGCGGACTGCGCTTCGCGCGGGTGCAGGGCACCTGATTTGGTGAGTCACCCACTGTGGTGGGGACCTCAATGGCTAACTGAGTCGCCGCAGGAATGGCCATTCAACGAGTGCAGGGCGCCGCTTGGGCCACCTGATCGAGGTTTGCGAGTGAACGTGGGGCAACTCGTACCGAAGCCTAACCCAGCTTTCTTGCTGGAACGGTATAGCTCCCCTCGACAAACTTCTTGGGGTGACAGGTTGGATCAAACGGTTCGTGAACAACTGCAGGAAGCCTCAAGCAGAACGGAACTTTACACCTGTCCTCTCGCCTGCGGAACGGAATGCGGCTCTACGCTCATTAGTTAGAGTCGTCCAGGCGGAACATTTTGAAGAGGAGGTCAGGCTGCTCAGGGATGGACGTGGAAAGCTGAAGGGAGGAATTGTGCGCCTCAACCCATTCCTGGATGAGCAAGGTATGCTCAGGGTTGGAGGCAGACTTCGGAACGCTAGCCTGCCCTTTTCGGCTCGGCATCCACTGTTACTTCCAAAAAGGGGACCCTTAGTTGAGCTCTTAGTCAGGGATCGTCATGAGAAAAACTCGCACGCGGGCTGTAATGCGCTATTGGCCATTCTACAGCGCGAGTTTTGGATCTTATCGGGACGACGAACGGTACGTAGCGTTGTGTTTAGGTGCTTGCCTTGTTACCGCTTGAAGGCAGCCACAATGCAGCCACAGATGGGAGATCTTCCACCGGACCGGGTGACGGAGGCCTGGACGTTTGCAGGTGTGGGAACGGATTTTGCAGGCCCTTTCATGGTAAAGGCATCACGCCTACGGAACGCAAAGTCTATCAAGGCGTACTTGTGCGTGTTCGTGTGCCTAGCCACCAAGGCCGTCCACTTGGAGCTCGTGGCCGACCTATCTACGGAGGCCTTTTTTGGCAGCGCTGGAGAGATTTACGTCGCGACGAGGGCGACCAGCGCTGATCAGGTCGGATTGTGGTACCAACTTTAAGGGTGCTGATCGGTGTATGAAAGAAATTGTAACGTTCTTACGGGAGAACGAAGAAGCCATCAGCACGGGCCTCTCCCGTCAGGGCATTACCTGGGTGTTCGATCCACCAGCGTGCCCTCACTGGGGTGGTATTTTTGAAGCGGTTGTAAAGTCCGCTAAGACGCATTTGTTGCGCGTTGTAGGGTTAACAATTTTGACTTTCGAGGAGCTGGCGACCGTGTTTTGTAAAATTGAGGCTGTACTCAATTCGCGTCCTTTGTGTCCGCTCAGCTCAGACCCAAATGATTTAGAGGCCCTGATGCCAGGGCATTTCTTAATTGGCCGCCCACTTAACGCCTTGCCGGAATATCCCTATACGGAGGTGAATAGCAATCGTTTGTCGCGTTATCAGTTGTTGCAGCAAATGACTCAAAACTTTTGGAAGCGTTGGTCGCTTGAGTACTTGCACATTCTGCAGCAACGCCTTAAGTGGACGGACAGGACTGAACCCCCCTGCATTGGGGATCTCGTTCTGGTTAAGGATGCCAACCTACCGCCACTGCGTTGGCGCCGGGGGCGCATTCTCAACCTGTTTCCGGGTAGTGATGGCACTCCTCGAGTTGCAGAAGTTCAGGTGGGGGATTCAGTCCTTAAGCGAGCAGTAGCTACATTATCACGCCTGCCATGCATAGAGCGGACCGATGGGTCGGTCCGGGGCGGGTGAATGTTTAGTTTTCGTATAAAATGGGCGCGCGGTGCTGGCAACACTGCTCTGTCATTGTCACGTCCTCTGCCGTCGCCCGCATCGTTGATGCGAATATTAATTATAAATGGTGTAATTTAATGTGTTTTCGGTTTTCTCGTGTGGTTTTTTCCCTGTTCGGTGGGGAAGTGAACCAAGTGATTTTGGTTCCGGCGCTTTGATTGAGAGTCACGCGACCGCCGGCAAAATATAACCTCACTTTTCGTTGGCTCGCGTCGTGGCTGCCGATAGCTACGTATTTTAATTATAAATGATTGAGGCCAACGGGGCCGATTTCTCATTCGGAGAGAAATCTTTTAGTTATTTTGTGTTAAAAACATTATGTGATGTCGAACTGTGAACGATAGTGCAAATTGGAGGAAAGGAGTTCGAGAACGAGCGGATGTTCCAGTGCCGTGAGTTTAGGTTATTCCTATTCCTGTGCTCCTCAAAATATCCTGAATACCTGATTCCTGTCATACTTAAACTCACAAAGAAACGGCGTCATCGTTCGCTCGGTAAGCAATTCGTTGCTGGGCCCTGTTTAAGTAGATTTTGGAAACAAGAATTTCTCGGCCGGAAACTTTCCGGAACAAAATTCTCTCATTAAATTTATTTTATTTAGCTATAGTAAAGAGCACTACGAATCGTAGTCAAATGTTGTTCCGAGGCTGATCGACCATTTAGTTTTAGATTTTAAGATAACTTTAATTTGCTTCCACTGCGCTAAGATCAGCTTCGGAATCAAACAATGTTTATTATTATATTTTCTTCAAAACATTATAATGATGTTATAGGTAGGTATGTTATTTGTCGCAGGAGTGACTCAATTTCTAAATAATTAATAAAAAGGGTTTGTCATACAGCAGCACATTAACCTTTTGTATTCAAGGCGAGAAAACGGTAACATCCGTATGTGCGTCGTTTGTTCGATTTTCCACCTCATTTTCATACGAATACGGTTTATATCGAACGGTTTGACAGACGCATCCGACGACGCAGCGTTGTGCGATGCCGTTTGACGTAAACCGTATTCTTACGAATGTAGGGTGGAGAACCGAATGAATAACGCACAAACGGACAGTGCGTGTGCATCTTGCCTAAGGGTTTAACTTCAACCACGATAATACTTAAACTGAATGAAATCCATTCCAAGAATTAATGAGAACAGACGAATTTTAAACAAGTTTCACACTATCGTATTAATGAACAACCCGTTTCGTATCATAAACCGCATCCCGGACTTTTTTTACACAATGTTCGCACATTTTTTACGTCGACGATGCTATGATTATTACCCTACTAGGTACCTTAGAAGGAGGTTTATGTTCTCCGAGAGTGGGTATGTATGTGGACAAGTAAATTATTTTTCACTAACTATAGACTAAACGGCTTGACGGATGTTCTCTCTTTTCGTGTGGGACACCGAGTCGTTCAACGACCCGATGAACCCTGGTGTCAGAGTTTTTCAACGGATGGATGTTGACGTATGAGGGGGTCTTTATATTATATTCGACCTATCTCAGAAACGTGATTGACGTTGGCTGTATGAAAATTTCATATATTCAAAATGACGAGTTTTAAACGTCAAATATAAGTTAGAAAATAATGCAATCGGGTTTTGTTTTTTAATAAGTAGGCTTGTTATGACTAAGCCTCGATATTAAAACGCTATTAGTCTAGACTCACACGATATATCATTGGCGGTGATGCTATCGTGTTTGAACGCGCACAAAAATTCGCTCGTATGTTTTTTGTGCAGATTTTGCGAAAAAACAATCGCGTCTCGTGCGAACGCGATGACAACGGTAGCAAATTCCGAATACATCGATGCTTTTGTTCCTTGGTTAGCTGTAAATGTCCTTAGAAAAGAGGTAATGTAAGATAAAACTATAAACGTACCACCGACACATCTTGAGACAAGATTTTTGGTGTGATACACAGGTCGTTCGTTTGTTCCGAATGTGAGATGAATTCCAAATAGGCATTTCATATGGTTTATGTGTGAGCTTCAACTGTCTCACGGTTGCAGACCTCCCTCGGTTTTCGCTACTGGTGGTATGAATGAATAAGCTGACCATTTCTGAAAATTAAAACGTTCACCTTTGGAATCATTTGCAATTTCAAGATATCCGGAAGTGTAACAAGCAGTGGGCTGGTCACATGATTTTCTCGCAGAACCGACAAGCGTAGCGTTGGACGCCCAGATGGAGCGATGACTTAAAGAGGTAATGTAAGGAAAGGAATCTAAAGTAAATACAAATAGAGCACGCAAGCAAGCAAAATATCGGCACTCATCTATCACCAATTTATGCGCGTCATTATCAGTACCAAATTGAAAAAGTAGTTTTCAGTAGAGTAGTTTACAGTAAGTAGGGTGACTTAGTAAGTCATCAACGAGTTCTGCTGCTACTTAGCTTTGATGTTCTGTGACCTCAGTATTAGCACAAAGTAAGTATTGGCTAGCGCGTATTAGGTAAGTTTTAAAAACATGATCTCATGATCACAGCACAGGTTATCTGTATAACTTTTAATCATTGCTAAGATATATTATATCATAGATACTACCTCTCCCACATTTTTTATCTTTATTAAAAACCCACGCACATTGAAAGCTATTAATTTAAATCGTCAAATACCTTTCGTCCACACAATTCATACCCAAGCATGAAATAACGAAAGGATTATAAGAAGATGACATCGTATATTTCTAGCGCTATTAACCCAACATAATGTTGAGTAAAAAATAATGTAACTTGCCCAGTCATAGATAAATCATCAGCTCCTGGGTATCAGAAGTGTTGAATTTGGCGTTCCTTTAACAATTCCTTTGAGAAATGTATCCTTACCTGACTACCAATGTATCTTTCGAACATCTTCATAATCTTTTGTATTTCTTCGCCCTACATGGCTGCACACCTATACAGTTTCCTCGACAAAGAAAGGTTGAACAACGATGTATACCAAACGATGATGCGCTGAATATTAAAGTTACCAGTAGCCTTACACAATATCACCCTGACTACTTATGTATTTGTCATCGCCATAAAACGATTGTAAGGGGCGGTAGGTTTTTTCTGATCGATCTCTCTATGGGAGGCGACCACACTGACGCTCGCTTCAATACCGCCTCGCCTATCTGTAAACACAATAAAACTTAATATTTACGCTCACTCTGGGCAATAAAGATACAATGAGCAAGTACACTAAAAATGTTATCCATCGTCCGCTTTTCCGGCCGCAGACAAAAGAGAACCAACCTTGACTTTAGCCGTGAAAGTTTGATTTGTAAGATTCTCTTGGATCTCGTGGTCTGTTCCTTATTTGTAATGTTGGGTTTGCGCAACCATTGTTTTTGGAGTAATATTTGTTTCGTAGGAGATAAGCGTGGAAAGGAAGAGCTTTCCTCTGGGCTGTTTGCTGGTCGTTTTCATTCGTGTTTATCGCTGCATTGTGTAGTGCTGGTGTTTTTCAGGTGTTGGAGATATAAAATGTAAGCATAGGGAGGAAGAAGTAGTTTTGACATAGGTCAACAATGCCTTTACTACACTCTGTCAGAATAAAAGCTCTATCAATAGAGAGTAAACATTTTTGGTCGTAGAACAATTTAAAAGGTCTTAAGTTAACATGACTGAAAAATCTTTGATGTCATGAGTATTCAATTACTTAATCTGAAATTTTGCTTGAATACTTACAACCTTACAACCTTCTCAAAATAATAGATAGGTATTGTAGGTAATTTTTCTAGGTAATGATAGTTAAGTCAAAAGAAATAAACATCTTCAAATTGGATACTTCTACAAATAATAGCAAGATATATAAATAACACAAGTCCGCTCCTGTCCAACACGTGCTGACATCTAAACACCCATAAAACAGCATCACAATAAGCTCAGTAATTTACTCAACACAAAGAGAATCCGTTGCATTGTCCACGTACACCTGAATGACATTCCAAGCTACTGCAAAACCATAGTCAAGAGTTCATCAGAACTGAAACACAAATACGACCAACTGGTACCGTGAAATTTTTACTAAGGGAAGTGAAAAATGTCTCATTATCGCTTTAAAAAAATCTCGTCTCTTCAATCCAAAAATAGTCCTTAACATTTTAGCCTTAAGGTAGATTTTACTCAACTAGATTTTGGTTGGATTTTCGTCACGCACCCCAGAGTTCAATAATTAACAATTGTGTTTCGGAGTGGAAGTAATAATGTTTTTAAATAAAAGTGCATTGTTTTCAAAAGTGCTTCTGATGCTGTATTGTAATTTTTTGTGACTATTGAATTGACACCTGCGATGAAGATATTACCTTAGTTTTTCCTGTCCGCACAGCGAATTTTATTCGCCTTCCGCAATTTCTTTGTCGAGCGATAGGTACTTATTTTTTATGAAATAACACGCGATATATTTTTCGCCAGTTCTTCCGCCAGGAAACTTGCATAAAAAAGCGAGAAAAATATCTCGCGAAATAAAATTGCTCTGCAGATAGGGACTTAAAGCAGAATTTCAGATTATTTCAATAGGTTTCATGGCATATTGGTTTTTCTTAGTATTCGTATAAAAAACCTTTATAAGTTGGTCCTTTAAATATGTTTGTTGCTGTGCTGGTGATTCTATCCGTAGGTATGTAGGTAGGTATGCCTTCTGGTTTTTACTAAACAATCAATTAATTTTAAAGTGCTTCTAGTCAAACAAGCAAAAAATGGCACGTGCTGTCCCATATGTTTTGAGACAAAAAAACCTAATATGACAAAATTGTCACATGTCATCGATACGTCACGCTAATTGAGAAACCGTGTCGTTTAACCCCTATTGGTAGCAGATGTCATACTTGACTAAAATAGAACTGATTGATTTCGATATCTCTTCAGACATCGTTTAAGTTAAGTTGTCAAATCAATCATTTTGCGATTGTAAAAGTTAAAGACCATAAAATTTTGGTAAAGCGTGTGTGAGTGAAGGGTTAAGGAACAGGAAGTGTATTTTTTAAATGTTGCTCGTAATTTATGGATATTTAATTGTAAAACAGATTTCTTGAAAAGCTCTGAATATATCTAGGTACCTATAACTTGAGCAGACAAATAATGGATCCCGGATTGGCATCATTATTATTTGGATCTCTATCATTTTGTAAGTAGGTAGGTATTATAACATAATGAGCAAGATGTCAACAATGTTGCCAATTTGGGATCCATTTCTTATCTGCGCAAGTTATAGGTACTCGGACCATAAATAGAACAACATTGTACAATATTTACAATAATGCACTTGAAGTGAAACCGATAAGATACGAGATTCAAGGCGTTCCTATCATATTTAAACAAAATGTCATCATCACACTTAACCATTTCTGCGTCATATAACTAGTACGAACAAAATCTAATAATTATAGATAGTAAGTATTTTACTTAGGTACAAAATATGCTAAAATATTCACTGCGCTTCATAAAAGTTCCTGTTCTAGACGTGGATAAAAAAACTGAGACTCAATGATAACTAAGAATTTCAAAATCATTCGCAATCAGCGCCATCTACTAGGAACTAAAAATATTCTTTCGCAAAATAAAAGTAGACAGGTATTTTTACTTACTTAGATTAGTGCTATCGTCTGAACCATTTTCAATAATGTAGGAAGTATATACCTAGCTAGGTACATATTTTTTTAAAGATATGTCCTAATATTGATCAGTTTCAATCTAGAACATGCCTGGTACCTACACCAAGAATTACACTGTATACAGCAATATACCTACGAGACTACGAAAGCCTACTGCCGTAAGCTATATCGAAGACCGCCCGCGTTGAACTCTTTTGTATGGGCCTCGAGAATGGACGGAACGTCTGCATATAACTGGAGGTTTCTATAATGGATGTATTGCCTTTTTTAATGATTTTTATTTACATTATGACAGGTTGCAATAAAAGAGTGTATCAAAGTTATTTTCATGGAGACTGATTCGAGATTTTCGTGCTAGACTCTGCGAAGGCGCAAAAAATGGTATTGACGTTTTAAAGTGATTTTATTTTATATTAATAATAACAGAATATAATGATAAAAGTGTGAATTGCTGGCGTAGGTAAACTTTCTCTTTTTACCCGACTGTCTTAGAGGGGTTAGGTATGTTTTTACCAAAGATATTTACATGGAGACTGAGATTTTCGTGCTGGAATCTGCAAAAGCGCAAAAATAGGGAATCGCAGTAACTTTTTTTTGTTTCTCTTTTTGAATAAGATGAATTGATAACACAGCCAGGAATTTTGAAAATAGAACACAGAATTCAGTTTCTGAACGGCAGGATCGTAGGCGCAAGAGTGCACGTGCGCGCGCCCTCGCTGCGCAGACGCCGCGCGCTGATTGGTCGATGAAGCCACGCCCCCTGCGCGCGCGCGGGGCATGCTGACTCATCCTCGGGTCTGAGATGATACTTTATAGGGACTCTTTGTTTGATACGTCTGAAAAAAGGAATGTAGGCTTGTGGGGTTTTTCGTTTTATTAATGTAAGTTATTGTTATTGCGGTGGGATGAATATTTTTTTATTTAATTGATTTTGATAAGTATTTAGCGTACCTATTCATATATCATAAGTTTTATTATCGCTTGTGGTATTTTTTATTCAGATATTTTCGATTGTAAGTCAGAAATGTCGGTCTAAAAATTGCCTCTAATACCATAAAAATTCAAATTCGTAGATATCAAAGTCAAAGACGTCTGTTGCCTACTTATTAACTGACTAATACCACAATCTTAATATAAATATTTTAATCCACGCACAATCTTCATTAATAAACCCACAAAAACAATCGGACAAACGGAGCAATAACCAGCAATCTTTTAATCCGCAAACAAAAGCCAAATCAAGTCCGATCGCTCACCTTCATAATCCTATAACGACATTATCTAACGCGATAGCCAAATTGCATAATGCCGACCTAATGACCTAACAAAGATCGTGAAAAAAAAACACAGAAGTGTCAGTTTTTGTGGCACCAATGGCGAGCAGGTAGGGCCTAGCCTCCCACCATGCCCCGCCCGGGCGCCGCACAGCCAAGCTCAGAAGTAATCGTGCTCGCACCGGCCGCACTCATGCCAAGTCGCGCGGGACCGCCCATCGCAGAATGAAGTGGTTGTGCGTGTTAGTGTTCTGTACTGTTTTGTGTCTGAGGTGCGACGCCGCCGGCAGCAAGCCCCGGAGAGGGCGCGGCAGCATGTGGTGGTAAGTCTGGACCATGTTCCTCTCATACGAACCTACTGTAGCTTACACGTACCTACTTGTAGCTATGTTGTTATCTGTCATTCATACATCATAACTTTCTCACGATTGTGACATCGTCCGTCAAAATTTTGACTGACTTTCTTAATATTTTACACTTTTGACTAAAACTTAATAAATATCCAATTCACTGGACATTTAGTTTAATTAATTTAAGTCATGCGTGATGGCCTATCCATAACCTATAAAATTTTTGATGTCAACTTTGTTATCTGTCATTTATTTTTATGGCATTGTCTTGTCGTTGGACATAATTTCTGTGACTTTCTTCATAAATGCTACTAAGCACGAAACTTTTACTTAATATTACTTCAAATAGCGTAAATTTTAAGATATTTAAGTCATACATGATAGCTCATAACATAACCTATAATAACCTTGTTCAAAACTGTTATCAGTGTTCTTAGCCACATTTTTAAGTGGAATCTCTTAGCTTAGGACGTCATTTCCCGTAGGTACCTAAAACACTTATCAGTTAAGTTATAATAACCATAAAAACCCCACACATAGGTACTAATATCAGGCAGTGTATGAATGTCATGACCAGAGTAGATATAAAATGGTTACTTTGTAGTCTTGCTTGTCTTAAACTTGCCTATCTAAGTAGACTTTCTATTTAAATACTCCGTGATAAAAAAGAGATTCGAAGTAGTACCCTTTACGAAAAGTCATAACCACTCATACCTACTTATTTTCCTTGACAAGAAGAAAGAACAAAAAGTTATTTACCTAGTCTTACGGGCTAGCCATAAAAAGTTCTAGAATATTCTAGATTTCCAACTAACTATACAAAATAGGTATAGTCTGTACGACGATTGGTTGAAGTCGGGGTCGTAAAACGGGGTGTACCTAATAATAAATACTACCCTGGCCTTTATAACTAATAAAAATAGCGACATCTATCAGCACTGTTGCTATGCGATTATTTACTAAATAAATTATGTGTAAATGCCAGGATAGTATTTATTACACCACATATTATGTGTTATTATTTATTATATTACACTATCCCGACTGCAGTGAATCGTCTTACCTACAGACACAGTATCTTCAACAAAGTAGCTATGAGTACCTTTTATACTAATAGTAAGTACTTATGAAACTATACTGATGTTAAATCGCATATAAATCATGTGTGGATAGTTAGCAAATCGTTACCAAGTGTTAAGCATGTTGTTGTGAATTAGTCTATTGTAAAGTCGCTATTAGGCTAAAAGTTAATGACCTAAATTGTAGGTTTAATGCTCGTGTAACTCTGAGTTACAGTTTGTGTTATGTCATGTATGTTGTAATGGGCACTTAAGTGTTTAATGGTTTTATTGCATGACATTACTAGCCTGTTAGTGTTAAGATACCTGAATAAGTTTAAGCAGTAACATAAAATAGCATTGTTATTGAATTATTCTTTGTTTGTTGTGGTTTATCGTCATTCATGGAGGTGCTTAGCCAAACTTAATTAAAAGTGTGATACAATAATAATTTAACGCTAAGCGGATTGCTTTCAATATTTTTCAGTCTTCACCTACATATTGATCACAACACTTACCAACGTAACTTTTTCGTGGCTATTACAGTGTTTCAAGTAAAGATGAGTCGAAAGTTCTGTGACGAATACTTATTCCACAGGTTAAGATTAGCCCGATACTAATTTAATATCTATTGTTCAAGCGTTTCAATATCTTTTTCGTTAGAACTGATGTATCAGTAGTAGTTCCTATTGTCATAAAGGAAGTTTCTTACTTATCCTCATAAATGAAGTTTTACTTTATTTTCTTTTATTATTGCGACTGCAATCTCAGACCTATTGTTTCCTCTGTGACAAGCGTACCTATCTATCACCGCAGTAGGTACCTATTTTGTTTTCACTATCACGGTTGCTCCCGGTAGTATGCGCCTTAAGAAATCCATTTCTCGCAGACGCAGGCTTCTACTAGAAATCCACAATACGAATATATCTTCAAGTGTTACTAAAACATGATTATGACTGCAATCCCAAGACTGACTCCACTGTGACAGACAGCCTTCACGGAGACGCAAGCGCATCACCTCAGTATTTGCTCTCACTATCGCGACGGCTCCCGGTATGCGCCTTGCCTAATCCTTTACTCGTAGATGCAGGATTCTACTAGAAATACACAAGACGAATATATCTTCAAGTGTTTCTAAAACATGATTATGACTGCAATCCCAAGATTGCCTACACTTTGAAAATCACCTCAGTATTTGCTCTCACTATCGCGACGGCTCCCGGTATGCGCCTTGCCTAATCCTTTACTCGTAGATGCAGGATTCTACTAGATATATCCTTACAGATTTTATTTAATACATACAAACTTGGCCAGGTTACCTTTATAACCAAAATTTTTAAAGTTATCTAATTTGTCCATGTCATAGTTTAAGGACGTTCTCTTCACACTAAATAGGTACCTACCTATAGTTCAAAATACCACTCGCTGCATTCACGGCAGTATGGCGCTCCCTTCCTTACTTGGTAAGGTAAACTAAGCACTAAACTGAGAAAGGGAGCGCCATATGGTTGGGATTGTTGGGAATGCAGCGAGTGGTTTTTCATCTCGACCACCTATAAACCTACTACAGCGTCATGCACGAGACAAAAGTTCCGTAGGCAGGTATGGCCCGATATTGAATTGCAAAAATTATCCGCGTCTACTTAACACTACACCCAAATAAATCGCTGTTTATTGACATGTTTAAACAAGAAATACACACTTGGCAATAATCATAAACCAAACTGTCAATTAAAGTGCCATCTTTCAGCCAGTGTCACAGTATTTGTCGAGTAAACCCGCAGTAAAACATATCGTTAACTGAAATGACCAATGACTAAAAGAGTCATCTTATGGTCGCGCACGTAAAGTGTTATTTACGATACAATAAAATGGTTTTGTCGTTATAAAATTTGGATGATCGCGAAAAGTCGTCGTAAAACCGAGTGAGATGTCCGACGGGTCTTAAATCGTATCACGCGATTTTTTCCCGTCGGATAAAGAATTTGGTACTTTTCAATGGATGCAATGCTACTCATATTTTTTTAGCTGACACCAACGACAAAGAAACATACGTACACATGAGAAAATTAAGACAAGTCTATTAAGGGTCTATTGCATTTAAATAAAATACCTACCTACCTAGATCACTGTTGTAGATTAAACCTCCGTCAGAAGAGAAAAATTAAATCATTTTTTTACAATTCTAACCGTGTCTTGTACAACCAACGTAACACTACCTAATACGGAAAAATAGACACATATATTTTTACATTGATAAAATAAAACGACCACTTTTGTAAATAAACTCCCCGTCAGTAACAAAAATTAAAACATTATTTTTACAATTCTAACCGTGTTAATCCTTTTCACAGCCAACGAATTACTACAGAAAAATCGACACAGATCTTTCACATAGATAAAACGAAATGGCTCGATTACAAGTAATTAATTGTAATTATCGTGTCTATTCGCTGAGATTACTAGGTCATCGCACTTTATCAGCTGTTATCTATGTGACACTACTGTGGCACGCGTGTGTTATACAAATAAACCAAGTTCTTGTTTGTGTAATTAATTATTCACTTGTTGGTATCATAAATAAAGATACGTAATTTATATTATGACGTGGTTAAAGGAAAATGAAGGTTTTTTTTAAATAAAGTTTTTCATTTAAATACCTACTACTTTGAGTAAACACACAATAAGGTTTAACTTATTTTTATTAAAATAATAGCCTTTATATTAATTACTTATTAGATTATATCTTGATTAAAAGAATAAATATGTAATGCAATACCGAAGTAAATATATTTTTATGTATTATTTATTTATTTAATATAACATTAAAATAATTAGTTACCTTAAAATTCTTTCAGGAACTAAATAGCATTCATTTGCTTTTTATGCTAATAACATAAACTAGGGCCCTACTTATTTAACTGTTTAGTTATATTTGTAGTCAATTTGAAGACAAAATCTTTCCACAAAAATATGTTAGCTAACCGTATTAACCTTATCGTTCTCAATTAGATTAAAATATTATTACTAGTAGTTATAAGGATATTGATAATCAGATAAAAATTACACTTGTAGGTAAACATGTCATGATTACTGCAGTGATTTCAATGATATTGTAATCCATCAAATAATCTACACATGATGGACAAGTTTCAGTTTATTTATCAGATTATTGTAACTTTTACTTGGGCATCATTTCTTGATATCGTCTGTGGCCGATAAGAAGACTTTTTGCAGATAAGTTGTAGGATCAACCTGCCAGTATAAGGGATCAACTTAGGTACCTACCTATACTGATTTTTCTTAGTATACTGATTTCTTATACTGATTTTTCTTAGTATTTGTATGAAAAATCAGTATAAGTGAATCCCTTAAATGACAAGGTTTATGTGCTGGCCGATATCCTATTGATAATGAAGACAGTTTATTAGGTATCAAAATACAAAAGTTGTACCTATGCCGCAGAATAGTACATAATAGTACTAGGTAATTAGATGTTTCTGGCTGTTATGGTAATGGTAACTATGCTTAAAACTATTGTCCTTAAATACTTCAAACTCATCATTTGTCGCAATTCATAATACTTAAAGTAAGATTTGTTTAAACGGAAGAATAATAAGGAAGTTTCATGTTTTGGCGTGATGCAAAATAGCCAAATAGGTATGTTTATATCAAACGTGTAGTTTTGGCGGTTTCGAAAAGTACCGTATTTTTACAAAATAAAGAACAATTTGTTTTAAAATGTCTGAAGATTTACTGATACTGGATTTGCAACTATTTTATTTTCGTTTCATTTATTTAAATATAGAACGATTACTTTTAAAAGTCTGCCAGTTCTCTCAAGATTTGTCACTGGTAAAAAAGAAATAAAAAAGGATATCGCCTCTTGTTGGCTAATTCGTATTCATCTCGCGTATTCCATATTACGTTACGAAGGAATTGCGTGCCGGCGTCACCGTGTCACTGATAACACTGGCCAGTAAAAAACACTTGCAATAAAAAAAATGTACCTACTGACATACCATATGAAACTTTTGCAGGTTGAATCACTTGGTTGTCCATAAGTAAGATTTCCGTGCGTCGGTAGATACGGTAAGGTACGTAGATAGATAGATAAAGACTATATAATTACTTACCTACAATATACCTATGCTTTGAAGAACATAAAACAATACTGAAAAATAAAACTAAAAATTAAGCAACAGTAATTCTTCGAGACATGCAAACAAAAAAAAATACAAAAAAATATAGCAAAATAAAATTAAGCCAGATAGGTATTCCGGTTGTTACACAACTATTGTCATTGGTCTACTAGCAGTAGTAGGATAGGAAGTTTAAAAACTAACACTAGATACACACATGATATAAAGACACACACAAGAAAATTCATACGAAACGTAAATAAAGTATGTTTGTAAAACAAATACCTACTACCTGAGTAAGTAGTTCGTTATCTTTGACATTAATTTTGAATTCGTGAAGTTATTTGACATGATTATCAATATAATATGGAGCATATTTCAGATTAGGCTAAAATAATCTATATGACACAATTTTATTAGTTTATTTAAGAAGGAAGTGATTCTATGATTGATATCTCTTACATCTAGTTGAAATATGTTACGTCTGATAATTTTTCCTGTTCACGTGTGTACCTAATCATAATCATCAACATATCAACTTACCCTTTTGAGGGATCGTCTAATACTGGTATTTCATACAGTTTAAACGGAAACTATAGAGTACGTAAAACTTCTCTTTAGCAAAATTATCAAGTGCCGATGCTGGCTTAGAATAGCTTCACCCCTTTCCCGTGGGTGTCGTAAGAAAGGAATACCTTAAGGGACAAGGGCTGATAAGTATTGCAATTTTAGGCGACAGGCTGGCTACCTGTTACTATGGTGACACAAAGTCTTCTGATTTACTGTCAAACTTTTTGGTTATAGTATACGTGGTGTAAATGGACGATTTTTAGAGCCGTTGCTCTGCCTACCCCGCAAGAGATATAGGCGTGATATGTCTATGTAGGTAGATGTGTATCTACAAGTATCAAGTTAATTCAAATTCAGAACACGCACTTCGAATCAGTTCGTGAATTGCTTAAGATAACCGCCATCTTTAAATTTATCACAAGGCGGAATATTCTTGACACTTCAATGTTTATTTTCTTAAATCGTGCGATTTTTTTATCTTGATCAGTTTGATAGTTAGGTATCTGACAAAGGTTTGTGGAGTCATATACCATACCTATAAATAAGCGTGTGAATAAGCAGTTTATTTTGTGATTTTATTTATTTAATAATTTTGACTAGGTATCTATCTAGTTTCCCTTCCGACAATGAGACGGAATCATTGATAAATACATACCTACCTACCAAATTATACCTCAGTATCAAAATTGGTCATTCAAAGCTAAAAATAGGCCGCATTATAACAAAAAACAAATCAGATAAATGTGGAATATGGAACCAAACGAACGAAATTTAAAAAAATCAAAAGTTCCTTACCTAAATAAGTAACATGATACAGTGTCCATACATTAAAAGAAACTAAACCTTCCAAAACGAGGTCTCTAAGGAAATGTTTAATTACCCGAGGACGTCCACCCAACTCCAGAGACAATATTTGTTATTTTGACACATTCACACAGACTTTATCTCTTTGCAAACATTACGTTTGTCTGTGAAAGCCATTCAACATTTTTTCTCCGAGGACTTGGGGTATATTTAGGGTTGCCAGGCGTACCTAAAAGCCGGGCAGAACTGCGAGTTTGGCCTAATATTTGGGTAAAAAAGAAGGAAACCTCCGCATTTTTAACGATTTTTAATCTACATATAAAGCAAAAGTGTAAAACCAAGCTTTTTTTGACATAAAAACGGGTAAAAAACTGGGACATCTTGTATTTTTGGCCGGACAGGCAATCTAAATACCTGACTATATCAGTTTATTTCAGCCATCTGGCAACCCTAGGTATATTTGGTTTCCTACCAACGTGACAAGTGCAAAGGACTCTATATGGACGGCAAATAATCAAATATGGACATCCGTCGTTTTGTTTTCGAAGCTCTTCAGAGCGTGGGCGTCAATATTGAGACCAGGCGTATCTAATGCACCCACAAACGGATTAAGATCGCTTAAGATTGTTGTCATACCCAAAATCCTAATTCGATACAAACGGTCAAGCAATCAATGACCCCGAGACCACATAAAAGTGACAACGCTTTTACAAATTTTGTTTTATCATAATTATTGTAAAAGGTGACCACAAACGCATAAATTAAAATAAATTGTATTATTCTAAATGTAGCATTTAGTTAATTTATTCCGTTCTACTTATTAGCATTAATAAAGACCACACAGGGCACGGCCGGGAAACTTGTACAAAACCAGATTGAAATAAATTCATTACAAAAACTGACACGGCCGTCATATTAAAGATTATGTTGTATCAAATTAATAAAGATCTCTAATATGGTAGTCGCGATGTGTGACGAAATCTGTCAGGCTATCATGCTGGCCGCATAGAATATAAATTAGGTTTAACGTCGACGAAAAATAAATAAACAACCAGCCGTCTATTAATGCCAAAGTTGCCAGTGTCAATATTTGATTGTTCTGCGGTTTTGAATAGACGCTTGTGCTATCAAGAAGTTGACCGTCTATTGCTCCACAGGTACCTAAGAAGTTTCTAAAAACAAAGACTTTATTCGAGGCTTAAGAATGAGCATCTCCATGAATTTTCGAAGGAAATGAGAATTTCCGACGAACGCGTCCATATTTACGTAACACTCGACTACAAAGAAAGGCAAATAGAAAAGTAATACGATTTCGAGCGCGAGCACACGGCCGAGAGTGTTCAGTGTTTTTTGTAGGGCCGCGGGTAGGGTTCCCGTAGTCCTAAAGACCTAGCACATTTTTAAAAATGCATATGAAATAAAATGACAGCAATTTTTAATTTGAACGGATAAGACCTCAAAATAGCCAGCCGCGGTTGTCGTAAAAGTTGACGAGGTTCCCCATGATGGTTAAGGCAATAGAAGAAAGCATGAACATGGGTCCAATGCAATGTAACTGTTGAAGCTGCTAATCAAGCTAGACAAATCGGACGTCTGGCAACCCTAGCCGCAGCTGAGGGCTGGTCCCAAGGCAGGGCAGGTTGCAGCGGCCAGCCCGACGGCCCAGCGAGTCAACACGGCCGATCTCGATCGCTCTGCCTGTTTGCCCACTTGGCCCTCGAGAATTAATGCGCGACGCAAATATTTATCTAAACGTCTGCGGATTGACAGTTCGGTCGTCAATTGTTTGTTGTCTTTACCTTTTCAAACGAGCATTTCATTTCGAGTTGCACCCATTGCCTTAAGTGGCGTTCGCTTTTTGTTTGTTTTTTCGGTTCCCAAGCGTCCGCTCGAGGCATTGTCTTTGCAGGTGACAAAAGTTGATCTCAAAAAACGCTAGTGCATTCTGATTTTAAAAAGTGAGTGTTTTTGCACACAGAAAATTCACTCGGCCCTATTTCGGATTATCGCGATTGGCATTTGTTACATAGCATAGGTTGCTTCTGTCAAATCTCTAGGTAAGTATAAAGACGTCAAAACGGCAAAATCTGACAAAGAACGTCGTATGATTCTGAGCCAATTTTAAATCCAATGAGTATGACATTCGTGTCAACCCCCTTCTTATTTACCTTGACTTCTCCTGAGATTCTGGTTTTTTCCATTTTTCGTCTGTATCTAAGCGTCAAAATCAACGCTAGTACTGAGTGAGCCATCTGGTAAAGGCGCCCGCGCGCCGTTTTCCTAATTTGTGGTTTTTGCTTATGAGTTTTTTCTTTTTGCAGGGGCATAGCGAAGGCAGGCGAGCCGAACAACCTGTCCCCGCTGTCCCCGGGGGTCCTGTACATGGACCCGGCGGTGCACGCGACGCTGCGGCGGAAGCAGCGTCGGCTCGCCCGGGAGAACCCAGGGGTCCTGGCTGCCGTCGCCAAGGGCGCCAGGCTTGCCGTCGACGAGTGCCAGCACCAGTTCAAGTACCGACGGTGGAACTGCTCGACGAGAAACTTTCTGAGAGGGAAGAACCTCTTCGGCAAGATCGTCGATAGAGGTAAGCGAATATTTTTACTAGAGAGAGAGGCTACAAGAAAACATCACAATACTCACACAGATATATAAACGCCATCGTTTACGCGTGAAACCAGATCGGATCGGCACGGCTAGCAGTAGTATTAACAGCGTTCAAATACGGGAGGACTTTTAAATGACGCTCGCAAGTGCAAATATAGCAACCCTAAAGCGTAGGTATAGATGGTCTAAAAAGGGGTGAGCCATTTTCCTATAAATTATCTACGTTGTTTCCTAGATGCGTAAGTTATAGTGCCGGCATTGGAATAGACCATATTTGACAGCTGTCAAAGTCATGGTAATGCTATGACATAAGGTCTATTTTTCTTTGTTGACATGTAGGTACTCTAGTATGTGTCTGACAGCTGTCAAATATGGCCTATTCGAATGCCGGTACTATAGGGATGATTTTTGTATTGGGAGTGTACATGAGCTCCATGGGACTCGATCAGTTTGAGCTGTACGCTGAATCATTTTGCTCTCAATCCAGTACAAACTGAGCCATTACGCAGCGTTTGCACTAAGACGCGCTTAATTAACACCGAACAATGATAAGGGTTGACAACTTAATACTCCACTCACGATGATCCCGTCACATACATAAAAAACTCACAAAAAGCATCATTTAAATGATTTTAGCTCTTTTTAAGTACACGCGTCACCCGTTGTCTCAATTTCGGTATCGCGAAACAAAGCGAACAAAACATTAAAAAGAAGTTAAGAAGATAAGCTTTGGAGTAAATGCCCTTTCCGAATACCTCGTAATCTGCTTCCTTAGCATTGACTTGTTAAAAAATGAAATCGAGACACTCCTTCAATGAAGTCGCGCGCAAAAAAGAGTTGTACACAAAAAAGTTTTTTGTGTTTTGTACAAGCCCCCTAATATCTACAAAGAGTGGCTACAAATTAAGTGGTATCTTTAGCTGGCAACCCTTTTAGAGATGTTATCTGTGGAGGGTAGCGCCGACGGGGGCATATGAAGGGCTCATCAAGATAAAACATCCTGGATCAATTACATGCGCCCGAGTGACATTCGAGTTCCCGTTTGTCGATCAACTTTTTTTTTATTGCTTCTCTGCGAACGTATTTTATTGAATCTAGATGAGATTTATTTATAGGTAGATTCAATTACTGCAGATACTTATAGATTATTTGTACCTACAGTAATGGCAGAAAAATACTGTGAATTACTTTATTATACGGGACGCGTATTAACTAATTCATTGCTTCAAACAGCAAACTTTTTGTTAAGACCAATGCGAAACCCTCTTGTTACACTTTTTGTTCGATAATGATCTTAATCCGATTTCAATTCCACCTCGATAACTTCAGTAAAAAAAACTTTAAAACATACTCTATTCTATTTCATAACATAAACACTATTAACAATTGCGCCTGCGTCGAATCCATTTAGTCGGATCTGAATGGAAGTAGATTTTATCAACAGATTAGATACGAATCGCCAAATAGACCCCCATTAGATCCACAATACTGGTTACACTGTAGAATTCAATAGAAAAGGGATATTACTAAGAGAGAGCCTGTTATTACTGCTATAACTAAGAGTTATGCCTTTCCTAGCTACTAATTTAACGGACTGGATCAGATCCTATAAAGGTGCACTTTAAAAATTAAAATGTTTTAATACACTCCCAAAACACAAACTTCTTTTGCAGTTGCCTTAAAAGCGGAAGAGTTTTAGGTCGAAAGGGGAAGGTCGAAAATAGATTGGCTATCGAATTTTTGACGGAAAATTGTAATTTTGTAATCAGAATGTTGGCTGTCCTATCTCCGGTGTCCGATTTCGATGCCTTGTGTACGATACGGCTTATTATGGGCCCGCGAACATCTGGTCGGTACCAATTCAACCTCGCAAAAAAGCTTGTGATTCAATTTTGTCGTTCATTCTGACTTTTTTTATGTTTGTTCGAAGTGCTTTTTGAAAGTTCTAGTTTTAAATTTTATTGCAATTACAACGGATGCAATTTTGAAATGAGAACGCAGTTCAATAACAAAAAGCTTTCCAAAGTTCATGAGCCCGCATTAGAGGGTTATCTGTTAAATTAAGAGCATTGGTAGATATCTCGGCCTAATTCGGTCGTATTTTGGATTTGGTTCGATATTGGTACCACGGTCTGTCGGTTAAGGCGGGGGACCACATTTGACTTTCATTGCTGCGATTTTTTAAGGCAGCGTAGGTGTCGCATGCTTTAGGCCACCTCATTCCCACGCTTACACACTTTTAAACGGTTAGGTTAAAAAGCATTTGCCGACACAGCGTAACGCGTGTCGCTGCGTTAAAAAATCGCAGTAAGAGACGTCAAATATGATACCCGTCTTAAATGCTCCGGTTCATGACCGCTTACTTCAAACGTTAATGAATGAATTGTGCAAGCATTTACAATAGAAGACGTTTCTATTAGTCTGATTACTTGCCTTACAAAAATCTTTTCATTTTCGTATTGATTAGTTCCAATTTTTTAGTAATTTTTTACATTTTAAATGGAGATAATAACTTGTCTAACACTTGTTAAGTAAAATGTCATAAAATACAAAACTTATAAAATATTCATAGAAAACCAAATTAGTAACAAATCGCAATTAGATTTATATGTTTACCCAACATTAATGTTTGATAATAAAAAAATATACCCGGGTCGACTCTAGCCCGCGGCAAAACTGGTACAGTCAACCACACAGGTGTACAACTAGCCACTTCTTATTCCAAACAAAATAAAGTCTTAATTTCTTTTTACAAGACACAATTTGTTGATTGCTGTACCCAGCGCGTGAATGAGCAGGTAAATCAAAAGAACTATTACCGGACTAAGCGTTCCTTTCCAACTTATTTATGTAGCTAAAATAACGTAAATCGCCGAGACAGAACCAATTAAGTAAGTAAAGTTCATTAAGCGAGAGTTACCCGGTAATTATTCTTCGGCTACATTATCCCCCCTATAAGTGCGCCTAGGCAACGTCACTCGATAGAGAAATAAACAAGTGGATGTGTTAAAAAACAATAAACCCGACTGCGATAATTTCGAAGTAGTATTTTGCTGTAAAAATCGCCATCTTGAATCTACCAATATTTTTTTATATAGCCAGTGTCACTCGCGCTGCTGAGACGAATCTAACGACACCTCATATGTTAAAATCCATTTATCCGTTTGGGCTGTAGCCCGTGAAAAAGAATTTACTTGTCGACATACATACATACATACTGACGAAAAACATAACCCTCCTTCTGAGGCAGTCGGTTAAATACTGAAACAGCTTTCAATAAAGCACTCTCAGCACTGACAGTCGTAAACCGAAGCGCCTAGAGCGAAAATATGTATTGATATTTTATTCAACCGCCCGCCCGATAAAAGCTTAGTACATTTTTCTAAATTAAAAGCCAGATATAGCACGAAGAGGCCCGGACCACCATCGTAATAATTTCACTTGATAAAAAGAGCAAGGCGATCACGAAATTTATGTTATATGCGTGTGCATTTAGAGCATATTACTTTATTAAGGGCAGGCAGGGCGGGCGCATCACGCTGCCGCATATTACCGCCGGCGCGCGTAAATATCCCCGATAAACTTTTTAATACATTGCAATTACCATCGTTCGAGAAATGCATAAAAACCGACAACCGATCGCGGCGGGAGCCCTACGCTCTCATTACAGCGAAACGTCGCAAATATCATCCTAAAAGTCACTTTTGAAAACTTCATCAAATTCCATAACACACTCAATAGGGCTGTCTCGCATCATAATTACAGTTCGGACCCACAAAGCCCCCCCGGATGGGAGACGAATAATTACTAATTTACACGTCGACACGCCATTGACACGTCGGACGCGACATCTTCATCTCATTGTGGGGAAACCTCAAGGATTGTATTAACACAAATGATGACAACGGGACAATAGTCCGGCCTTTATTCGGCGCGTCATTGTCATAGAAAAATATATGGTCCGGGGCCCCGCGGTGAGGCCCCCTGCGGAGTAGTTTAGCGAGTGCTGCAGGACCACTCCACGGAAGCCACGTTTACACCTAACCCAGCTCCTAATAGCAGGTAACTCAGCCAATAAAACCCGACCTTTTCTCAAAATATTTCCTGTTTTGGTGTGTTTCGTATGTGCCCCCGAGATTCCAACGCCGTGGGTGGATAAAACGTATAAAACGATGGACACCGAAAATAAAACAGATATAAAATGCTCTCGACGAAATATTTAATGCTCAATTAGATAAGCGTTTTGGGTTTTGTGGCGTTTGAATTGTTTTTGAGATACACGCGTTTTGTGAAATTGAAATAAGGCGATTATGTTGAGATTATGCGCAGGCGCAGACGTCGTCGGTGCACTTGCGCTTGCGCCGAGCGGGGACGTCGCGTCGAGTGCGTCGTTTTTGCCCACCGAGCTTTTGACGTTCTCGATTGCCTTTTTATTGTTTATGGACAACTCACTTAAAACGGAATTATTTTCGGTGTTTTTTTGGTAGTTTGAAAACAAATGTCTTTGTCCATTGTGTGAATGGGTGTGAAGGCAGGGTCGGTAGCGGTGGTAGCTGCCGGCTTTGTGCCACTCACAATGAGTGATATACGAGCGACGTAAATTTGAATTGTCGCAGAGCGCAGCCTCTGCCGCGCACTCAATGTGAAATTATCACCCATACACGGCATAACGAAAATGAATTATGGCCTTTTATTGCCCATCCTTGATGCGCTTTTATAGGTGAAATTACCTCCACCATTCAACCATAGTCCACTTTCTGTATCCTTAATAACTTAAGCTGCAAACGTATTTTGCAGCTCTGCAGTGATTGTCATTATTGTCCTATAACCACAAATCACTTTGATGTTTTTATTAATGTAGACACGTTGTCATTAACTCCTAGTAAAAGTTATTTAAAATTCACATAAAGAGGTATTAATATGACTTGTTCATAGGTTGATATAGCTGTGACCGCTAGCGAGCGCCAAACCGGCCAAACGCCATGTTATAAAACGCATGATTTATTGCTGTTTTGAGTAATTACGTCTCATCAAATTTGAATAATGTAAGTCGCTATAAATAATAAGGTACAAGAGGTGCGACGCGAAACCGTCATAAGTCAATCCTTCAAATTAATCTCATGGAAACACCTCGGCGCGTGATGACTTAATGCGGACAGGAACATATTTAATTAGTACATTAATTTTGAATTATTTAATGGTTCGCCAGCGAGCCAGGTGTTCGTCAAATGTCAACAGTGATTAAGTTTTATTTTACGGAGCGGCCGGACGGCCGGACCCGCTCTTGGATTTACGGCTTTTTGACTTTTATAAATTCTCAACGCCTCGCCTTAACTGCCAATCCGTCGGGATAGAATTATCGCTGAGAGCTCGCTGTGAACCCGCTCCGGGACCATTCATTATACGCACAGATAATCCACGGACACCACTTTATTATCAGTTATAATAATAATTTACTTTTATAGATCCACATTACTCATGTTTGTTCTTATTTGACTGCGATTTGATGGGGCAAAATTGCCTTAATAAAATAATAGCTCACCTTAATTACGAGTGTTTTATATTGAGCGGACAGAGTGGTCGAGTGGGAAACAAATGACTATTTGTATTAGAATTCGTCTCCAGCGTCGGATTATCGTTGTTTGGGCAGTTAATTAAGCCTGTAGAGGGAATTTACATTTTATTTAATGCCGTGACTAATGCGGTGGCTGGGCTGGGGCCTCCTTACATCTGTCATAATTTTTCTACGTCGCGATTTATTCGCGAAACGACAATCGTCTTTGATACGCGGGATATCGATGGCCGGTCGTACAGCGTAATAAATTATTCATTTATTTAAACTCATATAAATATTTTGTCTCGTTTTAGAAACAGAACAAAGAATCACTACTGAATGATGTCAAACAAGTTAGGCTCGGCCGTGAATCATCGATCGACATCGAGATACGCTTTCGACATTCTCACAGACCAATTAAAAATTATTTCCAGTCGATATTTATATACCTAATTGGTCAGATAATGGGTTCCGTTATGAAGAGTGGTGATGTAAAAATCTCAGCGGGCTTTCATTCACATCTGTTGAGGACAGATGTTGGAGCTATCTCGGGGTATGAAGACGTCTGTGGGGGCACGTGTGGAGCCAGGTGGCCGCATCGGCACCGGCGGCACCCTGCCGCCAGACCTCCGCCTGCCTGACTCACCACACTGCGATATCCGTGAAGCCGCACTGTTTTATAGCTCGACAGTAAAACCATCATAAAAGCACTACTTGCCCACTATTTAAAACGACGTCAACTTTTAAACTCCCTATGTTATAGCGCCGATTGACGAATCGATTCCCAATGAAATAAAAACTATCGTTATACAAGCGTTATTTACCATGCAGTATTTAATTGGCCCGCACCTATTCGTTATAGTTAATGCGAGAGAACGTTTCCAAGTCATTACAGAAGATAAATGCTCGAATGCGACCGCTCGTATTCGTATCTCTCTGTAACTTGAATTAATTTCGTCCGAGCATTGAATGATGGCGAAATTGACATTAAAATTCCCGGTCGAACGTCTCAAGTAATTGCTGAATAAAATACTTTTGTATAACATCCCAAAGGGAAGCACAAAAAGCGAGTCCCGAGCGGGCTGCGGCGGTGCGCGTCGTAATTTATATCGGTGCACGATGACAACTCAATAAAAAAATGATTTCATTTGCTTATTGAGTCCTTAATAACGCTGGCTCGTTCCACATATTATTATTATAAATAACAACAAATACGCGTTCCTTATTATTTTTACATCCTTGGGGTATGTTCGTTTTTTCCGATTTATGTGTTGCGCTGGAGGTGGCCGGAAGCCCACCAAAGGCGTGCGCGCGCGCAGTATAGTATCGAATGGATGACATTAGCCGGCCATCGAGACACGACACGCGATTACACTTGCGTGTATTAGAGCGGCGTTAATTACTTATTATTTTTTATTTTACTGTATGATCCTGCGATTATAATCGAGCTTCTTGCAGTTTACGGCCTCTCAGGAATTTGATCGAGCTCGCAGGGAGCCTTAATGAGAGGGGATTGCGCCAACAATAACCGAGTTATTAAAGCACATTATGCCGTAAAATTACAATGTCTACGCACGCGAATTAATAACGAGATAAACTCGATATCGTTTTTATTTTATGTATGCTTTTAGGGAGAAGTTGAGAAACGTATTTCTCGTACAGATAATCTGAAGGATCTTAATTCATTTTTATGTGCTTCCACTTTACCATAATAAAAAGGTAGGACTGACATGAAAAATTATGAACACATAACTCACGGACGCTCAGTGAGTAAGCCCTGAATAACATCTGGTATCGTAGACAATGCTTGGTCTCGTATTAATCGTCGTAAGTACTCGAGCTATCAAATCGATATTAACAGACGGAATTCGATGCGCGCGCCGTACCATTTGTAATGATCGAATTTATAATCTCCCGGGTAGGTAAGAGGTGGTTCTTTTATTTTGTTATTTCAATCGAGATATACCTTCTCTCTTTTAATTGTATTTTATGAGTATTTGATTCTAATGTTGGACCATTAGTTATTTATAGTATTCGATGTTGGTCGCGTTCGATTTATGGACCTCGGGATGAATGGGAGCGAGTGATTGCTTTGTGTTAAGGCGAGGATCACACGTGACGTTCGTTGCTGCGATCTTTTACGCCGTAACGCATGCGTTAAGAAAATGCGAATTTACATTACACCTTAGGTACTGCCGTACAAAACAAATAGACGCATCTGTTGACCCAGCATGATGCGCGTAGATATATCATTTTCCTAACGCAATCGCCGCAAGTGTGATGCTCGCCTTAGACCCTTTATTGCGTGGATATTAACTTAATTATCATGTTTCATTTTATTGCCATCAGTCCATCTGGGTATGTCTTCATTAATCGAACATAACAATTTGAAATATTTAATACGATTTCTTCCCATCGCTTTTTTATGTCGGGACTTGTTTCGAATTGTACTTATTGTATGGATATGACATTTGAAAATTTAACGTCAAATGTCTTTTACCACTTAAATTCTTTAAATCTTTGTCGTACACTCGTACACGGTTAGGTATCATAGTAGCGAATGTAAAACTCTTTTAGCTTAGTTACTTTTATATACCTATATTTATAATGTTGTCTGTGATATGAAATAAAGTATTTGAAATTGAAAATTGACATGCTCTACATTCCAACATGACAAAATTACACATTACATAAACAAACTTTTCTGCCGTACCCTTCCAAAAAATTTGATTAAAATATATGTGTTCCCCTCGGTTGTTAAAATGAATTAATTGTTTGAATACCAAAAATGCCTGACTGAGATATGCAATCAAAACATGCCAAAGGATTGAATATAGTTTTTTGAAAACAATATTTTCGAGTTTAATTAAAATTCTTCAGTAAGAGGAAAATATTGTGATAGGTATTTTTATTGGCATAAAAAATACCTACTCTGTTAAAATAAAATGTAAAGGTAGCATGTAAAGTTAAAGGTACTAAATGCACTCGTAAGATAAATCTTTGAATAGGTAAATTTGGTACGTGTTGCTTGCTACCGATTTCAAGACATTTTACTAAAGAGTGACATGTCTTTGATATACCATTAATATAAAGTACTATCGCCAGTAAATCCATCTACCCATTTAAGGTACCACCTTATACTGGTTGTTAATATAAATGCGAAGAAAACCCAGTTAAGCTTGACCTCTTAAGGTAGGTATGAGGATTTGCTTATAGAAGGACTAGCCTTCCGCCCGCAGTTTCACTCGCGGTATTTATCTGTTCGGTCTAATAAAAATGTTTTACATACATTGCATTTAAAATCCAAAATTTCGAAACAGATTGCATCAAAAATAACAACCTGGAAGTGGATTTCGACTACTCGACAACAGATGGCGCCACTGCTTTAGGGATTGTAAAAGCCCTTACCTATATCTTTAAAAATACGCCTTTTAAGTTAAAACGGGAACTTTCTTGTTCGAGGGGAGATAAAGGGCTATTGCACAGTATAAGTCCCTTTATCGTACCGGGAATCCTTTTTAAGTTTTATCGGCACGTACATTTTATCAACTTAGTTTTATTATATATAATGATTAGCTGGCAACAGTACCTACAGCCCACTGGCTATAAGACACTTTTTCTTATTCTTCTCTCGAAAGACTTTCTTTTCCAATACTTTAGAATCAACTTGACATAACCTTAAATTCCTTTGTCGCAGGTTGCCGCGAAACAGCCTTCATCTACGCGATAACCAGCGCGGGCGTCACACACGCCGTGTCGCGCGCGTGCGCAGAAGGCTCCATCGAGTCCTGCACGTGCGACTACTCGCACGTGGACCGGTCGCCGCACCGGTCGCGCGCCGCCGCAGCGGCCAACGTGCGCGTGTGGAAGTGGGGCGGCTGCAGTGACAATATCGGATTTGGGTTCAGATTCAGTCGGGAATTCGTGGACACTGGAGAACGAGGGAAAACGCTGAGGGAGAAAATGAATCTGCACAACAATGAAGCTGGACGAGCGGTGAGTATCTCTTGTACCTTTATTTGTCTCGTTTCTTTCCCATGGCAGAGCCTCGTAGTTTACGGCCAAGAATACTAAATAACTATAGCTCTTGCGTGTAAAGTGGGGCGGCTGCAGTGACAACATAGGATTCGGGTTCAGATTCAGCCGGGAATTTGTTGATACTGGGGAACGAGGGAAGACGCTAAGAGAGAAGATGAATCTCCATAATAACGAAGCTGGACGAGCGGTGAGTATCTCTTGTACAACACGTGCTTTTCTCTCGTTTCTTTCCAAAGGCAGAGCCTCGTGAGTTTAAGGCCAAGAATAATAGGGCGGCTGCGGTGACCATATAGGCTTCGGGTTCAAATTCAGCCGGGAATTCGTCGACACGGGAGAAAGGGGGAAGACGTTAAGAGAGAAGATGAATCTGCACAACAATGAGGCTGGACGAGCGGTGAGTATCTCATGTACAACACATAAATTTCTCTTGTTTCTTCCCCAAGGCAGTGCCTTATAGTTTAAGGTTAAGAATACTAAAGAACTATAGGTATCTCTTGCGCGTGTTGAAGTGGGGCGGCTGCAGTGACAATATAGGATTCGGGTTCAGATTCAGCCGGGAGTTCGTGGATACGGGGGAACGAGGGAAGACGTTGAGGGAGAAGATGAATCTGCACAACAATGAGGCTGGACGAGCGGTGAGTATCTCATGTACAACACATAAGTACCTACATTTATCTCGTTTCTTTCCTAAAAGACTCGGGCAAAGCCTTTCAGGCGTAGAATACTAAATATAGTAATAGTTTAGGGCTGTCTTGACCTAATTCCTCTTTAACACGTCTCCAACAGAATAGCCAAGGCCGCACCTTCGTTGAGATTTTATAATTCCAAAATGCTATCTAAGCTTTCATAGCGACTCATATTTAGTTGAAGGTGTTATAAATTCAATTGATAATACTCAAGCAATTATAGTCCAGACACAAATAGACTCCCACGACAAGACTTCACATGAAACTTGATGAAGTCATACCACTTCAAACGACAAACAGTAGTCATAACACGCCGCCAATATCAACCGCCGCGACGATTGGTGGCGAGCGAACCGATCCATTACTGTTTATCCAATCGCCACTTAGCCCGTAGCACCTCGTAAAATAAAACTAAGAGCTATCGAGACGCGCATTGTCATCGCTCGTGTTTACATTACCATTACGGGTGACGATCGATCGCGAGCCGGTTGACGCGACGCGCAAGTGGAATATTAATTATAGCTCGGGAGCAACCAAGCGGCCATTCGTCGCGCCCAGCCCTCCCACCGCACTCCCACATTTGCATGCCCTCGATACTACCCAAAACCCTGGCACCTCGGGCGCCTCGAACCACCCAGACGCATCATTATCCCACCGCTTAATTCCTGTCACGACACCGCGCTGGGTGTCCACCTGATGAATATTCACCGCATTCCGACGATTGTTCAACACATATTTGGACACTAGGCTGTACATGCCACATGCCCACATACTCGCATGGTTTGTCTAAACAATAAATAGCGTCGCAGCAAGCGCCTGCGCTTAGTGCGGGGAATGTTGACTGTCTCTGTCCTCACGTCATTTATCTACCTTCTAAGAATGATGAATGTCCCTAGAGTATGATTTATGATGGTGCCACGCGCGGTGACGACCGGCCCACCTCCTCACGATTTGTAACAATTTGCTCGATCGTGAGATGCGGCCGATGAAGTGCGCTTAAAAGACCATCGATCACCGGTATCGACGCTTATCGGAGGAATTTAAAGATATTTGGACATCATTATAAGACCTCCTGTTAAGATAGATTCAATAAATTAACGAACGTCTCACTCCGCGGGGCGTAGGAGCCGATGTGAATTTCACAAGACTGATTGTGTGGTTTTGTTCGCAGCACGTCCAGACGGAGATGCGGCAGGAGTGCAAGTGCCACGGCATGTCGGGCTCGTGCACGGTGAAGACCTGCTGGATGCGGCTGCCGAGCTTCCGCTCGGTGGGCGACGCGCTCAAGGACCGCTTCGACGGCGCCTCGCGCGTCATGATGCACAACGCCGACCTGGAGGCGCCGGCGCAACGCAACGACGCCGCGCCACACAGAGTCCCGCGAAGAGACCGGTATAGATTCCAGCTGCGACCGCACAATCCTGACCACAAGTCGCCTGGAGCGAAAGACTTGGTTTACTTGGAGTCTTCGCCGGGTTTCTGCGAGAAGAACACGCGGCTGGGCATCCCGGGCACGCACGGGCGCACGTGCAACGACACCAGCATCGGCGTGGACGGCTGCGACCTGATGTGCTGCGGCCGCGGCTACCGGACTGAGACCATGATCGTGCTGGAGCGGTGCAACTGCACCTTCCACTGGTGTTGCGAGGTCAAGTGCAAACTGTGCCGTACGGAAAAAGTGGTTCATACTTGCTTATAGGCGACCGGACGCTTCGAGCGAGGACGTGATGTGATCGAATAGAAAACTCAGTGCTGGTTGTGATTGTGACTCGAGAGTGGACCTGTTTACTCGCGGGCAGATAACGGACTGTGTATATAACCGCTTCGCTTTTCCTTCTATGGAATCGTCGAATCGAAACCATAACTCTTGTTGACTTATGTAAATAGCGACACTGTCAATTTCTTCTTTTCTACGCGTAATTGATCCGGCGTGAAATAAATATAAGCTACTATAGTTCGGTTAATTTATTTGGCTATTAAGTGCGAACATGTGATCTAGTGAGGTTATTTTTTGTGGACTCTGTTGCTGGGAAACTAATGAGACCAGTTTATAGTCGATTTGTTTCTGTCAGTCTGTCATCCCGTTCAAATTGGGCTTATTGGTTTCCCTGCTCGGTCAGGTGTATAATTTATTTATTTTAGATATCGTGCTTATTATTTTCGAGTGACTGCGCGCGAGAGACACCTACGTGGACGCTTACGACTTTAAATGGTATTTCTTAATACCATTTCAAAGTTGACAAGTTTGAGAAGTCGTTCATTAACGACGACAGCAATAATCGTTTAAGTTGTATAAAATACTTTCTATTTTATAGACGCCCGCGTCGTCGTGGAGTGCGCGGCCGCGTAACTGTTTTGAGATCCAAGAGCGAAATTATCTTGTAATTATAATTTCATATTATAATAAAGGCTGCTGATGAAATTTGTGGCTTACTACATTAGCATAAAGTATCTTGTTGGGTGTTCGTGTTGTTCAGAGAACTCGGTCTTATCAGTCAGTAAGTAGCGCCATCGTAAAAGTGTCCCACATTACGAGATAAACGCTCTCGAGAATTTTAATTAAATATTAAACGAATTAAATAATCAGTATTATACGTATAATATTGTATGCGTGTTGCGTCGATATTTCGCGATAAGCATGCACGCAACGCTAGTTGCGCATTTTACATTTGCTCGTCCATTTAGCAGTTTTAGATTAGTTAAAAGCATGTGTTACTTGCTAGTAACGTTATTTTTCCATTTTACACAGATTTTATAGTTAGTAGAAAGTTGTTATCGGAAACTGTTGACTCGATGAGTTTGGACTACTTTAAACTTTACATTTGAGTTCGTATAATCCCAGTAACTGACCATGTGATTTGGACTTCAAAATACTAATAAAATAACGTAAAATTTGACCGCACGGTATTTTTTTTACCTGGTTCTATTCTGACGTCCAAATTTCGCAGTTTTCCGATGGTAGGGAAGCTTTATCGGATAAAATCAAGGATATTAAATACAGGGTTATTTTTTGTTACTACGAATACTTTGCAGGGTGACTCTACTCATGATTATGATCAAATGGTAAAAAAATGGGGTTCACTTATAAATCGCGAAATGTCAATCCACTCTTTTAAACAGCCCGAAATACCTTTTCTACAAAAATGTATGGAAACGTCGATAGATAATTTTGCGTATCGCCAAAAGTTTATCCTAAAAGTTGTTCAAAGGTAATTATGATATGAATCGCCCTGCAAAGATCTTGTATTGACTAAAAAATAACACTGTATTTAAATTGTAATAAGTAAAAATCTTGCATTACCTAATTATATCAACGTGAATGATATTTCATTTGTGATATAAAATAGTTTAGCGAGTAAGTCTTGCTAGTTAACCTTAGGCCGAAGCTCCACAGAAGAGACGTGCGACGCGAGGCGCAACATGAGATCTGTCAAACAAACAATCGTCAGCCGTTATCGGTGCGACGCGCGTTTCACTTGTGTAGCTTTATCTTTTTTGTTTTGTACAATTTATATGGAAACGGTTTCAAGTGTCGCGATGTCGCACGTCTCACGTCTCCGACGATCGCTTGTTTAACAGATGCCATCCCACGCGTCTCGACGCACGTCCCTTCTGTGGAGCTTGCCCCTTACTGAGCTTTGTATCATATAAACCGCAGTGAACATAGTACTTCAATACGTAAGCATTTTATGAAAAGTATTTATTAAAACTTGTTTTAATTTATTTTATTTTACTTTAAAAATAGGCCTTTTTAAAGTGGAGTAATAATTAGTTTTAGTACAAGATCCGATGTTAAAACAATCGGGATTTTAAACAGGTTTGAGTACTTATAACTTTAAGTTAGATATTTTATCTAATTTCTGTACAAAATTTCTTTTAGTTTACATCAATGTGAAGTAGGTGCAGAAGAACTGAATTTACGCGTCGGATTTAAAAAGACTGAATCTTCTTATTTCGTAGTTGTACTTAGGTCTTCCGCAGACTAGCGACTCTTTGCCGCAGACAATCGCCGATAACTGTCGTAGGCTAAGTGTTGCTAGTTTTGTAGGCAAAGAGTCGCTGGTCTGTCGGAGCCCTTAAATATCCATGACTGGATTTGTAAAGCCATTTTAGCTTCGAATTTTAGTAAAAAAGCAAACGTATTGTGATAAAAGCCTTTTTTACCTAACCTATCAAACATGCCAGTATAATTTATGAAGTTTGTAAAATTGTCAAATCAATTTGTGCCATTTTATTACCTTTTATCTCTGACAGCTCAGCAAATTTTTAACTAAAATTGTTCTGGAATTGTCTCAATCCAATTCGATGTAAAACTATTTTTACCTTTGTAAATATGGTCTTTATTTCATTAATTTAATTTATTTATGGGAATGTAGCATTTTAAATTGTAAATGTTAGTTAAACAATGTAATTGAAATCAGCTGAACGTATCTGAATCTCAGTCTTATTGTTGTATTATATAACGAATGTACCTTTTTGAAATTATATTTCGTCCAGTGACCGCAACTTTTGGGGTTGACATTATTATTGATCTTGGTTGTACATTAGCAGTATCTATTTATAATTAAAATATTTGATTAGTTGTTACTAAAAATACAAAATTGATCAAAAATTATTGTCTTTCGTTTCTACCTACCCATTTAACCTTTTCTTACCCACTTAGCAAAAAATACTTAATAAAATATAACAACGTACGCTACATCAAATAATCATTAGGTGCTAGGTATTGATCCGTAAGAAAATTTTAATAATTCACAAGAAAGATTACTTTTCACACAAAGGAAAAACAAACAAACACACTGAAACACCTTTTCAAATTTCAACGTTGCTTAAAACCTGATCTATTCTTTATTAGGTAAGTACTTACTTATGAAACTCTCTGAACAGTGTTGCCAGATATACGGATTTGTCCGTATTTATACGGATTTTGGAAGTCCAATCAGGATTAGTCACATCTACGGATTTTTATACGGATTTATTACATCTTAGACCCATACAGGCTCCATTGGTGCAAAAGTAGGCATTACACTGGCATCAAGTAGCACAGAGCTAAATCAAAATGATATCATAGCTTTCAAGTTACACTGTCTTAATTTTTATATTGAAGGAGCAAATAAAAATGGGTTACAACTTCAATGGCAATGTTTTGATACGAATGGAATTTTTGAGTCCAGACATAGTTGCATCAAGACAAATTTAATCTCTCGTAGATGCTGCTCTGCTCTTTCCACATATAATCAAAGTGCCGAAAATGTTCCAGATTTAGACTTATTTCCCATAATTTCCCTCACAAATTACAAATACGGATTTTATACGGATTTTCTAAGGGTAAAATACGGAATTTCCATGCTCTTCATATGGCAACACTGTCTCTGAAATCGACAGTCAGCTACACTATAATGATCCTAAGTGCCCGTTCACACATGCGACAGTCGGAAAGCCCTTTCACTCTGTTGGACAGAGAGAGTCCGATTATCGCCGAACAAATAGCGCGTGCGCACCAAAAAAGTCGCATGTGTGAACGGGGCCTTTGAATAAAATAATTTACTATAGCGACCACGAAAAAAAAATGTATCTTAAAATTTTACTAGTGAATGATAGCGAAAACTTAGACCCGGCTGGTGATAAGGAACATCTGACCTCGTTGAACTACACCACGTTGGCTTCTACCCGAGGTGGCGAAATTGTGAACCCCTTGTTTCGTTCATATATATTTTTGATTACTTGACTACTTTCGAGTAGCTTTAGCACCATCTATGACTATTGTAATGTTTTCATTTCGTATTTTTTTTTGTTCTTATTTAGACCTATGTTCCTTGAAGAAAGTTGTTTCTTATCGCCAGCTGGGTTTGAGTTTTCACATTCGTTCACAAGTAAAATTTTACCCAGTATTTAATAAAAGCTTTCTAAAGATTCGTAAAAATATGTTGGGAGGTAAGTATAACATCTTTGAAAACAATTACATCTATTCTACCTACTGTCGTAATATACGTTTCAACATCAATGCGAAGAAATATCAGCCCCATTACGCCAGGTGATACACTGCCAAGTTGTGCTGAGCACAACCTCCGTTGTAAGTAATGTTTTCATTTCGAAATTTATGCGCAAGCGCTTCATACAACAACGAAATGTCATTATGTCGACCGCTTCGTAATGCTCCGCGTTAAAGGGCGCTACACACCGGGCGCGTACGCGTGACGTACACGTCATCACGCGCGTAGAGATGACGTTGTATCGTATGGGATCGTATGAGATGACTACGTGCACGTCACGCATACGGGCCCGGTGTGTAGCGCCCTTAAGGGCCAAGCTCCACAGGAGTGTGTTCATGGTGTCATCTTTCGTAGCTCTTTCGTAGAACTTTTAAACTAGTCAGCTGTCAGTTCCATACTTTTGTCATTCTTTCAGGGACGTCATAGTGTAAAAGAGCGACGAAAGATAGCACCTTGAACGTACCCCTGAAAAGATCGTAAGCTGTTATCGATGCGACTCACGTGTGTAACTTTGTTTCTTATGTTTCATACATTTTAGGTATACAGTTACGTCTACAACGATCACTTGTTTGACAAATGCCATCTTACATCTCATTTCTTACGTCTCTTCTATGTAGTTTGCGCCCTAGGCAGTTCCACACTTCACGTCACAATTGGGAGTAGCCATTATGGTATTTTTTCAGTCAAGAAATTTAAGACAGGCAAGAATTACAAGATGTGACAACATGCGCGGAATACATTGAACTCGAATACCTACTTTTGCTTAACAACCTGAATTACTCTTACCTATAATATGATCACAAAACTCATAGACAGGTGTAAAAAAACTGCAAATATTTCAAGGAGCGAAGCAGCCCATGAAACTAAACAACTTATCCCAAGGAACATAGGTAATATGAAAAAAAAAAGATTTGCTCTTCATAAAACATGTCATATAAGTAGGTACAAATGTTTCAGAGCCGGTTGAGTCAATTTGTATGGGAGGTGCAAATTTTGTTTTTTATGTGTTTCGACCTAGTTCCTTGAGGAAACTTGTTTAGTTTTATGTTTTTTTTTATAACTTACATAAACACCAACAGAATTTGAATCCAACTCATACATAGCATTATTGTAATAACATATAACTCCTTCAGTGCCAACAACATCCAGCACGACTGCACCGCAATTTTCTTAAAAGACTTTATTCTCTCCACCCGTTTCATCAAAATACACCTTGTGGTGTTCATATAGGGTATATTTTGGGCCTGGTTATATTGTCGAAAGTGAAAAGTTGATCAGTGTTGGTGGTCGGGCCCCGGGCAGGTTCCCACGAGTATACAGCGTTGGAAAATTTATGTTCATGAACTGAGAAATCTGTCATAAGCGATACGAATGGCTCGGCTGAATCTGAAATAGCGTGAATAATTTTTCACGCGAAAGGATTTTTGCATTGCGTTTGCAGAAGCGTTGCACTCAGGAATCTGTCGGCCAAATAGAGTATAAAGATATGTCTTATTGAAATTGAAGATTGCAAAAATGTAAATGTAAAATGTCAAATACCTAGATCAGCAATAGGTACAAAAAATTAATAGCCTTGGCGTATCACTGCTGTAGATAATGCTGACAAACTTTGTTTGTAAATAAATGATAACAATATTTGTTTCAAAACGATATTAACTAAATTGGTCTTCAGCAAGGTTCTATACTTAAGGAAAAGGCACTCACAGACACCCAAGATTAGAAATGGGGTGGTGCTATTCTAAGTACATGCACGGCATAGGTATAAAATAAACTGGAAGGAACATTATTTATAACCAATTCCTATCAAAATTTCAATTCTGCGATACTTACCTAATATTTATTTTATTACTAAACATTACTTTCATTTTACGACTAAGGTAGGCGAAAAATATGAAAATGATATATTTTCTACAATGTTATTTCTGAGCATAGTCGTTTTTACAATATGTTTAACAAGTAAGTGTAATGATTGTATTTAATTCAAGTATTAAAACTGATATAAATACATATTAGAGACTCTAAAGATGAACTCTAAACAAAATTGTTTAGAGTCTCTATTATGTGTTAATATCCTAACCAAAAATTGGAAGATCTTGAGAAATCATACACCTACATACATATTTTTACTGTTTAAGATATTCAATGCAGTGAAGAGGATGAGGAACATAAATTGGAAGTTAAAAAAGGTCCTGAAGCACAAAAACATGATGATAACGGAGAAATTGGCCCTACAGCCTATGACATTGACATTGTCAAAACGTCAGAGATATTTGAGGACGACAAGAATAAACTTACAGCAAAAGGGAAAAAACCGGGGAGTCTTGAGCCAGGGTTTGATTTAACTCCAGAGGAGATGAGTAAATTTAAGATATGGCCTAATGGAATTATACCTTACTATATCGATGATATATCTTTTGGTAATTTTGTATTTATATTATATGCTATATACCTATATAATTTTGATATAAAATTCTTTTGAAAATGGGAAATAGGATGATACATATACGACAATGTTTTACGAAACACGTCATAAATACAAATATGTATATTTCCTCTTGTTTGTAATGTAATATTAGGGAAAGTCCTCCTAATATTTAAATGGTGCATGAAATGAAATTATGGCAATGACATGTGTCAGGAAACGGCAATAAAATCCGACCTTTCATACAAAGTCACGATTTACAGACTTTATAATTGCGATTGAAATTATTATATTAGTTTTTTTTAAGTTGATGCTCTACGGAGCATCTTCAGTTACATAATCTTTATGCACCCTTTTAGTATTCGGAGTAGTGTCCCTTACATCCTGTTTATGTAAAAATCAAAATTAGCGGAAACCTGTCTAGCTTGTTTGATTTTTCAGACAACAGATTTCGGGAAAGGCTTCGTAATCTTTTAACGGAGTTCAACCACATTACTAGTCTCAGTTTCACGGAACTCTCTGCTCCTCCCAAGGATGAGAATGAAAGATGGGTGTTGTTCATCAACCGACGCGGTGCACTGGCTTGCGAAGACTACACCACCAAAGACTTCACCAGCTCAGGAGTTCAGGTCTTGTAAACGAAAATTGAAAAATGTCAAGCGTTGACCGGGGATCGAAGTCGGGATATGTGGGATACCGTCCCATAACCCTGGCACTGTGGTACTTGTGGATCTTAGCGTGAAAGGCGACTAAGCAATGTTGCCGGGGACTGAGTCATGAAGGAACACTTTACCCTATGATTGCGGAATCTTACACTACACTCACCAAACCTTTATGTACGGTTCTTGACAGAAACAGGCTCATGACCACTAGAAAGACTTTAGGGGCTTATATGTGACTCGGTATACCAAAATATGTCATGAGACAGAAACAGACAGCTGTTAAAAGTCCATTTGCTTTAAATGCCACTTTAGCAAGTCAGTTCCATGCAAAATATGGCATTGTCTAAGGGAATGACGTTTTTAGAGCGGCAAAAGAACGGGCTAGGTGTCGCGAACTTTTGGAAATTGATTATTTAAGATATTATTGAGTTAAAACTGTTGACACGAAAAGAAGAATGAAGAGCGGCCCTATCCAAGCAAATTGAATGGACATTCATTTAATGTCTTAATTTGCAGCGTGTAGTTCTGGGATACGACTGCTTGGGCTCTGGTGGCGGCGCGCTGGCAGGAATGGTTCTGGCGATGGCAGGGATCCCTCCGCAACACAATTCTCCAGACAGAGACGACTACATCACCGTAGTCATGGATAACATTATACCTGGTATGAATTTTTGAGATTTTTCTTACTGCTGTAAAGTAATTGAGGTTTATACTACTACGGCCCACAAAATATGTAATGGTACAGTGCAGCTCACGACACAATATGACTCGAGCTGTGAATGTAGGTAAATCTCATATCATGTTCGTGGAATATGAGCTATCCAATCCAAAGTCTAACCCAGCCTCAGTTCTATTATACAAAATCTTGATATTTAACGTTATAACTATGTACTTAGTTATTTGCAGTTACCAAATCCACGTCTACTAAAAACATTTTTGCTTACAGAAAAGCGCGATCTTTTTCAAAAACTGCAAAACAGCGACTGGCTTTTTCATGATATCCCGTATGATTTTATCAGCGCTGGACATTACAATTTACACCAATATTCAATCAATGGATCTGCTACCATTATACCAAAGGTTTGTAAATAAGGCGCTTTACACACGTAACGTCCGTATCGACGTAATTTTTGCGATGCGCTATCGCAGTGTTAGGAAAATGCGAATTTTCAACTTAATCCCATAAATATGACGACGCATGCCCAACGGTGCGTTGACGGAAGCGCCTGTCAAATTGACTTCTTTGTCATTAAAACAGCGCAAAATAACGTCGAAACGGACGTTAAATATGTCAAGCGCCTTAACGTCGTAACACACTTGCGTATAGTCCAGTCGGAAAAGTTCTTAATTAATAATTATGTAATTTATATTTATATCATCAAAGATTTTTCGAGTTAGTTGTCTTGTCATAGTTATTGCATACAATCTATTTCCCGAAATCCCGACTAAACTATCCGCTGACTAGGTGAATCGCACACGCACTGGACGATAACGCGGTTCGTGACAGCTAAACGAGCATTAAAGATCTTTGGTGAAGAGAAATTGATGCGGCAACTGGTGCTAATATATGGATTTCAAACTTCTTTCATCAAAAACTGGACACGACACCACAAAAAATCATGCGGTTTGGTGCGTGTGAGAAGAGCCTCAGTTTTTACGTACCATACTCATGATAGCATTATTTTGAAAATGTCTTAACACCATTCTATTGTCAATGGCCTAATAAAATGTTATACCTAATATAATACCTATGCAGAATTTTGTATACGTCCAACATAAGATATCTACGTCAGAGAAAAAAAAAACATTATTCTCTTGGGGTACAGCAGGATGCGTGATAATGATTTTTCAGTTTGAAAATTTATTCGAATGTCGAGCACATTCATCATTAAAACCGGACCGGAAAATCGTGCGATGCGTGTGTGTGAACCTCCTTAGATTTTAATTTTCAAAAGGATATTCTTAGTAAGTAGATTTTTTATTTTAAATTTTACATTCTATGCCAAAAGAAGATGTTGTTTACATACCTATCCATCTGACTATCTATCTTGGGATACTTTAAGTCAGTGGGCTTATGATATGCACCGCTATTCCAATTTTATCTACCTACACCGTTATGAAAAAATTCTTCACTTGTTTTAATGAAATCCATTACGATTGAACAATGGACACGTCTGAAGTTTTTTCGAAATAAGTCTTTCTAAGATGCACGTCAAAAGGTATTAGCTGTTATTAATAAATGTGATGCTAAAGGTATTATTTTCATTTATACGTTACAGATAAAATCATATATTCATTACTCTATCGGCGAGAAAGATGGCATCAGCCCTAAAGACATTTGGAAAATCAAGATGCTGTACAACTTTATATCTTCAAATCGAGAAAAAGTTAACGCATCAGATTGTTCCCAAATATATAAACCTGGACCGAAATTTGATATTTTAAAAGCTACTTATAACATAAATAAGAAAAAAACTAATCCAAGACCAAAACCAAGCAAGTACTTGGGTGTGTCTCAAGGTCTTGGAAAGGCTGCTGCGATGCATAAGTCTAAATTGAGTTATTTGTCAGATTTTGATACGGACAACGAACGGAAAGGAAATAAACTATAAAGGTTAACCCAGGCCCGGATGTGAAATGGAAAATCAAACAACGATGCGCTTGTGAAAAGAAGTTTACAGATTTTGAAAATAATAACTACAGTAATAAAAAATATACATCAAATATTTGGTTATTTTATGTGTAAACGGAAAAATTTTGGAATCTAGTCGGTTGGTCACTGGGTTTTATTGACTTTTTTCGTCTTTTTCGAATCCTAAACCACCTACGGTTGAACCAGTATTCGACTATTGTTATTCTGTGACGGGAGCAAGCCCCCGCTTGTAGCGTAGCAAGCTATTTAGTTCACTTACAAAACTAATAATGGTTTATTTTCATTCTGTGAGGTGGGGGCCCTCTCAAAACCTATTGATAGCGATCTGAATACAAAATTCAAGCAGGGTCAAAAGCGCAAAGTCGCAGATTCTAATTAATAAAAAGAATATCAACAAAAAAGAATCACGTTTACTTTCCACCGTTTATATCTTTCTTCTTGGAATGTTGACGATTTTAGCGATGCTTGGGAGTTAAAATTTCTTGTACGTTTACCCCCTTTTTTATAATCTTTAACATAAAATGTAACAAAATACACTCTATGATCTTTTGTAATTTCAGAGAAAAGAATATATACGATATTCTATCGGTGAGAGGGATGGAATTAGCCCTAAAGATATTTGGAAAATCAAGATGTTGTACAATTTTATATCTTTAACTCGCAGAAAAGCTAAAGCATCAGATTGTTCTCAAATATTTAAGCCTGGATCTAAATTTGATAGATTCAGAGACACACAGAAATCAAAAGAGGATGATATTGAGCCAAGACAGAAACCAAGCAAGTACTTGGGCATAACAAAGGAAAATTCTGGCGATCAAAAAAAACCTTCCGGATTGGGAGTGCCACCATTGACAAAGAATAAACTTAAAAATGAATTTACAAAGTCGGAGCAAGTAAAGTTATTTAAAATACATGCAAACAAAAATAAATTGGCACATTCAGACAAAGCGTTTGTAAATTTTGGGGCGCTACCAGAGCTTGGATAAAAAAAGATGTCACATTTTATTACCTATTCAGGCAGGAAGTAGTTGACTCTATGTTAGTCGAATTGATTGTAGTAAATAAACAAAAGAATATCAAATACATTGATTTCTGTGTTTTTTTGTTCAGAGGTACACTTTTTAAATTAATAATATTGAATATTGTTCATGCATACATAACATGTTTGTATTCAGACTCAAAACTCAAACTCAAAATCATCACCGGTCTCTGCTTCACTTTTTCAAAGATTAAGAAATAAAACAAAAGGCACTTTATTTATTTTACAATTTCAGAGAAAAGAATATATTCACTATTCTATCGGTGAGAGGGATGGAATTAGCCCTAAAGATATTTGGAAAATCAAGATGTTGTACAATTTTATATCTTTAACTCGAAGAAAAGCTAAAGCTTCAGATTGTTCTCAAATATTTAAGCTTGGATCAAGATTTGACAGATTCAGAGACACTCAGAAATCAAAAGAGGATAATATTAAACCAAGACATAAACCAAACAAGTACTCGAAACTATATTACAGTGAAAATTTTCTAGGGGATATATCGAAGGCAAAAAAGGAACTGGGTAGTATGGAAGATTTTAATACAGATTCCGATAATAACATACATACAAAGCTGAAAGTACAAAAAATGAAAGCAAGACGACCCACTAAAATAAAACTTCTCAGTAATATAAAAATGCTGTCAGATTTTGATACAGATGCCTAATATATTTGAAAAATATAACACAGATTACCCATTTTGAAAATATTAGGCAAAGTTATTGTAGTATCTACCTGATCTATTCGAAAAAAAGAAAATTACAATTATTTGAATTGAGTGTTGTTTTACTTCAGTTTTTTATCAACATATATGTGGCTGAATCACTTAGCTTCTTTGAAAAATAATTAAGTGAATATAGATTATACAGGATGTAAAAAAATCAACTGCAAACATTTTAAGGGGTGAATCAGCCCATGAAACTGAACAACTTTCCCCAAGGAACATAGGTCGAAATATGAAAAAACAATTTGGACCTCCCATACAAATTGACTCGGCCGGCTGATACATTTTGTATGGGAGGTCCAAATTTTTTCTTCATATTAAGACCTATGTTCCTTGGGGAAAGTTGTTCAGTTTCACGGGCTGGTTCACCCCTTAAAATATTTGCAGATTATTTTTTTACACCTTATATAAATGTGAATACAGAGCATTTAAGAGCGCATGTGGTTATTTTAGTCTAAAACGTATTCCCCTGTACCTATAGTATTGCCTATAGCTTAGTTTGCTCTGGGTCACTGACAATTTAGATAGATATAGGTATTATACAATTATAGTTAAAAATCTTTTGAAATTTCCAAATTCTTAGTATAAGAACCTATTTTCTAGTGTATCTACCGTATCTAAAAAAAACTGTATCTAATTTAAAATTAGAACCTAATAAATTCTGTCGAAACAAGAAACATATTCATATAACATTATATTGTATGTATAAAACAAGATGTAAATGATTTTGTATAATTTGTGGTATCATCATGCGGTTTATCAATTTAAATCAAGATTTTATGACAAAAGTTTTTATCCGTATCACCGCACACCAAAACTACATACTTACCATACGTACACACATCATGCCTTTTTACCTTGTGGGGTTGGCAAAGCAACAGTCGAAAATATGGTTGTTATTGACATAATATATTTGGGGACCGTTTTAGGTCTTCCTGTCCTGTTACAGGTTGTGATACACATAAAGCCCTCGACTCCATCAATCGCCTTTTACGACACCCACAGGAAAGAAATGGGGTGATGCTATTCCCGGCACAACACCAATGTGGTGGAGGAGCAGGTAGAGTAAAATATCATCATCATTGGCCTCATACGTCTGTGTCAGACGATTTATTCAGTGTCTGAAGCAAGATTTTTCATGGCTGTATAAGCCGATACGGGAGCGACATGGCATTTTGCATGCTCTCCACAGACACTGCGTTGCCTGGGATGCAATACCTAAGGAAAACGCAGGGCTGCCCAGGACTTGTGACACCCTCTCGGGAAAAAGGAAAGGGAAGGGGTGGTGCTATGCTATTCTACTCTGCCGGCACCACACGGCAGTAAAATACGTTACACGGTAATCCAAAAAAATGCAATAAACAATAAAAATATCGTTTACCTACACGGTAATAAGATTTTCCAAGCGTTTGCGAAACATTTTGAGTCATGGTGAAATGATATTGGCGACTTAGTTTTACTTTATACCATGTTTCGCAAGAAAGAGCCTAGTAAATATATTTTTTCGTTTGTAATTGTGTTGCTACTAGAATGTTAGTTTCTTTATTACCTACTTTTTTGTAACTGAACTACCTACGCAATGCCAACTTCTTTTGAAGAGACAGGTTGTCAGCCTGTTGGCTCCTACGACATCCGAGAAAAGAAATCGGATGATGGATGATATTCTAATCTGGCACCGTAAATAAAGTATTGCACATAGAAAAAAATATTGCATTCGTAGTGTGAAATTTTACTGGTGGCCGACAGCAAAAACTCAGAACCATCTGGTGATAAGGAATAACTTTCCTCAAAGAACCTAGGACGAAAAATGTAAAAAAAGAAAAATTTGGTCCTCCTATACAAAATTGACAGCTGACCTATGTTCTTAAGGGAAAGTTGTTTCGCTATTGGACACCAGTCAACTTTTACCCAGTATAGGTATTTATAATAAATTGAAATAAGATTGTTAATTTTCTTTTACAGATTGTACATGCGAACTTGTTATCAAAGAAGAAATTTCAGATATAGAGATGATACATACTGATAATGAAGGTACTTATAGCTCTGGTTTTATGCCTGGAACCACCATTAGTTAATTTAGTAAATGCATTTCTTTCTGCAGCTGAATTACTGAAGGTCTCCTTAGAAAATTCTGAGTTACCAGAAAAGATCAGCAACCTTAAAGATTCTATTGAAAATTCTAACTCGTCTGAGAAGATCAGCAAGCTAAAAAACTCCCTAGAAAACCCTGATTCAAGCAAGCTAAGTAAAGCAAGACCAATCTCACGATTATGGACAGAAGAAGAAATCCAAAGATTTAAATTATGGCCGCGTGGTGTCATGCCGTACTACATAGATGACTTTTCTTTTGGTAAGTACTATAATTTAGAATTTGTAGGTTTGTTCTTTTGTATGAGAGGAGCTTTCGTATGTTATTATAACTACGATAACTTATTACAGTAAAGTTCAGTCCCGGAATATATGACGAAGGCATATGACACCTTCTGCCTTCATATTTTGACGTCATATTTAAACAATCAAATATTCTTTATAATCATAAATACTGAGGTGTTAGTTCATCATTTATCAAAGATCTTTGTTTAATTATTTATATAATACAGGAAAATACTAAAATATTTTACCTATTTTCATTCAAACTCTGCGATAAACTCAAATGCAACAATCATTTATAATTTTCAAAGTATTACACGTTTCCGCCTTGACAAGTGCGTTTATCCACATTTAGCTTATAGTCATGTCTCACATAATTTCAAACTTGTTAGAAACCTAATAGTTACTAAGCAAATATCCAATTTATTGTCTGCCGAAGACAAGGTGTTCCGAGACCGGATCCGCTCGTTCCTAGAGGAGACCACAGACAAGACTGGTCTGCAGTTTCTCGAGATGCCAAGTCCACCTGACAACCAGGACGACTCCAGATGGGTGTTCTTCATCAACCGCAGGGCCGTCCTGGAATGTCCCGATGTGAAGATTGGTGATTTGACCAATACAGGAGCACAGGTAAGTTTCGATTCGGCTGTTAAACTTGTAAGAGTCGCTAGATACTGACGTTGGCGGAAGAAAATCCGTTCCACACAGAAAAAGATAGCAGAAGTGCCTCCTCAACACAACGCTCCGGACAGAAACAAACACATAGAAGTCTTATTTGTCAAAAAGAGACAGCTATATAAATGTAGTTGCTTGTTTCACAGCGCGTGGTGCTAGGATACGACTGCCTAGGCGCGGGCGGTGATGAACTCGCGGCGACAATTTTGGCCCTAGCAGGAGTACCCCCTCAACACAACGCTCCAGACAGAGAAAAACACATAGAAGTTCTATTTGACAATATTATGCCAGGTAATTTTTCAGATCAGAACCAACAAAAGTCTGATATATTCTGATTACCCCAAGCACAGAATATTTATAGTACCTACTAGCTCAAGTCAAATTTCATCATCGCAGACGAAAAAATCTCTATGTAGTTATAAGAATACTGCCACCCCCAGTACACTCATTGTGTTTCGTAAAAGACGACGTAGTGTTTTGGACCTCGGCTGAATATCTGTCGGTTATGGTCTAATGCATGGTGGCGGTGATATCACCTACAATAGCATTTCCAAAGAGGGTTGACGCCAGGCAGGCGGCCGGTCATAAAACTTTGCCAAATCCTTTTGCCACATGTTTTTGTGTTAAAACAATACATGTTGCGCCGACCCCAACTGGTTTTTGATATAAAGGCAGGAAAATGATAATGATTGAATCGATTTACAGAAAAGCATGATCTATTCAGAACAGTGCCAAATGAACAGTGGCCGTTCAAAGAAAATTTTAAATATGATTTTGAGAGCGCCGGCCATTACGACTTCTTCCAACACACCAAAAATGGTAAACAGACAATAAAACCAGTGGTAAGTTTAAGTTATTTTTACCTTATTATTTTCTTTTCGTCGTTTGAATTTTTTCTCATTGTTTCAATCTGCCTATTCCTTTCCTTAATCAAAGAATTTGCTCTTCATTATACCTACTCAATACTTTACAAGAATAATTTAAGATTAGTATCCTTGTAGCGTCACTCTTCACTTCCTGATAGTGATGTGAAAGGATTGTCACCGACTGATATTTCTAAACTAAGATTCCTGTATGATGCCATGTCCCAGAAACCTAAAGCGAATATATCAAAAGACTGTTCTAAAATGTTCAAACTCGGTAGTGCACAACCAGATGTTTCTGTCGTGGATACCGATGTACCTGTTGTGGATACTGATGTAAAACCCAAAATAATGGCAAAAAAACTCTCAGTAATAGGGAAGAAAAGTAGAGCACTTATGGCTGCACTACATAAAAAATTAAAAGGAAAAGTCGAAGGAAGCCTAGATTTTGATACAGATGCAGATAGTTAGGGTTGTATCCCATCTGCATATAATTCTGCTGTGTATTTTTTTATTGAGTGAAGTCCACGTGTTGTAACACTGTAACTGATGATCACACTATGAATCTCAACATCTTTTGTTACGCAACAAAATTTGGAAAGATGAAAGAAAAGAACCGTTGGAAACTTGAAATATAGGTACTTACTTTGCAAACTAATTGCTCCACAGAAAAAAATACGTTATCGTTGTCTGATCACACTAAAGTTTTCAGTGCTTTGGTAATATATTCTATCAATTAAAAACCGTGTTTTTATTTCGTTACTATTTGTTTAAACCGTTACACAACGTTTTCGTGGAATTCGCCACCTACCTAAAGATGTAAGATTATCTAATCATAGATAGGTATCAATTAATGATTTGGGAATAGGTAGGTATGAAATGAATATGAAAACGTTAAAATAATAGAAAATATTTTAAACAATTGTCACTTTTCTTTTGACTTTTAGTCATAGAAGTTTATGAAAATTTAACACTATAGGCACGTTTCGCACAAAACTTCGCAGAACCATTTAAATTGACAGTTATGGTACCCTTATTTTCCAAGCGTCGCTTTCGTTTGACGGCGTCGTTGTCGCGACGGTCTTGTGGAAAATCCCGACCGCATCCCATACAAACTCTAAGCTTCTCAGCGCGCTGTCAACGTGACGGCGTCGTGGCGCGCCGCAACGACGCCGACGCTCGGTCTTTCTGGTTCCCCATACAAACCAGTCATTTGACTTTTGCTTGGTTTTTAAGCCTATCTTTACAATTTTCGGTATCTTTTATCGTGGTTTGGATGTCCCTCGTCTGCAGCAGAGCTGGTCACAGCTGTCAGTCCCAGCCGAACTGATGTTGCAGGTGCCGAGGGAACCAGTCTTTAAGTCGGGGTAGCAGAAGTCTGGGGATTCTTCGGAGTATATGATGTTCTATGTATAAGCTGACACCAGGGTTCATCGGGTCATTGGACAACTTGGTGTCCCACTCGAAGAAGAAGAAGAAGACTCCCTCAATCGCCTTTTACGATACCCACAGGAAAGAAATGGGGTGATGCTATTACTGGCACAACACCAATGTGGTGGAGGAGCAGGCAGAGTAAAATACGTTACATGGTAATTCAAACAAGTAGATGTGTTAAAAAATAAAAATCCGACTGCGGTAATTTTAAGGTAGTATTTTGCTGTAAAAATCCGCCATCTTGAATCTAGGTATAATTTTTTAATATAGCCAGTGTCACTCGCGCTGCTGTGACGAATCTAACGACACCTCATATGTATGTCAAAATCCAGCTATCCGTTTGGGCTGTAAAAAAGATGTTTCTTGTTCACATACATACATTTTTTTTTTTTTTTTTTTATGTAGCCTGTATAGTGTCCCACTGCTGGGCAAAGGCCTCCCCTCTTTTACGCCACTCATCCCGATCTTGGGCTTCCGATTGCCAGTTCTGGAGAAAGGCTTCTATATCATCGTGCCATCTTCTCCGAGGCCGCCCGCGACGACGACGACCATCTTGTGGTATCCATTTAGTGGCTAAAATAGCCCACCTGTCGGGATGCATTCGACAGACGTGTCCTGCCCAGTCCCACTTCAGCTGTGCGGACTTTTTGCCGACGTCTATGATTCCAGTCTTAGAGCGCAGGGTTGTGTTCCTAACACGGTCGATCCTTTTAACACCCAGGATACTGCGCTCCATGGCACGTTGGCAAACCTTGAGTTTGGACTTTTGAGCCTCAGTCAGAGACCACGTTTGTGCGCCGTACGTAAGGACGGGCAGAATACACATGTCGACTAGTTTTCGCTTCAGTGTAAGAGGAAGGTCTCCCTTCATCAGCTCTTTCATGGACCAGTAGCTCTTCCAGGCGTTCTGGATTCGTCTTTCGACCTCTTTGTCCTGCCTGTTGTTGAAGGATGCTATCTGGCCCAAGTAAGTGTATTCGTCGACATAATGTATTATCTGCCCGTCTACTTTCACATTTAGTTTGGTACTATTGCACATGAGCTGGGTCTTTGTCATGTTCATTTTAAGTCCAACTTCAAGGCTTGCCACACTTATCTCTTGCAGCATGGTTTCGAGTTCCGCGGCTGAAGTGGAGAACAGAACGATATCGTCTGCAAAGCGGAGGTTAGTTAGTTGTTTATCACCGATTTTGATGCCTTTGGATGACCACGATGGCGAAAGCTTTTTAAATATTTCTTCTAATGCAGACGTGAAAAGTTTTGGTGATACATACATACATACTCTCGGAAAATATAATCCTCCTTCTGAGGCAGTCGGGAAAATACGTTACATGGTAGGTATTATAAAAAATGCAATAAACAATAAAAATATCGTTTACCCACACGGTAATGAGATTTTCCAAGCCTTTGCGAAACATTTTGAGTCATGGTGAAATGATATATCGGTGACTTTGTTTTTTAACTTAAACCATGTTCCGCAAGAAAGAGCCTATTAAATATATTTTTGTGTTTGTAATTGTGTTGCTACTAGAATGTAAGTTTCTTTATTACCTACTTTTTTAGTAAGTGTATTACCTACGCAATACCAACTTCTTTTAAGGAGACAAGTTGTCAGCCTGTCTGCTCCTACGACACCCGAGAAAAGAAGTCGGATGATGGATGATATTCTAATCTGATACCGAAAAGAAAGTATTGCACATAGAAAAAAAATTGCAATCGTAAGGTGAATTTTACTAGTGACCAATAGCAAAAACTCAGTACCATCTGGAGATAAGGAATAACTTTCCCCAAAGAACCTAGGACGAAAAATGAAAAAAAAAATTGTCCTCCTATACAAAATTAAATTGACAGCTGATTTGAATTACTTTGGGAGGCCCATTTTTTTCATATTTGGACCTATGTTCTTTGGGTAAAGTTGTTCCTTATCACCAAATGGTTCTGAATTTTCGCTAATGGAGAGAAAATTTCAATTTTCTTTTACAGTTTGTATATGCGAACTTGTTATTAAAGAAGAAATTTCAGATATTGAGATGATGCATACTGATAATGAAGGTACGTATCGCTCTGGTTTTATGTCTGAAACCGCCCTTAGTTTTTTTAGTAAGAATGCATATCTTTCTGCAGCTCCAAATAATGAACTACTGAAGGACTCTACAGAAAATTCTGAGTTGCCTGAAAAGATCAGCAACCTTAAAGATTCGATTGAAAATTCTAACTCGTCTGAGAAGATCAGCAAGCTAAAAAAGTCCATAGAAAACCCTGATTCAATCAGCAAGCTAAGTAAAGAAAGACCAATCTCACGACTATGGACAGAAGAAGAAATCCAAAGATTTAAATTATGGCCGCGTGGTGTCATGCCGTACTACATAGATGATTTTTCTTTTGGTAAGTATTAGAATTTAGAATTTGTAAGTTTGTGCTTTTGTATAAGAGAAGCTTTCGTATGTTATGTTAACTAAAATATTTTGTCGAAGTAAAAAGTTCAGTCCCGGAATATGATGAAAACATATGACATCTTCTACCTCGTTTACAAAAACCTTTGACGTCATGTTCAAACAATCAACAATTCTGCTGAAATACTCAAATTTTAGTTTGTTCATAATGTCAAAGATCTTTATTGATTTATTTATGTAGGTATAAACCTATGGTATAAACAGAAAAATCAAATATTTGATCCCATTACCTATTATTTTAAATATGTTTTAAATTATTTATTCAAACTCTACGATCACTGTCTAAAAGTACTTAAAAAATTGTCTGACTGTAATTTGTTTACGCTCTGCCTCCCCCTCAAGGAATATAAGTGGGCGTGATATATTATGTAACTTTACGATCATCACCAATATTAAATTTGTTATCTGCCGAAGACAAGGTGTTCCGAGACCGGATCCGCTCGTTCCTAGAGGAGACCACAGACAAGACTGGTGTGCAGTTTCTCGAGATGCCAAGTCCACCTGACAACCAGGACGACTCCAGATGGGTGTTCTTCATCAACCGCAGGGCCGTCCTGGAATGTCCCGATGTGAAGATCGGTGATTTGACCAATACAGGAGCACAGGTAAGTTTCGATTCGGCTGTTAAACTTGTAAGAGTCGCTAGATACTAACGTTGGCGGAAGAAAATCCGTTCCACACAGAAAGAGATAGCAGAAGTGCCTCCTCAACACAACGCTCCGGACAGAGACAAACACATAGAAGTCTTATTTGTCAAAAAGAGACAGCTATATAAATGTAACTGCTTGTTTCACAGCGCGTGGTGCTAGGATACGACTGCCTAGGCGCGGGCGGTGATGAACTCGCGGCGACAATTTTGGCCCTAGCAGGAGTACCTCCTCAACACAACGCTCCAGACAGAGACAAACACATAGAAGTTCTATTTGACAATATTATGCCAGGTAATTTTTCAGATCAGAACCAACAAAAGTCTGATATATTCTGATTACCCCAAGCACAGAATATTTATAGTACCTACTAGCTCAAGGCAAATTTCATCATCGCAGACGAAAAGATCTCTATGTAGTAACACAGTAGTAATAAGAATACTGCCACCCCCAGTACACTCATTGTGTTTCGTAAAAGACGACGTAGTGTTTTGGACCTCGGCTGAATATCTGTCGGTTATGGTCTAATGCATGGTGGCGGTGATATCACCTACAATAGCATTTCCAAAGAGGGTTGACGTCAGGCAGGCGGCCGGTCATAAAACTTTGCCAAATCCTTTTGCCACATATTTTTGTGTTAAAACATTACATGTTGCGCCGACCCCAACTGGTTTTTGATATAAAGGCAGGAAAATGATAATGATAGAATCGATTTACAGAAAAGCATGATCTATTCAGAACAGTGCCAAATGAACAGTGGCCGTTCAAAGAAAATTTTAAATATGATTTTGAGAGTGCCGGCCATTACGATTTCTTCCAACACACCAAAAATGGTAAACAGACAATAAAACCAGTGGTAAGTTTAAGTTATTTTTAGATTTGATCTAGTTTTTTATTTTAGTTTTTATTTCGTTTCATTTTCTTTTTGTCTAGTTTTCATCTGTGTACTCCTCTTCTACTTAAAATATTAATTAAAAAATTTGCTCTTCTTACCTATCCGATACTTCACAAGAAAAAATAATTATTTGTATCCTTGCAGCGTCACTCTTCACTTCCTGATAGTGATGTCAAAGGATTGTCACCGACTGATATTTCAAAACTAAGATTCCTGTATGATGCCATGTCCCAGAAACCTAAAGCGAATATATCAAAAGACTGTTCTAAAATGTTCAAACTTGGGAGTGCACAGTCAGATGTTTCTGTCGTGGATACTGATGTACCAGTTGTCGTGGATACTGATGTAAAACCCAAAATAATGGCAAACAAACTTAGGCAAGTAGGAGGGAAGAAAAATAGAGGACTTTCGGCTTCACCACAACAAAAATTAAAAGGAAGAATTCAAGGAAGCTTAGATTTTGATACAGATGCAGATCATTAGGGTCGTATGCCATCTATGTGCATATATTTCAGCTGCATATTTTTTATTTAGTAAACACCGCGCGGGTTGTAAGGGATAGGTACCGAAAACTTTGCAGTTGTGATCAGACCTCAACAACTTTTGCTATAGATCAACATTTTGGAAAAAACGATGAGATGAACTTAAGGAAACTCGAACTATACTTATTTTGCAAAGTAAATGTTCCACAGAAAAAAAAACATGTCATCATGTTTTCATGATGACATGTTTTTTTCATGGTGAAAATTCAGTGTGATCATGTCATCATGATCACACTCAATTCAAAACCGTGTTATTATCTCGTTACTTTTTGCTTAAACAGTTTTACAACGTCTGAACTTAATCTAAATACAGGGTGTTAGGGACGGTGTACCAAAAACTTTGCAGGCATGATCAGACCATCAAACTGAACAACTTTTACTATGGAGCCAATGGTGGGAAACGAAAAAATTTTTTCGGCCTCCCATACAAAATTTACGATCAGCTGACTGACTTTGTATGCGAGGTCGGAAAATGTTTTTCGTTTCCCACCATTGGCTCCATAGTAAAAGTTGATCAGTTTCATGGTCTGAGCACGCCTGCAAAGTTTTCGTTACACCGTCCCTAACACCCCGTATATGCCGACCTAAAAATATAGGATTACCTAATCGATACCAATTTATGTTTTTGAAATAAGTAGGTTATTAAATTAATAATATTAAACATTTCAAACAATTGTCACTTTTCTTTTGATTTTTAATCATTGACGTTTATTAAAATAGCGATTTAATATAAACATATTCTTTAACACTAGAGGCACGTTTGTATATCTCGTTTGACGTGGCACGTTTCGCACAGAACTTCGCAGCACCATTTGAATTGACAGTTACAATTTTCGGTTTCTTTTATCGTGGTCTGGATGTACCCTCGTCTGCAGCAGAGCTGGTCACAGCTGTCGGTTCCTGCCGAGCTGATGTTGCATTGCCAGCCTTCGGTGCCGAGGGAACCAGTCTTCAAGTTGGGGTAGCAGAAGTCTGGGGATTCTTCGGAGTATAATATGATGTTCTATGTATAAGCTGACACCAGGGTTCATCGGGTCATTGGACAACTTGGTGTCCCACTCGAAGAAGAAGACTCCCTCAATCGCCTTTTACGACACCCGCAGGAAAGAAATGGGGTGATGCTATCACCGGCACAACACCAATGTGATGGAGGAGCAGGCAGAGTAAAATACGTTACATGGTAATACAAACAAGTAGATATGTGTTAAAAAACAAAAACCCGACTGCGGTAATTTTAAAGTAGTATTTTGCTTTAAAATATCTGCCATCTTGAATATATACTTTTTTAATATAGCCAGTGTCACTCGCGCTGCTGAGACGAATCTAACGAAACCTCATATGTCAAAATCCAACTAAATATTTCGGCTGTAGCCCGTGAAAAAGAATTTTTTCTTGTCCACATACATACCTACTCTCGAAAAACATAACCTTCCTTCTGAGGCAAGCAAGTAAAAATGCAATAAACAATAAAATATCGTTTACCTACACGGTAATAAGATTTTCCAAGCGTTTGCGAAACATTTTGAGTCATGGTGAAATGATATCGGTGACTTAGTTTTTTAACTTAAACCATGTTCCGCAAGAAAGATCCTAGTAAAGATATTTTTGCGTTTGTAATTGTGTTGCTACTAGAATGTAAGTTTTTACCTACTTTTTGTAACTGAATTACCTACGCCACCAACTTCTTTTGAGGAGACAGGTTGTCAGCCTGTCGGCTCCTACGACACCCGAGAAAAGAAGTCGGATGATGGATGATATTCTAATCTGACACCGGAAAAAAAGTATTGCACATAGAAAAAATATTGCATTCGTAAGGTGAAATTTAATAGTGACCGATAGCAAAAACTCAGAACCATGTGGAGATAAGGAATAACTTTCCCCAAAGAACCTAGGACGAAAAATGAAAAAAAAAATTGGTGCTCCTATACAAAATTGACAGCTGATTTGAATTACTTTGGGTGGCCCATTTTTAGGGTTTCGTAGTCTACTAGAAACCCTTATAGTTTCGTCATGTCTGTCTGTCTGTCTGTCTGTCTGTCTGTCTGTCTGTATGCCGCGCCCTCATATCTTCGTCAGTTTAAGAGCTATTAACATGAAATTTGGTAAGAAGATAGATCGTGTTGACCCAAATATAGAAATGTTAAGAAAAAAATATTTTAAATGTTTTTTGGACCCCCTCCCATACAAGTGAAAGGGGGGCAAAAAATTTTTTTTTCTTCTGTAATATTGAGTAGGGTATCGTTGAATAGGTCTTTTAAAACTAAGATGAGGTTTCTTTGAATCAAAGTCACTTAAATGTTTCTGTCACGAGATATTTGCTTTTAAAAAGGGCGTTTTTGACCCATAATTTGTTCCAGCTGTAACTTCTAAAGTATAAACGCTAAAAATTTGAAACAATTATGGAATATAGCTTACTATCTGAAGTTACAATGAAAACTATAACGGATATTGTACCCTGAAAGGTTTCAGAAAAAATCGAGTTTTTCTATTTGCGGTTGGTCATCATAGTGCTGCTAACAAACCAGCAACAAAATTAAGTTTGTAATGCTGAAAAACCTGATATTTAAACGTTGACTACGAAACCCTATTTGTGGGCGTGTCTGACACGCTCTTGGCCGGTTTTTTTCATATTTAGACCTATGTTCTTTGCCTTATCACCAAATGGTTCTGAATTTTCGCTAATGGAGACCAGTAAAATTTCACCCAGTATATTTCTAATAAATTGAAATGAAAATTTTAATTTCCTTTTACAGTTTGTACATGCGAACTTGTGATTAAAGAAGAAATTTCAGATATTGAGATGATGCATACTGATAATGAAGGTACGTAAAGCTCTGGTTTTATGTCTGAAACCGCTCTTAGATTTTTTAGTAAGAATGCATTTCTTTCTGCAGCTCCAAATAATGAACTACTGAAGGACTCTTCAGAAAATTCTGAGTTGCCTGAAAAGATCAGCAATCTTAAAGATTCCATTGAAAATTTTAACTCGTCTGAGAAGATCAGCAAGCTAAAAAACTCCGTAGAAAACCTTGATTCAATCAGCAAACTAAGTAAAGCAAGACCAATCTCACGATTATGGACAGAAGAAGAAATCCAAAGATTTAAATTATGGCCGCGTGGTGTCATGCCATACTACATAGACGATTTTTCTTTTGGTAAGTACTAGAATTTAGAATTTTTAAGTTTGTGCTATTATAGAGCTTTCGTATATTTTGATAACCAAAATAACTCATCGTAGTAAAGTTCAGTCCCGGAATATATGACGAAGGCATTTGACACCTTCTACATTGTCTACAAAAATCTTTGACGTCATATTTAAACAATCAAAAATTCCTCATAAATACTGAGGTATTTGTTCATCCTTATGTCAAAGTTAATTAATTCATATAATAAACAGGAAAATACTAAAATATTTGATCCTATTTTCATTCAAACTCTGCGATAAACTCAAATGCAACAATCACTTGTAATTTTTATAGGTAGTATAACGCGTTTCCGCCTTGACAAGTGAGTTTATCCACATATATAGGGTGAAATTTTACTAGTGACCGATAGGGAAAACTCAGAACCGGCCCGTGATATGGAACAACTTTCCCCAAGGAACAAAGGTCAAAATCCGAAAAAAAATTTGGACCTCCCATAGTAACTCAAATCAGCTGATCGGCAATTTTGTATGGGAGGTCCAAATTTTTTTTTCGGATTTCGACCTATGTTCCCTGGGGAAAGTTGTTTCTTATCACCAGCTGGTTCTGAGTTTTCGCTATCGGTAACTAGTAAAATTTCACCCTATATAGTTTATAGTCATGCATGTCTAAGTATAAACAGTTTAATTTATAGTTTAAATATTAGCACGTAAGTTTGTAATTGTATATTAACACATCAAGTCGTTCTGTTAAATAAAGATGTATTGTCGTAGAAAACAGTTTATCAAATATTCAATTTGTTTTCTGCCGAAGACAAGGTGTTCCGAGACCGGATCCGCTCGTTCCTAGAGGAGACCACAGACAAGACTGGTCTGCAGTTTCTCGAGATGCCAAGTCCACCTGACAACCAGGACGACTCCAGATGGGTGTTCTTCATCAACCGCAGGGCCGTCCTGGAATGTCCCGATGTGAAGATCGGTGATTTGACCAATACAGGAGCACAGGTAAGTTTCGATTCGGCTGTTAAACTTGTAAGAGTCGCTAGATACTGACGTTGGCGGAAGAAAATCCGTTCCACACAGAAAGAGATAGCAGAAGTGCCTCCTCAACACAACGCTCCGGACAGAGACAAACACATAGAAGTCTTATTTGTCAAAAAGAGACAGCTATATAAATGTAGTTGCTTGTTTCACAGCGCGTGGTGCTAGGATACGACTGCCTAGGCGCGGGCGGTGATGAACTCGCGGCGACAATTTTGGCCCTAGCAGGAGTACCTCCTCAACACAACGCTCCAGACAGAGACAAACACATAGAAGTTCTATTTGACAATATTATGCCAGGTAATTTTTCAGATCAGAACCAACAAAAGTCCGATATATTCTGATTACCCCAAGCACAGAATATTTATAGTACCTACTAGCTCAAGTCAAATTTCATCATCGCAGACGAAAAGATCTCTGTAGTAATAAGAATACTGCCACCCCCAGTACACTCATTGTGTTTCGTAAAAGACGACGTAGTGTTTTGGACCTCGGCTGAATATCTGTCGGTTATGGTCTAATGCATGGTGGCGGTGATATCACCTACAATAGCATTTCCAAGGAGGGTTGACGTCAGGCAGGCGGCCGGTCATAAAACTTTGCCAAATCCTTATGCCACATGTTTTTGTGTTAAAACAATACATGTTGCGCCGACCTCAACTGGTTTTTGATATAAGGGCAGGAAGATGATAATGATTGAACTGATTTACAGAAAAGCATGATCTATTCAGAACTGTGCCAAATGAACAGTGGCCGTTCAAAGAAAATTTTAAATATGATTTTGAGAGTGCCGGCCATTACGATTTCTTCCAACACACCAAAAATGGTAAACAGACAATAAAACCAGTGGTAAGTTTAAGTTATGTTTACCTAAATATTTTCTTCTGATCGTTCGAATTTTTTCTCCTAGTTTCCATCTGCCTACTCTTACTCTACTTAAAATATTAATTAAAAAATTTGCTCTTCTTACCTATCCGATACTTAAAAAGAAAAAATAATTATTTGTATCCTTGCAGCGTCACTCTTCACTTCCTGATAGTGATGTCAAAGGATTGTCACCGACTGATATTTCAAAACTTAGATTCTTGTATGATGCCATGTCCCAGAAACCTAAAGCGAATATATCAAAAGACTGTTCTAAAATGTTCAAACTTGGGAGTGAACAACCAGATGTTTCTGGTGTGGATACTGATGTACCTGTCGTGGATACAGATGTAAAACCCAAAATAATGGCAAAAAAACTTAGTCAAGTAAGAGGGAAGAAAAGTAGAGGACTTTCAGCTTCACCACAACAGAAATTAAAAGGAAGAATCGAAGGAAGCTTAGATTTTGATACAGATGCAGATCATTAGGGTCGTATCCTATATATCATCTATGTGCATATATTTCAGCTGCATATTTTTTATTTAGTAAACACCGCACGGGTTGTAAGGGATAGGTACCGAAAACTTTGCAGTTGTGATCAGACCATGAACCTCAACAACTTTTGCTATAGATAGATCAACATTTTGGAAAAAACGACGAGATGAACTTAAGGAAACTCGAACTATACTTATTTTGCAAAGTAAATGTTCCACAGAAAAAAAAATGACGTTTTTTTCATGATGAAAATTTAGTGTGATCATGTCATCATGATCACGCTCAATTCAAAACCGTGTTATTATCTCGTTACTTGTTGCTTAAACCGTTTACAACGTCTGAACTTAATCTAAATACCTATATGCCGACCTAAAGATATAGGATTACCTGATCGATACCAATTTATGTTTTTGAAATAAGTAGGTTATAAAATTAATAATATAAAACATTTCAAACAATTGTCACTTTTCTTTTGACTTTTAATCATTGATGTTTATTAAAATAGCGATTTAATATTAAACAAATTCTTTAATACTAGAGGCACGTTTGTATATCTCGTTTGACGTGGCACGTTTCGCACAAAACTTCGCAGCACCATTTAAATTGACAGTTACAATTTTCGGTTTCTTTTATCGTGGTCTGGATGTACCCTCGTCTGCAGCAGAGCTGGTCACAGCTGTCGGTCCCTGCCGAGCTGATGTTACATTGCCGGCCTTCGGTGCCGAGGGAACCAGTCTTCAAGTTGGGGTAGCAGAAGTCTGGGGATTCTTCGGAGTATATGATGTCTCTCTTGCCAGGGCGTTTGATGTTGGCACTCTCTGGCAGGAAACTGTCGCCGTCATTGCTGGCTATTACCTAAAGAAAAAAGAATATTGAGCTAAGTAATAAACAATGAAAGAGATTTGTCTAATCCTAATTCTAGCTAAATTTCGTAGGAAAAATAGTTTAGTGTCATGGGCTGGATGGTACTATATTCAGCATGTGAGTTTACATCGTTTAGGTGCATAATTTGTGTGTAGGTATACCTTCGCAGCGCCCTCGAATCTGTCTCTGAGTCGATCCCCCACCTCTCTGAAAGTAGGCATCCTCCACCAGCAAGTCCTCAAAGTACAGGAACCTGATAGTCCATGGCACTTGCATTCCACTTTCATGTTGTTCTTGATTGCCTGCAACAATTTATTATTTTTTGCTAAAATCTACACTGCATGACTTTTATAGACTTTTTATACCTAATGATGATGCTGGGAACTTAAAACTTAACCTACTGCAGCATTGAAAAATCACAAGGAGTAAACGCAGTGGTAAAGTCAAGCTTGGCGCAAAGTAATAATTTATTGACCAAGAAAGATAGGTTCTTATGCTCTATAGTGAGTATGTATATATTGAACCAGCAGTGAACTTTAATAGCAGTTACAGTTAAGAGGAAAAACACCGCTCAAATGGAACCACACAGTACAACAGGCAACCAAGGCCCACTGCAGGGGCCCAGTGCATATGGCACAAGATCAAACAACCTGGAAAAGTTTGGTGGAGCAGGAGCTCCACATGGTCACGTCCCTTAGAATTGGGGCATCGATTTAGAAGAAGATGAAGTCAAGTGGAAAGGTACACAGTGGTCTCAAACAGAATCTTACTAACCAACCTCCCAGCGTTATGGTTATGCAGTTTGATCAAGGTTTTGATGTCGCTCCGCTTCCTGTAGCGGCTGTCCATGAACTCTCTGGATTTGCGGAGTCCAAACCGCACGTTGTCACTGCAACCCCCCCATTGCCACCGATCCGTTGGGACAGGGGAGGGGGGGATTGATATCTGCTGTCGACCGCGACGGGTCTTCGGGATACCCTGGGAAATAGAGATGAGTTTGTATTATACAAAGTGAATAACCTGTAGAGATGTGTAATAAGAGCAACTCCAGATAGAAAAAGTTTATGTCTTGATTCTAGTCAGACAGTTCTGTAGCTCATATAGAACAGAATCAATATGGGCGCGAACTCACTCAGAAGTCACTGGCATGCGCGCCAAGATGACAGACAGATCGATAGGTAGGTGAACAAGGCAGACTGTCTCATATTGAGTCTGCTGTCTCATACTACTAAAGAGCTCGCAAAGGTGAAGTGCAAAGTTAAGCGTACCTTTTCGCAAGAGCACTCAAGTATTGACCCGGCGGTGCAGGCTTGGGTGATGGCGTAGGTCACTCACGAACCCGGTCTCCCTCTTGTGTCTGTTGAAGAGAACTTGAACTCAAAGAGCTTGTAATGGTGGACCTAAAGGTACCTTTTCGCAAGAGCACTCAAGCAGCGACCCGGCGGTGCAGGCTCGCGTAATGGCGTACGTCACTCCGGCGGCTGTGATGGCCTTCACAAGTCCCATCTCCCTCGAGGCTATTAAAGAGAACTTCAACTCAAAAGTGGCCCCACAAAGCTAAGCGTACCTTTTCGCAAGAGCACTCAAGTAGCGACCCGGCGGTGCAGGCTCGGGTGATGGCGTACGTGACTACGGCGGCGGAGATGGCGTTCACGACCCCAGTCTCCTTTGTGTCTGTTTAAAAGAGAACTTGTACTCAAAGAGCTTCCGAAGTGGACCCGCAAAGCTAAGCGTACCTTTTCGCAAGAGCACTCAAGTAGCGACCCGGCGGTGCAGGCTCGGGTGATGGCGTACGTGACTCCGGCGGCGGTGATAGCGTTCACAAACCCGGTCTCTCTTGTATCTGTTAAAGAGAACTTGATCTCAAAGGGCTTGCAAAGGTGGCCCCGTAAAGCTAAGCGTACCTTTTCTTAAGAGCACTCAAGTAGCGACCCGGCGGTGCAGGATTGGGTGATGGCGTACGTGACTCTGGTCTCCCTCGTGTCTGTTGAAAAGAACTTGAACTCAAAGAGCTAGCAAAGGTGGACCTAAAGGTACCTTTTCGCAAGAGCACTCAAGTAGCGACCCAGCGGTGCAGGCTCGGGTGATGGCGTAGGTCACTCCGGCGGCGGTGATGGCGTTCACGAACCCGGTCTCCCTTGTATCTGTTGAAGAAAACTTTGATCATTATAGTTGTAACAACTGCGTCACCCAACAGTCAGCTCACAGTAAAGTAAAAGGCTCATCGCACATCGAATCTTGTTCGCATATCTACCGCGATTATTACTCGCGTGATACTTTGTTTTGTATGAAAAAAACCTGCGATATTTTTCCGTCAATGCGGAAACTTGCATAAGATTCGCACGAAATAATGACGCTGTGCGGATAGAGCCTTTTGGAATTTTTAAATAAGACATGACATGAAATATTTTCCGCACTGAGCACGAGATTTGACAATAATGTCATCTATAATTCGTTGATCTCATACCATTCAAAATTCTGTGACCGAATGGCCACAAAAATACTGCATGAAGTTGACACATTTCAAACGTCACATTTATGCTATACAATATTTTTGGACTAAAGGTTATTCAGGTAGAGTCATTGCATTGGGTAGAGCGTACTTGGTCATCGCTGCAATAATTGCATTTCATGGCATTATTCTGCATTTTAAATGCACTAGCTTTCATGCTAGCGTGGCTTCAATCATAGGTCCCGTAAATTCCTTCCTTACACATGAGGTATATTAAAGTCAAATTTAAGATATGTGAATTAATCGCTCCGCCTTTGCATAATAGAGTTACTTACAAACCATTTGTGTTAATAATATTAGTATGAATATCTCGCCTTTTCTTGAAAGACTATTAGCTTCGCAATATAATAATAAAACTTTGAACAGTTTGGACAGAACTTGTCTTTTAGAATATTTTAGCAAGTCAGCAACATCAATCGTTTGATAACAAAGAAGAGTCAATCAATAGGTAAGCCGTTTCAGCTTTCTGCATCTATTAATCCTTTTAGCGAATGCTGGATTCTTGTGTGAAATTATTATCTTCAACTATCACCGCGTTTATAACTGAAGTGTGAATTTATTAGCATTATTAAGCATGCCGTGTGGTACCGGCTAAGAATAGCATCACCCCATATGTTTCCCATGGGTGTCGTAAGAAGCAACTAAGGGATTTTGAGAGTTGGTGTGTATTGCAATTTTACACTATGGTGATACACAGTCTTCTAAATGTCTCTCAAACTTTTTTCAGATGTATGGTGTAAATGGCCGTTTTATACAGTCGTTTCCGCTCTGCCTACCCCGAAAGACATATATGTATGTAAAGAGTACATTTCCAGTATACAATAGGTACATCACCCTTTAAATAAAAAATATTTAATTACAATAATACGATAATGAACACCAATGCGAACCGTCGTCAGGAAAGCCTAGAGTACTTAGCTAAATGATGCAACCAGATGGTCCCTGAAGGTTTTATAAAATGTAGTCATTTTATGTGGTCAGCAGTAATACCATAAACAGCGTAGGTCGTCTAATTTCAATTGTCCGTTGCGGTCGAAGAGCATTGCGATTGCAAGTGCGTGTACGCATCACAAAATAGAGAATTTACAGAAGGACAGCTCGCCCCTTTTCTTGATCATTTATACCTACAACCTAGGGTTGATACTTTTCTTCCTGAATGTTTGAAAGTAGGCACCTATGCTAAACATACTTACTACAACTCACTAAAAAAATATTTGCTCTTGCGAGTCATGCACCGTCAGCATCAAACGCTGTTGACCTTCGCAACTACTAGCCAGTAAGACACTCTAGTTTTGGGGCGTAGACGACGGGGTGTAGATGTGTGTTACCTTGTATAACTGGAGCAGATAAAGAACATAATCCCGTATTGGTACCTAACACTATTGTTGTCAACCTAGTCAAATTTTAGAGAGGCAGACAATAATGTTGCCAGTACGTGATACGTTCTTTAAAGGTTCTTTATCTGCGCCAGTTATAGCCGTCTCTCTGTATTGCAGGCCCGCTTATACTTACCATCGTCCGCGCGGCTATTAGCCTGCGCATGCGCTGACAACAGCACAATGGACAAGTGTAATAAAGCGACGCATTGTGCACAACCAAGCACAGCACAATCTCAGGAATTCTAAGTGTGTGAACACTTGTTGCAATCGTTTCGGCGACTCTGATTGTTGAATATTGATGGACGATGTTGCGTAGCGAAACCGTGTGGTGAGGTCGACACGGTTTCAGCTGCGTTGACTCGTTAAGTAGAGATTAGATAACTTAGGCTTGGGCAATGCAGTGCTGACAGCAGATCGGCATCGGGCGAGCCTATCGATCCCATGCTAATTGGGCCCGCGAGTGGACGACGCCCGCGCCGTATCGTCGCCCGTCGCCGCATTCCCGCCACCGCCGCCGCTCCCGTCCCACCAGATACAGCAAAATTTATTGCACGAACAATTTATATAATTGACGTGCGACAAAAAAGCGAGAGTGCACACCCATCCGACGCAGAACTCTGCCCGTAATTACACCGCGTCACCGCCTGTCTGCCCCGCTCGATTGTCATAGGCATTTTTATCGGGCAGTGATTAAATTTCGCCGGACGTCGCCAAGGATGCGTCCTCGGGAGGAATTATGAGAGGAATGTCAATTTCGAGATATTTTGCTAGTCGTTTAGCGGTCGCCGGGGTAAAAAAGTGGCGTCGCGGAGGAGCAGGGCGCGGGGCGGCGGTGGCGGTGGTGCGGCGAGGTGCATGGGAACTGGTCCGCCCCGCGGCCGCGCGGATGCCGCGGACGCCGCGCTTTTTCTGCCGCGGACGCTGCGCTGTCTGTCGATAGGGCAGCGGCGACACTCGCCCATCATTATAAATCCGTGGCGGTGAGCTCAGAGCCGAGCATTCCTGGCGCTCCACCCGCGTTATGCGCTGTAATTATCACAAAACGCAGCCTCGACTCGCAAATATGTCGTTGGGAACGAGGGACATGACATTCTCATCACCAAACGCTGACGTTTTTTAAGCGTCTCCGGTTTCGAAATATGTTCTGTGTCGATCTACTCCCACGAGGGCCGTCTGCGAATATATTCGGGGCGCTCCTGTCGAGGTGGTGTTTTTGCGGCCGCTGCCACGAGCGGTCGCGGAATGTCGGTATTCGTGTCCACTGAATAATTCAGCGAAATTGTCGATCGATCAATAAAACCGATGGAATCAAATTGATTCACACTTGAAGGTTGTATGGGTTCCATAACGCGTCGATCGGGGTTGTTTTTGCGTCGTCAAAATACTTGGAAGTCGTTCCGCCATTCACATTCAGTCAATCAGGTGGCACGTGCTCCCGCTGCGCTGGTGCACCAGGGATGGACACTGGACATGGCTGGAACGAGGCTCGGGATAATTGGCAAGTTACTTAGAGAAACAAGCTACCCACGGATTGAAGTAGCAGTGAATGAGTAACCAGTTCTTTGCAGGAAACAAGTCTTTAGCTTAACACTGAGCTAGGTAATCGCTGAGTACTTTAAATGGTAACTACCTTAGGTAACTACTCATTTCTGCAGTGAATAAGTGGGTAGGTAGAGTTCAAGATAGAGGTTTACTAGTTTAAACTAGACAAGTAGAACTTTTATGAACCTTTCGTCTTTCACATTTGAACTTCTTGCGCTTCTTACGTTTGACTTTGACCGAATTTTGACAACGTGATGAAAGACGTTTCTTGTCCATTGTTCTTGTCAACTTGCCTTGTCAGTGAAGAATAAACAAAACCTTGACCAAATCCAAATCAAACAAAATTCTCGTCTAAAAAGTTAAAACTGAAAAATATCTGCAGTTTGATACCCAGTATGGACCATCACAAAATCATCTTTTTCTTTTCTAACATAATAAATGATGGTTTGCAGTTTTTGAGATCTGCAATCGAAGACACTTGTGCTGAAAATGAAGAAGACAAAGACCCTCCACCACCATTCACCATGACGTGTTTTGGCTGCGGAAAATGCTTCATCACGTGCTTCCATTACGCCATGTTGACTCTTACTCTAGGGCTCATGTTATTTGGAAAAGGGATTGACACGATGTCAACTGAAGGGCCTTTTAGGCAAGTTGAACTGTGGAACGAGATTCATGGTCCCGGGTGTACCTGCGGAACAAAAAAATCTACGTGATCGGCTTCCTGCTAATGAAATCAATCATCATCATCTTCCACTTCCTGCAAACAAGTAGAAGTCGGCGCAACATGTTTTGTTACTGAAATCAATATTGAACTCAAATGACAAGTCAATCAATATTGAAGAAAGTGAAGCTACAGTATCTTTGTTGGGAATATTTTTTACAGGTATTTATTAGTTGTTACGTAAATAATAAAGAAAATGTTCAGTTTATACGGAATTTATCTCTACGTGTTAGTCTGGTTGTCGCAAATGCTAAAGTGGCAATGCGTTTTATAGGAATCGCGGCTAAGTCGTCCTCCATACTTTTACATTTTTTTTAATAGATACCTACGTAGATGAAGCGTCTGATTTCTAAGTATCATTGAGCATGTATTGTAGAGCAAAGCAAGAGTAAGTTTTAGCTAAATGCAAGACAATGATGTCCCAAGTGATCGCTTTTTATAAACATGGGGAGCATTTGGGAAGCCTTTTTACCTCTTCGTAGGATTCCTAGCTTTTTGAGCTGTTTCCTCAAAAGTAATAATATGATAAAATTAGTACGCTCTAAAAAAGAAAAGTCAGAGCTAGACGATCTTAACCCTTTGACTGCCAGAAACTCCTAAACAATCACCATAACGGCAGGTAGACTTAATAATACCATACACCTAGCCTTATTAAAGCCCAGCTTAAGTATAAAGTGCGTACCAATTACAAACTTTATCGTATGGAATAACAACATAAATAAAGCTGATACAGGCAGTCGAGTTCCGATCGCGTTGTGACGTCAAATTGACGACGTGATAAGCCGTCCAGAGATCATCTCTTGCGGCCCATATGTGAAATTGCTGGGGTTTTGCAATTTTAATTTTATTTATAACGAGACGGTGTAAGCGTTGAGATTAAAGCGTCGGAAAAGAGCTTGCAGCGTACTGTTTTTTTCTAGCTGCAGAATTCTGTCACCAGGGTTCATCGCGCCGTTGGACCGCTCGGTGTCCCACTCGAAAAGAAGAAGAAGAAGAACGCGGTAATATAGTAGGTATAGTTGATGGCACACTACCTGCTTATACCGCTTGACTGTGATATATTTAATAGTAAGTGAAAGCAATTCAAAATCTTGTTAAAAGTGAAATCTTTTTTACTGTCTCTAGAAGACATTTTTGTATCTCACCATGCCTCAGTCTCATTTTTCACTCCAACCACTTCAGTCAGTTACCTTATAACTACTGAAACAGAACATAATTTTTCTATTCAACATAAAATTTAGCCAGGCTAGGTATTCTGCAAACTGGAATAAAGGATTTTCAACAATCAGGAAATTGGGAAATAAAAAGCGCCCGTCTCGAACAGAGTAGAAATCCCTTTTTTCTGTGCTTCTTCGAAAATGTGTCAATTTCAAAGTTTAGTTAAATAGGTAACTAGGTAGGTACTTTATAATAGTACGTTTAGGCACAATCGCGTCTGCTGCCATCTACTTTGAGTTTTCCTCTTCATCAGACTAGCAGACGCCTGAAGTCTGCAAATAAAAATCGTTTCAGTTGCGTGACGATGGCATATCAGTTGGATAGTTGTGGTCTTGGAGGAATACGGTTCTACCATCGTAGGTTTTTGGATGTTTCGCAATGGAATGTTACTTGAGTGTCGCTGGCATTACATTGGCTAAAATCATCAGACTTGGGTCCTTGATCCTTCAATCCGCTGCCTCTCCCCACCTGAAGCTGAACTCAAATCGGGCGGACGTTCCCGCTAGAGATTGATAAACTGAAACTCGCTCCCGATACGCATCGGCGCTCGCGCAGCTCTCAAGCCCAGCCGAGTTTAAATTAACCGTCCACGCACTCCCCGTTCCTTTGTACAAAGTATATTGGTGTGTTTAGGCAGAAGCGCGTCTGCTGCATATTGCTTTGAGTTTTCCTCTCCATCAGCAGGTCCTTCAATCCGCTGCCTCTCCCCGTCTGTAGCTGCAGTCGAATCGGGCGGACGTTCCCGCTAGAGACTGATAAACTGTAACTCGCTTCTTAGTACAGAATATCACAGTAGCACTGTAATGACACCTGGGTGTCGCTGGCATTACATTGGCTAAAATCAGCAGTCTTGGGTCCCTGATTCTTCAATCCGCTGCCTCTCCCCACCTGAAGCTGAACTCAAATCGGGCGGACGTTCCCGCTAGAGACTGATAAACTGAAACTCGCTTCCTAGTATAGAATATCACAGTGGCAATGTTATGTCACCTGGGTGTCGCTGGCATTACATTGGCTAAAATCAGCAGACTTGGGTCCCTGACCCTTCAATCCGCTGCCTCTCCCCGCCTGAAGCTGAACTCAAATCGGGCGGACGTTCCCGCTAGAGACTGATAAACTGAAACTCGCTCCCGATACGCATCGGCGCTCGCGCAGCTCTCAAGCCCAGCCGAGTTTAAATTAACCGTTCACGCGCTCCCCGTTCAGGAATTTTAGATGAGATGGACGAAGATCGCGACACTTTCTGCGCTTCCAACGAGCGAGATACAGGTGATTACCTGGACACAGTAAAGGAGGAATAACTGTACCTAAGACAGCAGGAATTGTCTTAAATCTACTCGAAATTGAACATAATGTTTCTATCCAACATAAATAAAGGATTTTCAACAATCAAGAAATTGGGAAATAATAGGCGCCAGTCGCGAGCATGCCTTTTTTCATCGTGTTTCTTTGAAAATATGTACCTACCTACAAAGTATATTGGTGCATATACCATCTGCTTTGAGTTTTCCTCCCCATCAGCAGATCCCACAATCCGCTGCCTCTCCCCACCTGAAGCTGAACTCAAATCGGGCGGACGTTCCCGCTAGAGACTGATAAACTGAAACTCGCTCCCGATACGCATCGGCGCTCGCGCAGCTCTCAAGCCCAGCCGAGTTTAAATTAACTGTTCGCGCACTGCCCACGTTACTTTGTACAAACTACAAAGTATATTGGTAAGTTTAGGCAGAAGCGCGGCTGCTGCCAATTGCTTTGAGTTTTCCTCTCCATCAGCAGATCCTACAATCCGCTGCCTCTCCCCACCTGAAGCTGAACTCAAATCGGGTGGACGTTCCCGCTAGAGACTGATAAACTGAAACTCGCTCCCTAGGATAGAATATCACAGTGGCAATGTAATGTCACTTGGGTGTCGCTGGTATTACAATGGCTAAAATTAGCAGACATGGGTCCCTGATCCTTCAATCCGCTGCCTCTCCCCACCTGAAGCTGAAGCCAAATCGGGCGGACGTTCCCGCTAGAGACTGATAAACTGAAACCCGCTCCCGATACGCATCTGCGCTCGCGCAGCTCTCAAGCCCAGCCGAGTTTAAATTATCAATTCACGCAGTAACCACGTTACTTTGTACAAAGTATATTGGTGTGTTTAGGCAGAAGCGCGTCTGCTGCCAATTGCTTTGAGTTTTTCCTCCATCAGCAGATCCTTCGATCCGCTGCCTCTCCCCACCTGAATCTACTTCTACCGTACTCCTGCAAGTTTCTGGGAACTTTGTGTGAAGAGATTTCACAATAGAAATTTTCAGTAATTTAGGGAACATACCTTTCTCAAATGAAAGGTTTATGAAGTATGTCAAAAGTGTTATTAAGTATCCAGCACAATATTTAATTACCTTGAACTTCGTCATACCCAGTTGCATTTGCATTACAATGGCTAAAATTAGCAGACTTGGGTCCCTGATCCTTCAATCCGCTGCCTCTCCCCACCTGAAGCTGAACTCAAATCGGGCGGACGTTCCCGCTAGAGACTGATAAACTGAAACTCGCTCCCGATACGCATCGGCGCTCGCGCAGCTCTCAAGCCCAGCCGAGTTTAAATTAACCGTTCACGCGCTCCCCGTTCAGGAATTTCAGATGAGATGGACGAAGATCGCGACACTTTCTGCGCTTCCAACGAGCGAGATACAAGTGATTACCTGGACACAGTAAAGGAGGAATAACTGTACCTAAGGCAGCAGGAATGGTCTTAAGTTTAGGAATTTCAGATGAGATGGACGAAGATCGCGACACTTTCTGCGCTTCCAACGAGCGAGATACAGGTGATTACCTGGACACAGTAAAGGAGGAATAACTGTAAGGCGGCAGGAATGGTCTAAAATCCGCCGGAAACTGAACATTATTTTTCAATTCAACATAGGTAAATAAAGGATTTTCAACAATAGGAAATTGGAAAATAAAGGATGCCAGTCGCGAGCACGCCTCTTCTCTTTGTGATTCGTTGAAAATATGTACAAAGTATATTGGTGCGTTTAGGCACAAGCACGTCTGCTGCCAATTGCTTTGAGTTTTCCTCTCCATCCGAAGATCCTTAAATCCGCTGCCTCTCCCCACCTGAAGCTGAACTCAAATCGGACGGACGTTCCCGCTAGAGACTGATAAACTGAAATCCCACCCAAAACATAAATGTGAAAGGCTGCCAAGTTCGATAATATTGGAATGCTTCGCCTATAAAAGAAGTGAGATCTAAATAATTACCAAGTTCCATACACAGACCTCAGTTAAAAAAAGTTACAGGAATGCACACTTGATTTTCCGCAGTTTGGAAAGTAGATTCTGAATAAATATCATATTAAATACCTAAAATTCTAATACTTACAAAAACGCAAACCTGTTTTTTCAGCAGTTTCCTTATGACGTTTTTTTTTTTCTGTACTTTGTAATGATATAACTTGGCAAGTTTTCACACACTTTGTTATAAACCTACTAAACGCAATGAGTCAAGTATATAATTTTCTATTAAAACTTGCCAAGTTATATCATGAAAAGTACAGAAAAATAAATAAAAATGTCATAAGGAACCTGCTTAAAAACAGGTTTGCGTTTTTGTAAGTATTAGAATTTTAGGTATTTAATATGATATTTATTCAGAATCTACTTTCCAAACTGCGGAAAATCAAGTGTGCATTCCTGTAACTTTTTTTAACTGAGGTCTGTGTATGGAACTTGGTAATTATTTAGATCTCACTTCTTTTATAGGCGAAGCATTCCAATATTATCGAACTTGGCAGCCTTTCACATTTATGTTTTGGGTGGGATTTCATTTATTTTTGTAAGGTTTATTTTCTTTTTTTCTTATGATTAAGTTAGTTAAGGAAATGTCTCATTTATACTAATTTTCAGATTTTTGAATATGGACTATATGGACTATGCTTCTTACAAAGAAATGGACTAGTTTTTTTTATTAAATTTTTCTACGTTTGCGTGGCAAAGGAATCTTTTTTGTTTTGTCATTTTATATGCTGTCTTGTACGACTGACACGCTAGAGCGCATTGCCCATTCAATATCTTGGTTTTTTTTTACACGTTTTCTATTTACTGATAAGCTTGCCAAGTCAGGGCGGTATAATGTACGTAGCCGGATATATTCAATTTTTACTTAACATAACATTACAGCTACAACAGTCCACTGCTGGACATGGGCCTCCCCCTATCGGGGGGGTATTGCCATACTCACCACGCTTAGCAGGCGGATTGGCGAGGATTCCCTGGATGAGTATCCCTTAGTCGCTTTTTACGACACCCACGGGTAGAATTGGGGTGATGCTATTCTAAGCCGGCATCACACGGCATAGCAATTACAGCAATTTTTACTTTACTTTGACTAAATTACAAACCTTCGTAACGAATTTTAGGTCGGTACGACCATTGGAAGATATAGATAAATTTTTTGTTTTAGTTCCTTAGGGGTATGAATTTACACCTTCATTATTTTTAAAACCGACTCACACTTGGCCATTTTCAGATTTTTTCCTTTACCTTGACCTAAAGACCTACCTCCATGCCAAATTTCAAGTCAATACGACCATTGGAAGTGGTCTAGGTTTTTGATGAGTGAGTGAGTGAGTCAGTCAGTCAGTCAGTGAGTGTATAGTAAAAATAGCGATTTTCTGACGTCAATATCTCAAGACCTATAATAGGTACATTAATGAAATTTTGTATTTTAGATAAGTAAGTAGATCTCGACAGATACTAGAAATTTCATATGCGTAGATAAAATAGATTTTGAGTTATAGGTGGGTCGAACTTGGCCCGAAATGGTTCGTGTAATATAACCCACGGCCGGTGTGTCGCTTTTTTTGCTCGAACTTGGCGGACACACTGCCGTGTGTCTAGACTCGCTCCCTAGAATAGAATATCACAGTGGCAATATAATGTCACTTGGGTGTCGCTGGTATCACAATGGCTAAAATTAGCTGACATGATCCTTCAATCCGCTGCCTCTCCCCGCCTGAAGCTGAACTCAAATCGGGCGGACGTTCCCGCTAGAGACTGATAAACTGAAACTCGCTCCCTAGAATAGAATATCACAGTGGCAATATAATGTCACTTGGGTGTCGCTGGTATCACAATGGCTAAAATTAGCTGACATGATCCTTCAATCCGCTGCCTCTCCCCGCCTGAAGCTGAACTCAAATCGGGCGGACGTTCCCGCTAGAGACTGATAAACTGAAACTCGTTTCCTAGTAAAGAATATCACAGTGGCAATGTTGTGTAGCTTGGATGTCGCTCTCATTACATTTGCTAAAATTAGCAGACTTGGACCCCTGATCCTTCAATCCGCTGCCTCTCCCCGCCTGAAGTTGAACTCAAATTGGGCGGACGTTCCCGCTAGAGACTGATATTCGTTTGTTGCCATAATATGCTTAGAATTTTCGCTCCATCAGACTAACAGATCCGTCAATCCGCTGCCTCTCCCCACCTGAAGCTGAAGTCAAATCGGGCGGACGTTCCCGCTAGAGACTGATAAACTGAAACTCGCTCCCGATACGCATCGGCGCTCGCGCAGCTCTCAAGCCCAGCCGAGTTTAAATTAAGCGTTCACGCGCTCCCCGTTCAGGAATTTCAGATGAGATGGACGAAGATCGCGACACTTTCTGCGCTTCCAACGAGCGAGATACAGGTGATTACTTGGACACAGTAAAGGAGGAATAACTGTACCTAAGGCAGCAGGAATGGTCTTAAGTTCAGGAATTTTAGATGAGATGGACGAAGATCGCGACACTTTCTGCGCTTCCAACGAGCGAGATACAAGTGATTACTTACCTGGACACAGTAAAGGAGAATAACTGTAAGGCAGCAGGAATGGCCTTAAATCAGGTCGGCGTGCCTCATTTATTAATAATACTGCCTCTGTAAGACCGTTACTGCTGAATATGAGACAGATTGGTCTAGTGTTTTTGTAGCGTTAGATTCAAACAACTTACAAAAACGGTTTAGTACCTATTGCTATCTTACTCACCAATATATGTCATTGTTAGTTTTAAAACCACTTACAAAAAAGTGTGTAACAACGATTTTTGGAAAATTTAACCTATCTTATGTAGATCGATTTGTCGCCCCCGAAAACTTGCTTGTTTAAAGGTAGGTATTGTATTATAGGTATTAGTTAAGTTACTGCACCTTTCCTCTACTGCACCTTGGTTAACTGCGTGGTTGATACTAGGACTTGAGTTATCGTTGTCACATATCTGCTGCTATTAGGTACCTTTACGTATGATTAAGCAGAGAAATAAGCAATTCATGAAGGAATTCTGGAGCAGGAATTTAAAATTCAATCTGTTTTCAACAAGTTACTATTAGTTGGTATACGGAGTCAAAGGGACAGCTCTCCGAATACTGATAGGGTGCATTCAGATCATGATACTGAACAAACTTTTAATATAAAATATTTCAGGGGACTTAAAAAGAATGTTGATCACCCATACAAAATCAAGATCAGCTAACTACATTTAAAACAGGAAATAAAAAAAAACGTCTCCTGTAAGATTGTCTTCAGTTTCATGGTGGGTAGGTATATCTATATGCACTCCATCAGTATTCAGAGAGCAGTCCCTTACATCCCGTATAGCAGATGACAATACTTAGAATGTTGAAAATATCTTAGTTGTAAATAGATATAATTTTATTGTATCTAATTGGTTACTTTATGAACGTTTTTTTTTTAGTTTTTTTAGCGCTGGGTGGGATGCCTAAATGTAGCACCACATCATATACCTACTAACACCGATGTGTATTCCAGCTTATCAAGGTGCAAAGAATGCTCAATTACAATGCAATCTCCATAATAGTGCAGTTTACACGGGTATCGCAAACAGAATTCCTGCACGTAGCATCTTCATCCTTCCTTGCTGTGAGTGAAACATGTGAAGCGATCAAGTGATGTTTCCTTGCCGTTGCTGCCAAGTATCGTGTGTCCGATGTCCCACCGGTCGGCCGCGCGTCATAAACATGTATGTCATACAGACTCATACGCAACGCACGCGCACCGCGCACGACGCGACGCAGCCTACCGCGCACCGAGATACCACAAAGTAAGTATTGGTAAGCCCAATACAGAGAGACGGCTTCAAGGAAACGTTACTATACTCACACAGACATCCACGCGCCGTCGTCAACGCGCGATCTCGAACCGTTTTAAACCGGCTAGTAGGAAGTGTCAGCGTTTAGCGGAAGGATGGCAAAATTACGACTCGCAAGTGCAAATATTTTTGTATAGGTAGGTAGTGTACTTTAGTGTAAGTTGGATATCATGTAAGTAATGTACCTACCTAAGTATATGTTTAACCCAGGTACCACATGAAAAAAATCAGAAACAAAAGGTAACAACCCTAGAGTGTAGGCATAAATGATCGGAAGAAGGGGCGAGCTGCCGAGCTGTCCTTCTATAAATTCTCTATTTTGTGACACAGCCTCCCGCGCACCGAGATACGCTCGTAAAACGATCATAACCACCTTTATTGCCATTTACCACCACACAAACTTGGAAAGTGGACTTTTAGTATTGATTAGCCTCTCACTTTGCTTTCACAAATACGAATGCGCAGTAAATGGCCGCTCAACCAGAAGCTAAAAAGACGAGGGATGACTTCTTTAAACGCGGATCACCTTAATGCGAGGACAATACATCGAGTTGTCACCGCGACCGCATTGGAATGTTTAAACGAACGCGAGCATTTTATCTCATCTGATTAATTCAAATATTTAGCGCAATAAATACGAGTGCGAGGGGGTGGTGGGAGGCTCGCGGGCGGGGGTGGTCGACGACGACGGCTCGTAACGTTGTCGCGGCTGTCTGCTGGCGGGTGACGGCGGACGGCGGACGGCGCATGCGAGCAATTGCGTCAGTGTCAGAATGTCAACGCGGGACCATTGTGGGCTCTTCGGCCGATATATGAGCGTGGCGCGGTCGCAGCGGCCGCGCGCTGATTTATCGACGGCCCGCGCAAGCTGCGCCTGCGCCGCCGGGACGCGCTGTCGCCGCCCGAATAAAGCGCATTCTCACGCTACCGAACGCACGCGAACGCTGCCGTCTCCTACCCGTATTTAAATCGACTGCCCGTTTCTCATTCCTTTCCCCCAGATATTTTACGTCGGGTAATACGATACGACACTGTCCAGGCCCTTTCTGCAGTTCGCGTTCGTTTTTTCCCTCGGCCCGCTATTGTTCACTTGTCAATTTCTTTAGCTAATGCGAGTAAACGTCTCATTATGCGGTGCGGTGCGTCCGCGACGCGCATTGCGTGTTGTGACAGCAACCACCCACCGGAAGGGGCCGAGCGTCATTCAGCCAAGCACAAAACGCGAATACTTTATTCAACGAACGTCCGATGGCTAATTTGAATGGATTGTGCCAGTTTAATGGTAATAATTAGCCGCGTTTATGTTGGCATAGGCTCGACGGTGTGGAATTGTCTGTGTTAGAGCTCGTTTCGTCGTGCAGCGGACTTTTGTTCTCTTAGTTAACGCTTAATTAACGCTTGCGCATTCGGCGGTGCAGGTGATGCGGCCGGTGTTGCGTCACGTCGCGCGTTGCAGGTCAAGAGTCGTTGAATCGCGGCAGATATGCAGCAACACGCACCGCACCGTTCGACCCAACGTATAATAAACAATGGCGACTATTCGCAATCAGTCAAGCTGTTAACCGTCATACCGCTCCGTAAATGCATTTCTCACGGTGACGAGCTGACATCGGCGAGCCTGAATACCACAGCAACAAACGACTTCCCTTATTTTCCCCTCATTAAAATTGACCGTAGGAAGTTTTAAAACAAACTTTACTTTCGAATTGGTATTATAATTCCTTAAAGAGCGACATTTTTGGAAAAAAAGTAAGTAACTCGGTCGTTCGCGGCACCTATTTTACTGTTGTGAGTATTTTCTTTAATTTGGCAACGCAACAGGGTGGACGGTGACAAGTGTGGTGGATTGTCGACGTCGCGCGCGCCTGTCACTGTGACGGACAGACGGCCGGCCGTCCTCGGCAAAGGGAAAAAAAAAGTGGAATAACCCAGAACTCACTCGCAAGTGAGACCGACATATCTCCTGCGGCCGGCGTAAAAACGAGAGATCCAAATGTCAAAAGACACGAACGAACCTGTGAGTTTTCTACTCGAGCGATGGCAACGAGATATCGTCCCTACCAACAATTCCGTGCTTGAGACGTCGATTACTCCTCGAGGGCTCGATGTTTGACTTTCAAATAACTGGAGGAGCTATTGTTTATTCCACCATGAGCCAAGCTGACGTCGACTGTATCGAGCACTTATAAATATGTAGTCGCGCTTTATTTGGTGATCCGGAATCGTTTGTCAGACGTCTCCCAGAGGTCTAATAAAATAAACCGTTGGCGATTCCAAAAGGCGATTCTGATACTTAACACTGAGCTTTATGATAATGTAAGTGCAGCACCCGGGCCAATAATCGATATCGAGAAAAATTACGACCATTATCCTCATCGGGAGAGTCGAGATTGGTTGGGCATCGACCATAAGAGTGAACAGATTAGATATCACGAAATGCGCCCCGGATATTACACTATAATTAAGAACATTTACGTGTTGAGGGGCGCCAAATTTATCGCCGAGTTTTTTGTCGATATGAAGTCATTCGTGAGTATTTATGCGGGGTCCGGGGCATGTGTGAGGTCCGACGGGTCCAGTAGTCCGTTATCGTGTGGTAATCTTTATGGGCCCCCGCGGACTCCTTGCTGCGACCTGTCCACACTTAATGGCCGGCCGAGATTAGTATAAGGTCTTAAACCCCAATATTTTGGAGGCCCGTGTTGTGGCTTTGTTTATAGCTTAATTAGGCTGTTTTGTATAAGTGGGAATCGAAGCCAGCGTCTCTAGCCGATAAGGTGTCGAGGTATTTACGATTTGATATCGTGGTGCATTTGATTATGAGGTTTTATGTCGTCGTTTTGTTTTTATACAATTTTATGTGGCTTCATTCTTGAACTGGCTTTTAGTGGATATCCAAATTCCGTTTTAACAGTTTATATATCAGTTTTATTGCTGTGCATAAGTAATACACGAGATGTAACATACACATAAACATGAGGCGATAATTTGAAGCGTAACCGCGTAGAAAGTTGGTCGATAAAGGTTGTGGAATTCTTTAGAGATTTAAAAGGCGACTTGTCTATTGGATCTATAGCGGAAATCATTAAATGAAACATAACTCAAACGCTCACTGCTTCGACAGTGGCCGAGATAAGGGAATTTAAATAAGAATGAAATCCCTTTTCCATTGATAAAGAGTTGACATGAAAAAACAACGACAAGTGGAATGCACCGAGTACTAATGAAAGGGACCAATTAACGATCATTATTTTTTCTCATCAGTACTGGTGTACAGGGTGTTTGTAATTGTTATGTATTGTACCTTTTTTATTATGTAGGTAACTATTGTGAAACGGTATTACATCGTAGTATTCGTAACAGGTATATTGAAATTAGGAAAGGTGTACGTACAAAGAAAACCTCCTCAATGTAATTAAATGTAGAGTTTAATTAAATGAATGCAGCACATAGCATTGAGTAAATATTTTGTACAAACAGAAACTATAAAATTTATTATTTTACCTAAACTTAAAACCAAGAGATTAAAACTGAAGGCAAAACCTAGACATAGCCTTTTATTCCTTAATCTCTACATTTTACAATGTAGTAGGTATTTGTCAATTCTGTGCTTCTGTGCCCACGAGAAGTGCAAAATAGTTTCGCTTTTAAAGTTATTAGGTACGTAGTAAAAAAGCACCCTGTAACCTTTATTTTTTCTTGTCACCGTGTGATAAAAATCCGGGGCTAATTCAGCTCTGTAGGCAGCGCCCGCGCCACCCATCACTGTTCGCATCAATTTATAGGCTTTTAACCTAATTTGTTGACCATACTTCCCCCCAACTCCCCTTCCCCCCACATTCCCCCCAATCCACCGCCCACGCATCCGAAACTTTTTTATTTTGTAATTAATTTAGAACTGAGACGATGACTTTAGTCTTATCTCATACGGACTTTAATCCTGCGTTTAGACGTTCGAGGTATCATTATAAACGATAAGTTGTAGCATAAAAAAACTTAAGATTAAAACAAAAACGCCAAATTAAGCTATCATGCTCAGTCATCAAGTGCCTTATTAATGTTCCTATTTTAAATTAGCAAAGTGACTGTCGATATGTTTAAAATAAGCGATGACATTTATTTGAAAACTTTTTTGCTGTTGATACAATGCTCGATAATTTATTGAGGGTTTTATAAATATTTGTGCCAGAAGTCATTGACAAATGTATACCATTTAATTTACGCTAATGAATCCCAAATTAGTACAAAACAAAGACAGCAAGGTATGGTCGAAAATGAAAAATTGCTTCACGTGTTTTTTTTTTTCATATATTCAATCGATTTACCTCACACACAGATTAGGCACTTAGATATGTATAAGGTATGTGGGCAGTTAGGTACAAATATGGAAAAACGTTTCTTTTTAAAAGCAGTGTACTTGATTAATGCTTAAAAGTCGTCGTTTGGTATTTGTAGAAGAAGTGTAACATTCTTAAACCAAACATTCTAAAAATAAAAACATAGCAATAAGAATAGGTACCCACTGATTGATGATTCATCGAAATTGTTTTATTCTGTGTAAAATCATAAAGAGATCGCGTATCGCCTCGTGTTGTACTGTCAAAACGTAAGATACAGACGTCAAATGTATGAGAAGTTACCATAGGATAAGTTACGTTGGGAGCAAATGAAACCTCCTTGGAAGTTACAGTGGTTCAATACTGTTGTCATTGGCGTTTTGCTTCCGATAGACAGAGACTCGACAGAGAGGTTGTGTGCTTACCACTGCCAACCGTTCTAGTTTTATTAGCTTGCTTATTGTACTCTAAGTGTAAAATCTATAAACAAGGCGCATTCCCATCATAAACACAAAGGACATCCTTAAAACATTATTCAGTTCTCACTTCGATCGGTCAAAATACCGACCACCGAGCCTTATCGTAGCACTAAAACGTGCGTTTAGGATAAATGAGCGGTCGCATAAAAATCAACTGTTTTGGGCTAATTCGATTAGGGCAGATATACATCTGTGGGACTTAACACATTTCGCGTCCTTTGCGAGGAGGCTAATACACGCAGGTAGCGGGCCTTTTCGACCTGACTGCGAAACGGCGAAAGCGAGTATACAGATTTTTATGTACATTGCTTAGTTTGTTGCTCTTTTTGAAAGTTCTAAAATTCCTTAGCTGCGAACAAGCGGTCTGATTTGCCATTGATATAAATGGTTTATGCAGAACTTTGTAAAGCAAACACTGCCGTACCATCTTTACTGGAACCATTTAGATTGTATTGTCAGCCAAAATTTTTTGTGTGATATTTGGTCATTTATCTATGTATCACTTACCGGTAGAAACCTCTATCAAATTCAAACAAAGGCCTCCGGATCGCTTCATGCCGTCGGTCCTAATTACTTAGATTGCGATCGTTACACAATCACGTCAGAGGCCGTCTACTCGTAGTAGGCGGTTGAAGAAATCTGACACCAGGGTTCATTGAGTCGTTGGGCGACTCGATGTCCCACTTGTTAAGAAAAAGCCTGACTTAAATCATACTCATGTGGGCTCTTATCCAAGGATCTACCAAATCAGTTCATTATACCAATTTTTTCAACAAGCAATGTACATAGAATACAATGTCGCATAATAATATTCATCGTCAATATAATTTTATTGTATCTCGAATGTTGATGAACTCATCGCGCCCATTCGATAAATCTATCGATTGTTCGATATTCATATCGATGAGTTTTCGAGTCAATAAATATAAAATGATTCACTGGAATCACATTGTGGCTTGTGATTGTGATGCGAGATGAGGTTTTGCGAAGTTCATGGACGCTTTAAGCTTTTGTTAAGAGTTTATTGGACGTATTATATGAATAGACGTCATTCTTTCATTCACTATAGTTTTTGTTCCTAATCATGTTTTGTTATTAAGAGGTGGTTTAGATGTTATTGGGCATGATATAAGTAGATAGGAACGAATTCAAGATTTCATACTTATTTGCTTATATGTTTAAAAGTTACTCAAGGATTCGCTTTGACTACACCAGTACTAAATCTTACATTTTCTTGCGACGTTCTTAAAAAAGAACTCTCGCACATCGTGATGGGATAAGCACAATTTTTGATTGAAATTTGTCATTAAAAAAGAAGTGGATAAGACAAATAGTAGTAGAACTTTATAGGTCAAAGTTTGACCTACCTTAGGACTGTCTCATATGAAGAAAATATTACAGACTGTCTCATTTGAAAAACCTGCTTTGTTCAGTTCCACCTCCTAAATTCTTGAACTGGTAGGAGCACTTTGTGGCCCCCAGCGTGACTCCTCGTGATATCTCCTTTAACAGACCAGTATTTTTGCGACAATTGTACTTTTTGGCTTATGATAGCAGTTTTGGGTCTTACCTCTCATGAGTATCTTCCTCATGCTCCTCCTCTGCGTTGTACAGTTCCACCTCCTGTTCTTGAACTGGTAGGAGCACTCCGTGGCCCCCAGCGTGACTCCTCGTGAGATCTCCTTCAGCAGGCCTGTCTCGTTGCGACAATTGTTCGTCTTACCTCTCATGAGTATCTTCCTCATGCTTCGTCTCTGCGTTGTACAGTTCCACCTCCTGTTCTTGAACTGGTAGCTACACTCCGTGGCCCCCAGCGTGACTCCTCTTGAGATCTCCTTCAGCAGGCCAGTCTCGTTTCGGCAGATCTGCGTGAGGCGGCCGCGCGCGCGCCGGTTCCTCTTGCAAACCATGCGCGGGTCCAGGATCACTGCGCTGCCAGACGCCCTGGAACAAAATTCCATGATTATTTAAAGTCTACAGTACGGCTCGAATAGGCCGTATCTGATAGCCATCAAAATCATGTTAATGCTAACACTTAGATGTGGTTTTCCCTGAATAAATAAAATATGGTATATTTTTCTTTGTTGCCATGTCTTCTAGATGAGTTTGACAGCTGTCAAATATGGCTTATTTGAATGACCGTACTCTGGGCTGTGTGGAATTCTTAGGACCTACAAGATTACACAACACTGCGTTTCAAGATTGGTGACCATGAAAACATGTCAAGTGTGGCTTGTGGCTTCTGATGATAGCGATAAAAGGATGATATTCTTTACTGAGACTCACATGACTTTATAAGACTAATTCAACAATTTCAGCAAGCTTAAAGACCGCGGCAACCCTAGAAGAACGTAGCTCTGTAGGTAATATGTACAATTTTGAGACAAAATTTGATTTTGACTGTGTGCCTACTTCCTTCACATAAAAGTCGATGTTATTGCTTCATCTTGGAGGGCACCGTTCATCACATCGACGTCTACATCAGATTTCACGTAACCGATCGTAAAATCGGCGCTCACTAAAACTAGTGTTGCGCTTACACGGTAAATACGGTAAATATCGATTTACGAGCCTGCTCTCGTCGAGATGCCGGCCTGCCAGCGCAGGCGCCGACAGATCGACTGTTTACAAGATAAGAGTTCATTGTCAGACCTGCCAGTGCGAAGAAATTTAAATTTAGAACAGATTTCGGAACTAGTTCTACGAAAATCGACTTGAAGTAAGAGATAGGTACGTTGAAAATACAAATTAGGGACATTGCGTGCGGGCCCCGCTTATACAGATGGCTCACTCAGTACCAGCGACGATTTTGACGCTTACTGACTTCAACTGGAAATAACTGGAATCTCAGAGAAACTCAAGGTAACTAAGAAAATAGTTGCCACGAACGTCATGTTCCTTGTATTATAATTTGATCAGAATCATATGACGTTCTTGTTTTGTATCAGATTTTGCTGTTTGATATTCTTATTTGAGATTTTTGACAGTAGCGACGCTGGCTATGTAACAAGTGATAATCGCCAAAATCCTGAATAGGGTCGAGTGAACCTTCTGTTGAAAAGAGATTGATCACTTTATTAGCTCAGCGGTACTTCTGGGAACAAGACTTGTTCAACACATTTCAGCATCGCTGTTCTTTTTAATAGGCACTTAATTGCACCAATTCCAAATCAGACAAATCTGTCGACCCAGTAAGATAATAAAACCCGCAAACAAACTGGTCGCACAATCAAAATGTCAATTTGAAAGTAATTAAACGACTTGACATTTTATAAATTGCCGACATTTATCATGTCACGCGAAAAGAAAGCACGTTTGAGCGAAATACGGGCGGATACGAAATTTCTAGAAGCTTGTACAAATAAGCTGATCCAACCTTATTATGGCAAACTAATAGAAATAACCTTCGCGATTTTACTACAACAGTAAAAATGCGAGTACGACCAGTAAAAGTCAAAACGCGACTAAGTTACGAGTATACAAATTATTTGATTAACCCTGCATATTGGCGGAAATGTTTACATTAGGGTAACCCTGGTTTTATAATAGCCTTAGATCAAGAAACAGCGCTAGACGGAGCGCTGTGAACAAAGGACATCTACGTGCTCATTCTCGCTATCAAGTGCTGAGGGCACCTGAGTATTTTCAACAAGTGGCATTAGTTAAAATATTTTTATGTCGTTCAAATAGAGAGGTACATAGAGGACGTTTTAGGTTGTAGGTAGATACGATATTTTACGTTTAGCATTTTTTACGATTCAATTTTGTAAAATATCTCTATTGCCAGTAATTTACACTTACGCCTAACACAGCCAGATAGGTTATAAAAGCTTAATCAAGCAACGTAAGTAAGTTATTTGTTAACATTTTACTCTCAATAACATATTTTTACATTGATTTGCGCTTTAATAAAGCTGAAGCGCTTAGAAGAAGATCTGCCTTCTTATTTAGTTGTCTTTAGTGCGTAGTGCTGGTCATTCAGAATGGCTCAAAAGGGCTCTATCTACCTTTTTCTTCAGTCTCAGTTACGAGTGCGTCGTGGTGGTCACTCCGAGTGGCTTGCTCACTTAAGGGCTCATCCACGTTGCGGCAATTGGATAGAGGAAGATCTGTCTTCCTTCTTCTTCAGTCTTACGTGCTAGTTCGTTGTGGTGGTCATCCTTGCTCGTTCACTTTGCGGCGATTGGTTTAATTAAGGTGTCACTAGTTCTTATTCAAAGCGCTCTCTCTATCTGCCTTTTTCTTCGGTCTCAGGTAATAGTGCGTCGTCGTGGTGGTCATTTCAAGTGGCTTGCTCACTTAAGGTAAGGGCTCGTCCACGTTGCGGCAATTGGCTGAACAAATTGCATAACGACGGCTATTCACAGAACTTGTCATAATACGGACATTTGAACACGCAAATTAAGTAAGCTACTCTCGCAATCATATAGAATGCCTTGCTTTTTACCTTTAGATACTGTAGCTGTTTCTAAGTACTTTTATAATGTGTTCGTATTATTTTAAGGATTTCGCCATTTTTCATGATCATTCTATTTCATTAAATAACTTTTCCTTACTCTCAATGCCCCAAAGTTTTCTGGGGCACACAATATCAAGTTCACAGTAGACACAAGATTGAACTGCTACTATAATTTGAAAAAACTTATAAGTACTTGTGTCAGTGTGATGCCGGCTTAGATCGTCCAATTATTTACCCTTTGGTGGGTACTTACAGTATACATATAAAACAACGGGTATTTTTGAAACGGCCCTAAAATAGGTATTAAATTATCAGATCGATCGATTTACTGAAACAGTGTAAAGAATACCCATCAAGAATCATTAGCTAACCAGCTTACATTAGTTGATCCATCGCGCGACTGGCAGGTGAATGCGTAAGCGCAGACAACGCGTCTGTCGCAACGTCTGAAAAGATTTATTTGACTCGATCGTTTGAAGACAACGTTTTGGCTCGTGGTCGTGGCGTATGCAAATCTTCCCCCGGAGTGTATTAGCCTGAGATTTGGACTCCCGATTGTAACATTGCGGTGACGGAGTCCTCAAGTACCTACTTAAATGACTACAATTTTCCAGTAGACTAGCTAGTCATATCAAATGATAGAAACTTAATGAGGCGATAACAAAAATTTGCTAAATTCTGCTTGCCTCAAAGAACATAGTTGTGATAAATGTTTCAGTTATCAATATAGCCTTGTTATTAAACCGGCTGAAATACAATAAGTAAGGTACCTACTGATTAAATGCGTTGATATGGATATTTATTATGAATCGATGTCCTCATACAAATCGAATTAAATTAAAAACTAAAGAGGGTCAGTCGAATATCCCACCCCGTGAAATTCCCGGCGCAAATGTGCCCATCACACTCGCCGCATTACCACGTTGAATGGCAATGGACACCTTCTGCACCAGAAGTGACCCGGAGCGGCGGTCGCAACCTCTCCCTCAGACGATTCGATTAAATCATAAACATTTCAGCATTACTCATAGATCCAGTTCACATCTACTGTCCTCATTAGCATGAAAATAGACATTTGGCAAATTTATTCGTCAAGCACCTCGGCAACTGTTACGAAATACGTCACTGTGCGTTTCGAGTTTATTTTGGCGTCAATTTAAACGTTTCTAGTGCCGATAGTATTTCAGTGAACTTAGAAAATGGTGCATCAAACACTACCAATGAAAACTCTACTTTACGCCATTGTTGTAGAGTTGATTTTAGGTTGGTAGTGAGTAAAATGGAGTATTGCCAAGGTGGTGGCACACCTTTAGCATCTAGACGAATAAATTAGCAATGATAAGTAGTATGCCAATTAATTATTCTTCAAAGCTCCACCTGGTGTGAAGGCGGAGAAGCGCGGAAGTGGCTTAACGATCTCGAAGTGATAAGTTGATAGATTGGTTTCGTATTGATGATGGTAGTGAATATTCTTACTAACAAGATGTTACCTGCAACTGCGGGTATGGTAATTTAATAGATAGTGAGATAGTTTCTAGTTGCATTAGGATATTGTGCTGGACCACCTAATTGCCCGTAAGATGGTTTTGAGTTTCGCCGCTAAGCCTTTGTCTTTGTCCTGACCCAACTGCTGTACCTATTGTAGGGGCGGCTCGAGGGGCGGCCGTCAAAAAACTGAGTTTTTAAAAACTCTACCTAGATAGTACTTTTTTGTATAAAAAAGAATAAACTCAGCTGATGAACAAGTAGGTCTCGTACACAAATAACAAAACGTCATTGATACGTCTGATAAATATTTGAGGGTTAATGTGTACTTATCATTATCACTATATAGTTAGCCTGTAGTCGCGTAAGCTTGTAATACGCATGAAAGCCTTAATCCCGCTTTGATCGGATTTTTAAGTTTCTTATCACATCTAAAGGAAAGAAATAGGGTGATGTACCTAAAGCCGGCATCTCACTGACACAAGTACTCGTAAGTAATTTTAAACTATAGTAGCAGGTTAAATCAGAAGTAGGATAAGTCATCAGGTTCCATCGGTTCGTTAGTATCCCATAATACGTAAAAGAGAGTACCAGTTTAAAGAGTAGTATGTCACCAAAGGATGACGGTAAATCTGTCCACCGCTCTTGCGCACTCCACTGTATCTACCGGGAGTAACAGAAAGGGTATAACAAGCCGAAAGGAGGTCAAGGTACTCATGAAACTGAACAACTTTCCCCATGGAACATGGGTCGAAATATGAAAAAAAAAATTTGGACCTCCCATACAAAATCGCCGATCCACTGATTGATTTTCTATGAGAGGTCCAAATTTTTTCATATTTCGACCCATGTTCCATGGTGAAAGTTGTTCAGTTTCATGAGTACCTTGACCTCCTTTCGGCTTGTTAGACCCTTTCCGTTACTCCCTGTATAATAATATGATGACACCTAGGCTTCATCGAGTGTTTGGTAGACTCCGTATCATACACTGCCCTAATTAAAATAGAGTAGCGGTTTAAATCAGAAGTGGGATCGTGTCAAAGAGTCACGGTTAGACTGTCAGCGAGTCACTCTGTCACCCGTGTGTATTGGGTCATTCGTCGACTCGGTGTCCCACATGTAAAGTACTCTTTCTTAACTCTCTAGTAGCAGTTTATATCAGAAGTGGGATCGTGCCAAAGGGTCACGGTTAGTCTGTCAGCGCGCCGCGTCACCACTCTTCCGCGCTCCGCTGACTATTAATTGGTTAATATTTGTAATAATATGACACCTAGGCTTCATCGAGTTTTTGGTAGACTCGGTGTCCCACACTACACTCAGCAACAAGAGAATAAGTAACTGTAGTAGTTTATATCAGAAGTGGGATCGTTCAAAGAGTCACGGTTAGTCTGTCAGCGCGCCGCGTCACCACTCTTCCATACTCCACTGACTATTAATTGGTTAATACCTACAATAATATGACACCTAGGCTTCATCGAGTGTTTGGTAGACTCGGTGTCCCACACTACACTCAGTAAAAGAGAGTAAGTAACTGTAGCAGTTTATATCAGAAGTGGGATGTTGCCAAAAGGTCACGGTTAGTCTGTCAGCGCGCCGCGTCACCACTCTTCCGCGCTCCGCTGACTATTAATTGGTTACGAGAACTAATTTGATTCTACGCACTACAAAATGTATACCAGAGCGTATTTTATTTATAACGCGAGTAAAATGTTATTTCAGACGCAAGTGATTTTCATGTTTTGATTTTGTTTCACCCTAAATTGTGGACGAAGTAGCAAAAGTTACTATTACAGATAAACAGAATAATTACATATCCATTTCCGATTTTTATTTATTTTGTATGAGACATGATTAACCAATACAAAATAGGTAGGAAATACTAGTGTAGGTAACCTGGTATAAAAATCACCTACCTATGGTGGACTACTTGATATCAAAACATGAACGCTGTAACAAAGTCAAGTGGTATTTAGTTCAACTGCTTAAACATAATACGGGGTGTAAAGGACGGTGTACCCATACGATGTAAAATTTGTTACTAAAGAAAAAATACGGGATATGTCGCTAAAGACAAAAAAACAACCTCTCATACAAAATTCACGATCAGCGGACTGAAGACCGAAAACATAGCGAAATTTTTGTTACTGAAATAAAAAATAGTTATTTTATTAGACAACCAACAGTTTTCATTTCTAATTATTTTAATACAGTAGTTTCACCAACCAGTTTCAAAACCGAACAACAAACGTCCTTTCACGAGAACATATTCATTGAAAACTCTGACCATCTCACAGCATAGTAAAAGCTTTTAACTGTGTCCATCCGGAAGAAAGAGGCGCAGTTTTCATTCACGCTAAATGTTCCATATCAAGATTTATACTACGGTGCTTCGATAGGTACGATACCAGTAGTACATCCTGTAGTACAATAAAGCTTTGGCTGGGTTAAGCCCTATACCTACCAACCTGAGCGGAACCAGCGCGGTACGCGGTATTCTGATTGGAACAAATTGTCAAGCGATTGAGTTGTTGATCTGGTTTAAAAAGGGCTTTAGACTACAGAAAATCTAGTTTAGACAGTTATTAACCACCACCTCTACAGCATCTCACATCTTTTGTATAGTGCATCATTATGGAAACTTTGGGTTGGATAAAATATGACATGCCGATCAGAATATCTTTAATGTCATATTCAAACAATCTGAAATTCCGCTACTAAACTTCACGCGAAATTGGGCTCGAAATTTTACTTTACTCACTGTATGAAGTTTAGTTCATCATATTTCAAGGTTTATGTTTTTCTCGTCTTCTGAACGAGGACGACAATGCTTCAATGGGTGTGTGCGGTCACTGGGCTAGGTGCTAATCCGCGAGACGGCCCGATTATCTACTTTATCTCATGCCATCTGGATGTGTATGTGACTACCGCGTACTGGGGTTGAATCGCTCAGGTTTGACTAGGGGCTTATGCAGGTGACACCGGGCTCAAAATGAGTACTTAAGTCCTAGTATGAAGCTCTTTCTATTGCACTAGGGTGACAATGCTTCGACGCGTGTGTGGGACACCGGGCAAGGCGCTAACGCGAGACGCCGCGATTAGCGACCTGAGGGTTTTTGAATAGATGGGTACGTGGGTAGCGGTACTAAATTGAGAATTTGTATCGACCAGAACACAACGTACTGGGGCTGAAGCGCTCAGGTAGGTATGCAGGTGAAACCTGGCTCGAAAATGAGTACTTATATCACAGTATGAAGCTCTCTCTATTGCACTAGGGTGACAATGCTTCGACGCGTGTGTGGGACACCGGGCGAGGCGCTAAACTGCGAGACGCCGCGATTAGCGACCCCATGACGACCTAACTGTAAACATCGTTACCAACACTATTTACTATATTTTAAAATGGAGTTTTAACCTTATCTTTGTGAACTATGTTGTGTGTAAATACGACGGACGCATCTGTCAACAGCGGGCAATTTTAACCGCGTTAGATACGATCTGGCTTGGTAAGATGGAAACAACCTTAGAGTATAATATAGGACCCAGGTAAGCAAGCTATAGACTGCGCCTAAAAAGTTGGAACTGTTGGTAGTTGTTAGAACGCAATCTCTCTTTCCATCAGTAGCAAAATGCCAGTGACAACACTAATTGAACCTCTATAACTTCTCATACATTTGACGTCTGTATCCAGGGAGCAACTGCTTACGCTTTGACAGTACGGCGCGGGCCGATATGCGCACTCTATAGCTTGCATATGTATATATACTCTAAAGAAACAACATTTATGTAGGTTTAGTTTTTCTTATTTAAACTTTAATTTTATTGAATCCAAAAAGTGAGTGTTTATTCAAAGTACCTCCATATAAGTATCAGTAAATAATAAAACAAAAGAGTATGCTCATAGACTCCCTAGGTGTGCTTGTATGGGGCTGTCTTGGATCGGCATATTGGGCATATGCAGGAACACACACAAGGAACATTAAAACCCTAGTATAGATTAATCATTCAAACATCTGATCCAGCTGAGGATCGAACCTGGAACTTTTCTGTTGCAGACAATTCTAGGCTAGAGGTGTCAAGGAGCAAATTGCTACGACTGCTACGCCGTAGCACACTACAGCTTCGGCTTTAAAAAGAACCTATAGCGTCCAGTCATCCTCTATGGATTGAAAGTCTGAGCCCAAATTAGAAAACGTCGCCTAAGTTGGTCAGTGCATAGGCTTAAAGATCGAGAGATCGATTCATGTGTTATCACAAAAAGTTGAATCAATAAAAGTAATTGTGTATCCATTCGTTTTGCCGGCAAGTAAAATAAGTATACTGCTTTAATTCGTCAGGACGATTAATTTTTCCTTTTCCAATAGGATAAAAATTCTTGAGAATTATATCAATGAGAGACATTACCACCCCACGATAACACCCATCTGACCTTGTAAGCCGCTCGCCGTGTCCGTGTGTATCGCACAGACTAGATCACTCTGTCACACAAGAGTCGAGCAAACACTTTTAAAAGTGTATGTGACGATGAGCAATGTTGTCGCAAGGGTTTAGCGGCTGCATCATGGTTGTGAACTGTGGTCTGTGCCACGCTAAAGGACTATTTGTGAACTCTCTTTCTCCCTCTCTCTCTCTCTTCGTGTTGAACACCAAGTCATTCATCTACCCGATGTAGTATGGTTTTCGCCCGTACTAGAGGACATTTTTCATCTAACACCCGTCTTTATACCTACCTGTGTTTGTTATCGTTGGATTTGTCATGATGCCTTGGTTCAGGATCCGATCCGATCTTGTCAAGCTCTTTCGTTTGATACCCCACATGATAGGATAAAAAAAAAACATTCCGCCATCTCTGATTCCCCCTCCCTCCCCCCCCGGAACACACGAATTCTTGACGACTCCTTATTATGATTCAGGACATCACGAGGAATCCAACAAAACCAACCATGGGTATGTAACCGGAAGTCAGATGAAACTCAAAATCTAGAGGATATTTTGTTCAAAATGAGCAGCACTATATAGTGGCCTGAGCGATCGAGTGCTTAGTTCGGAGGGCATGGTATATCGTCGGTCACGTTGCTGTCTACGTAAGCTTAGACAACAGTCGTTACTGCCATGTCAGAGTCAGAGGCAATAGTAAAACAGGGGTTTAAAAACTCTGACACCACAGTCCCTCAAGTTATTCGTCGACTCAGTGTCCCACATGACAGAAGACATACCTTAGAACAGTTTGTGTCCATAATGGAGCTAGATGCGATAATTGGTAGAGCTCTATACGCACAATGACGAGCTCTGTGCGCTCTATATTATGGGGGCAAAGATTATGCAAGTCACAGAAGTGTCGGAAATTAAGTCAGTATCAATAAATAGGTATTGCCTTCATGACCTAGGTACCTAATAAGTACTATTTTAGCCGTGAATATAATTCCTGTGGTTTATAATAAACTACATAAGTTGTTGTCATTTATTTTTAACTACGTTGATCTCGGCGGCCAGTCATAAAACATAGCCAAATCCTTTTGCTACATGATTCTATGTTCTAACAAAACATGTTGCGCGTATTGGGATAGGGGCAGGAAGATGATGATGATCTCGCTTGCTAGTGATGAATTTTACTTAAACAGAAAACACAGACATGTTACAATTCAAGCATTAGCAGCTTAATTACACTTATATTGGGAGAAATTGTCATACTCCAACTAACTGGGTAACCTACAAAATTTTGTTTTTTTCACAAACTGTCATTCCAGTTAGCTTGTTTCCCATTATGCCTACTTCCTCATCTGCGTTACCTAACCTTTTTGCCTACGACAGTCTATTAGCATCATTCCATCATCATCACCCATTAAAATCGTCGTACTCCAACTAACTGGATAACCCACTCAAAAAAATTTAAACTTCAAAAACTGTCATTTCAGGTTATCTTGTTCCACTTTATGCCTACTTCCCTATGTGCGTCACTTAATCTGTGTGCCTACGACAGCCTGTTAGCATCATCCCATAGATATCATCATCATCATCAATTAAAATAAAAACCGTTCTACTCCAAATAACTAACTACCCAAAAAATTTAAACTTCACAACCTGTCATTTCAGTTATCTTGTTCCACTTTATGCCTACTGCTGCATCTGCGCTACCTAACCTTTATGCCAACGATAGTCTGTTAGGATCGACCCATCATCATCATTCATTCAAATGATTGTACTGTAATTAACTTTAAGTTTTATCTTGTATCAATGGTTCTCTTGTGTGGTATAATCCAAAGGTATAATAATGGTTTTGACCTACTCAAATAAATCAATTTTTAGAAATATGATCTCATTACCTTGTTGCACTTTATGCCTACTGTTGCATCTGCGTTACCTAATCTTTGTGCCTACGACAGCGTGTTAGCATCGTCCCGCTAAACGCACGGCAAACACGCGCAGGCGGCGGTCGCGACGATCGGTGCTAAATGAACTAGTTCCACGCGGATCATACGGAGGAAACGTTTTCTTCACTATTTCACTTCATAAAGACGTGGTTAAAGTATAGGTCAAAATAAAGACCGGCGTAGGGGCGTCGTAGTGCGCCGTCAACGTTACAGCGTCGCTCATAGTATGCAGGGCGCCCGCGGCGTGCCGCCCGGTCTTTCTGGCACCCCCATCAAAACCAGGCATTTTGACGGCGCATCACGTCGCGTCAAGCTCAGTCTTTAAAGAAACCTTAAGGGACAGCCCTCTGAATATTAATATGGTATATTCGGACCATGAAACTGAACATCTTCCCACATGAAAATAAAATAAATAAAAAAAATAAAAAAAATATTGCAGGAAACGCACTTTTGTGATTGTTATTTTGTGTAGCTATGAGAGTTCGATTTTTGTTTGTCATTTTTTTACTTTAGTTCCTAGAAGATAGTTGTTCTGTTTCATGGCCTACATGCACTCTATCAGTGTTCGGAGAGCTGTCCCTTAAACATTACTGTTTAAAGGTTTGAAAAAATTTGATAAGAGCGCAGACGGACCACCTGATCGAAAACAGTCTTCAGCCAGCATCTACCTAAAATATGATTTAGTACTAAAACTGAAATGTATTCTACACCTACGATGCAGAGAGGTGCTTGAAAAATATCCACTTTGCAGAAATGTGAATTATCACTTTGCAGGTATATTTGGTTTGGTAAAAAACTCTCGATTGTTCATTTATTTACGGCGAAAACTCAGCAGAAAACCAATTAATTAATTACATCTCAGAGACATACAGAACAGACGGTTTAAACTCTGACACACTAGGGTTCTTTGGGTCGCTTGTGGACACGCTACCAGCAATCAAGCAGAAGCTATGTAACCAATCATTTATTTTTCTCAAATGTTGAAAAGATTTGTTAAGAAAGGAAACAACTTCATAATTTCATCAACTAAACCTGTCGATAGTCTTTTGTTATTTTTTTATTACCTCTCCAAACATAACAAACAGAAGATGTTTTTACAATTTGAATAGATCAATTTTATAGGCCATATCAACATTCGTTATAAAATATAGAGTCTATTAAATTTTTATATCCACCAACGTTGATATTTATTGTGGATTACTAGTAGTCAGACAAGTTTGAAGTCAATCATGTTTTCAATTAACTTTTTGGTTACAATCATGATTTCTCTCGTATTCATACAATACCTATTAAATATACTCTTAGGAACATAGGTCGGAAGATCGCTTTTTTGCACTCTGTCTATCTGTCTGTTTTGTGAACTCCCCCTAAATCACGAAAAGGGTAGACATAGTGGTGATTTTAGAGAAGAGTTTATAATAACACACGCCGGGAAAATGCCTTTTCGATGACTACTACTACCGGAACAGTCCTGGCCTGTCCTGCTGGACATGGACCTCCGCAGGCGGATTGGCGAGCGCACAGGGTATGCTGGTGCCTATTCTCTAGAGGATTATTCCTTGGTCGCTTTTTACGACACCCATGGCTAGAATTGGGGTCTCTCTCTCTTCGACACCAAGTCGCCCAACGACCCGATGAAGTCGAATTGGGGTGATGTTGTTCTAATCCGGCATCGCACGGCGACTAATTGAATTGAAATAATTGGTTTGTAAACAAGTACCTACTTAGTCGTAAAACGCTGACAAATTACACTGAACTATCACATATTATGTAAATGGTTTGGAAGCAATTTAGTGAAATGATAAGGTACTATGAGAAACTGGAATATTAGTAATATTTTGACTAGTAGCAACGGGTTACAAAAGCGGATATTGCTATAATATTTATTTTATTATCTTCTTTTAAGGTAAAGTCAGACCGATTTTTTTCGCTTAGTGAGTTGTAGGTGTTTTTGATTTGTTAGGTAATTTTCACACGGTACTTTGTGTTACCGTAAATTCGCTTCCCATAATTAGCATTGTCAGATAGAAGTATTAGGATTTTCAGGTAGTTCAGTGACAGAAATGTATTGCGCTTTACGTCGGTTTCGACGTTCTTTAGGAAAATGCGAATTACCACTTTTTGACTAAAACCGAACTGTTTGACAGACGCATCTGCCAACGCACCGTTCTTCCTCGTATTTATACAAAGCTTTTGGGACTGTACTGCACTTATGGTACAGACATTTACAGAATTCCATATAGACTTTACAGAGACATGCACATGAGCTTTAATTCTAAAGTCGTTTGAAGCCAAACTCCACTCACACATACAAAGAAGCGCATAGTAAACCGATTGTAGCAAAAGAATAAGATGACTAATCAAGCACGTTCCAATAATGACTAATAGTGAAATGGGTAACAAAATTTCGCACTCCGTGTTAAATGTTCGGATGGCGCGTTGGTAAAGACAGTGGCCTAACATTCAGGGATGTCATGGTTCGTATCCTCATGGGTCGATTCTTTTTTATTTGAACTTTTTTTTCTTTAAGTATTTTTATCGTAATTAAACTAAATACACGTGTTAAATACTGATTGACTTATTTGACTTGATAATGATTTATGATTATTAACTTTATTTATTGTAAAATATTATTATAATTGATGTGATGTAATTTTCAACGCAATGTATTTTGCTCAGAAATAAAATTGAATTGAATTGAATTGTTATGTGAAATTTTCCACCTTGACCTTTCACTATATAAAATAATGATTGACCTCTGAGGATTTTTAAGCTTTCTTTAAACATTATAAGTATTTTTATTTTTAATTTTGAAATAATGTTACTTTCACGGCTTATAATAGCATCACTCTATTTCTAACCGAAGGTATCCAAGGGCCGAATCCAGGGAATGGGCAACATTGTGCAGCGTTCAGCGTCATTCTATGTCGTAGTTTTTGATAAAACTAGGTTTTTGTCCAAAAAGCTAGGCGCTTGAGATAACAAAATTTTAACATAAGTTTTGCCAAAGTTTTTATCATAATCCTAAACCAAATCAAGTTCTTAATCAAAGGCCAGCATACTATTATGACTACATTATATTAATCTTTTTGGCAATAATTTTACCATATTTAATCCTAAACTACTTCATGTTCATGATCGGAAGCCTATATTGTTATAGATTTTCGATCAAAATCCTAAAACAAATAAATGTTTATGATAAAATTGAATTTTACCTTTGTTATCTACTGGTCTTTGGTTTTTGGTCAAAAACCTGGTTTGATTAACATCGCTGCGACATATAGCATTAACGTCACCGGTTATTGTAGCGATTGTTCTGTGGTTTTGAATTTAAAGCGGTTGTATTAAGAGTGACTATCGAGGAGCGCGAATTGTTTTGCATGTGTGTGTATAAGATGTAAACACAACGTGTAAACGATTTTAAAAGTGCATAACTTCAGCGTGCCTATATCCACTTATAACTATCACTGTACCTACCTACTATCAAGTGCTCTTCTTTGTCCGTGGCCGTTATTTCCCATGTCTTTTGACCTACCTACCATCAAGTGCACTGTTTGTTTATTGAATTTCTTATTAGCATTTAATTTAACAGATGAAATACTAACATGTTTAATTTTGTACGTAAGTAAGTAAATACGAGTTAACAGTTCTAAATTTTAATGCTTTCAACGAATTTATTCTACTTATTACTTTACTTCAAAACAAACATTTAGCTCCCAAAATTTGATTCCGTTCATAATTTAAAATGTCATCATTAATTTCAAAATGTTACCTGCATTAAAATAATATACTCTAATAGCAAATATCCCAGCATGTCTTCGCCTTAACAAAGTTGATAGTAGCTTTTTAATGTGTCGTCAATAAATTGATAGTGTCGTAAATCTTCGAACCCACTACCTACCGGTTAACAGCCCGTGGCTCGTACCAACACAACTGTTATGCATAATCTATTTCATTTTATTATCGGCCACTTTGCGCTGCCTACACTAATTACAAGTTGGTGCGTAAGTGAATAAAGCACAGTTTATAACGCTGTAATGTGAAATTGAGACCCGGAAACATTTAGGGAGGCTTTAGCCTAAACTTGTAGTCTTTTTCTTACAATAGGACACCAAGTCGCCCAACGAGCTGATGAACCCTGGTATCAGAGTTTTTCAACCGCCTACTGGGAGCAGGCCTCTGACATGGTTGTGTCTTAACAACATATTTCATGTCGTTACACAATCATTTTGATAGAGCATCCTATCACACTATATACCGGGAGTAACAAAAAGGGTAAAAAAAGGTCAAGGTACTCATGAAACTGAACAATTTTTCCCATAGAACATAGGTAAAAATAGAAAAACAAATCGACTTCCCGTAATAAATCAATTAGATCAGCAATTTTGTATAGAGGTTAATATTTTTCATTTTTCGACCCATGTTCCATGGTGAAAGTTGTTCAGTTTCTTCAGTATCTTAACCTCCTTTCGGCTTGATTTTGTAACTCCCTGAATAATAAAAGTTTACTCTGCTCACTAGATATAGTAAGTAGTCAAAGGTTAAAAGCGAGTTCAAAGGTTAAACAACTTTGCGCGCAGCCATTCAGCACACAGCATAAAACATGTCAACACAAAATTAATACAACTTCAATGAAACGTAATACAATCCTACAGCTGACGTTTATCTGTGAATCGTTTTTCTGTGAACCGTTTACCAATCATGGGTTTATTTGGTTGATGGCACAAAATAGAGAATTTACAGAAGGACAGCTCGTTTCTTTTCCCGATCATTTATACCTACACTTCAGGGTTGCAACATTTTCTTTCTGATTTTATGAAATCCGGTACCTGAATCAAACGTACATAGGTACATCACTTATATCAAATACTTACACTAAGACACGGTATACAAAAATATTTACACTTGCGAGTCGTCATTTGGGAACGCTGAACGCTCACACTAAACGCTGTTAACACTCGCTACCTATAGTACCGTCATCCGAATAGGCCATTTTTGACAGCTGTCAAACCCATACTAGGAAACATGTCGACAAAGAAAAATAGACCTTATGTCATAGCATTAACATGATTTTGACAGCTGTCAAATATGGCCTATTCGAATGGCGGTACTATAACGGCTTGAAACGGTTCGAGATGGCGCGTAAACGACGGCGTGTAGATGTGTGTTTGACTGTAGCGACGTTTCATTGTAGCCGTCTCTCTGTAATGGGTGCCCCTATACTTATTTTATGTTGATGGTCTATAAGGTCTATAAAAGTTGTTTAAAATCTGCGTGGGAGTGGACTGGCGGCTCGCCCACGATACCACATCATATTAGACGTCTATTAGCTAATTAATTACATTTTTCTTACGGGAGATTGGGGATCCTTCAGAATATCTGAACCACTGACTAATCTTTTTACGAGCACTTAGGTAGCGGTAATTATACATACATACATTTATCACGCCTATATCCCTTGTGGGGTAGGCAGAGCGTACAGGTACTAATCATGCACGTAGGTAATTATGGGTGCGCGCTCAACATGCCTAGTATCTACCTAAGTTTGCGGTTTGGACCCGAAAGGGCGCCACACACCGGCCACGTATGCGTGACGTGCACGTCACCATGCGCGTAGAGATGACGTTGCATCGTATGGGATTTTATGAGACACAGCACACAGGCCTTGAAGCGTAATTACGCGCACTCATACGCAGGTAGTTTGCAGCCTCTCATACAATCCCATACGATACAACATCATCTCTACGCGCGTGATGACGTGACGTCACGCATACGGGCCCGGTGTGTGGCGCCCTTAATACAAAAAAGTTTCGTCTTCTGATTGCATTAAAAAAGATCTAACGTCTTTTCTACAGAACCACTGAAAAATATTACATGGACCTACTTGGATACCAAAACTATTGATTTCAATTTTAGTATTCCGCTAATGGTTCAATTAGCTCATGTTAGACGCTACTAAATTAATTTTGACGCATAAAATACATAACGGGCGAACGAGGTGATATCATACAAGGCAATATCTGGTTTTGGCAGGTAGTCTTAAACGTAAAAGCTGTGGACAAGTTTGAATGAATGAATAATATTGATGAAGTAGTAAAATTGGCCAAGTTCTAAGCAAAGGCCGTGCCCATGCATACACAGTGCACTTTTTAGATCTACGAGATCTACTAGAAACCCTTATCATTATCTAATTCAATTTCGGACGTTGACTACGAAACCCTCTTTGTGAGCGTGTGAACTGCTTGTACAAAGGGGCTCTGCGTGTAATTTCAGTCCTAAACTTTTGTACTTATAAAGATTTGATCAAAGATTTTGCTCGCAAAAATGTCACATATCATAAAATCAGAATTCCGAATTTTAAATATGCAATAAAAAAAACGCTATATGAAGAACTTATGCTAAAATAAGCAAAACGTGACAGTGTGAAAAAACTATTTTGAGACTACATTACGAAAAATTCTTTGACGCGAGATTTGAATAAGTATATAGTAATATCAACTGTATTAACTTAAACCCAAACCATCAATCTCTTCACTCGATTACCCTCAGTTTCTCAATCTGAATTAATCAATCTGTCATTCTGTCATTCTGTCGTTGAAATGACCAAAATTGAGTCATTGTGGGCCATTACGTCAAAATGTGGCGAGCCTTCGCTTAAGCCTGTCCTGCATCAAAAATGCATCGACTTACTGAAATCTGTTAATATCCACAGGGTGTAGTCACTCTGGTAAAGAATTAGCTGCTATCGTGCCGAAAAATATTTATTTATGAATCCATTTGCTTTAGGCAATTTTCAATTTAGTATATAACATGTTATTTTTTTTTTAATATATTTTTATGAAAATTATAGGTAAACCTCAGCTTGCATTCTGCTGGGATAGCATGTATGTGCACTGTAGGAAGACATATCTCGCGCGAGAAGACTTCATATGTGTCAAATCGTATGGAACTTATATGAACAAGTGAAGAATTTTGAGACACACGTGTAGAGTAAAATCGGAGTCACGCTTGGTAAGGGGGCAGAAGAACATGACAAATACAAAATCGCTAAAATATAAGCTAACATATAAGAAAACATTTCGCAAATATTTTAAGGGGTAAAACGGCCCATGAAATTGAACATCTTTCCCCAAGAAACATAAATCGAAACATGAAAAAAAAAAGTTTGGTCCTCCCATACAAATTGACTCCGTTGGCTGGTACATTTTGTATCCAATTTTCTTTTTTCTTATTTTGACCTATCCTCCTTGGGAAAAGTTGTTCAGTTTCATGGGTTCATGGGCTGGTTTACCCCGTAAAATATTTGCAGATGATTTTTTTACACCTTGTATGTACGCGCAATGCAATATCCGTATGGACGCGCCTTTACCCGCCACGGGCATCAATTTTCGTCGATCGCGTCCGAGGGTCCTAATTTAGGCGCTTGCGCAGGGCGAAGCTTGATTAATTGCAAATTAAAGTCCCCACCGAGGTGGTACAGTGGTTCCCACTCGATGAGCTCACCTTCCGATCAATGGGGATGGCGACGAGAATGTCCATTTTTGTGTACAATGCAGCTTTCTTCTTGGATTCACTTTTTTGTAAATACAGGATGTAAAAAAATAAACTGCAAATATTTTAAGGGGTGAATCGGCCCATGAAACTGAACAACTTTCCCCAAGGAACATAGGTCGGAATATGAAAAAAAATTTTGGACCTCCCATACAAATTGACTCGGCCGGCTGGTACATTTTGTATGGGAGGTCCAATTTTTTTTTCATATTTCGACCTATGTTCCTTGGGGAAAGTTGTTCAGTTTTATGGGCTGATTCACCCCTTAAAATATTTGCAGTTGATTTTTTTACATACTATATATCATCTAGTTGTTGAGAGGTCGCTACATGAAAAGCATCATGCATACATAGTAAATCGTAAAATTTCAAATTCTCCTTAGCAAATCGATTCTGCCGATTACTAAATTTGTTTGGTCCAATACTCAGCCACGCGCATATTGTCCGTGGCAATGTAGAGGTCCTCGCGTTTGCAGGTACTAGGGGGCGCGGGGCAAAACATAAGATGTGCCACAGTTTCAACTGGAGATCACAGACCACGGTAGCTAAATTGTTGAACGATGGCACGGTGTTGTACGCACCCGGCTTCAAGCCTGGGATGCAATTGTTTTTTTTTTTCGGTTTCTAATTTCCATTAGATAAAATTAGTACATTTTACTGGACAAGTACTTTAAAATCTACAATTTTAATACCTACTGTTGATAAGTATTTTCTTCTGCGCAAAATATTTCCTACTTATACACTACACAGTAAGTACAGTATTAACCAGTAGTAGTAATCTACCACTAAGTACTTACTTTGAAATTGTAGGTATTAAAATCAAACCACTAGACATAAATTGATAATTATCATAACATGGGTGGGTTCTTGTTAATTTTTATTACTATACAAATTAAATACGAAGTAACTAGCTTGTGGGTTGTTAGTACTCATTTAAGTGATAGTATTTACTACCGTATAATTATCAATAAGCTTGTCTAACCTGCAATCTGAATCTCATATTATTGGTAGACAGGTAGTAAAATCAACCAGATTGCTTGAGGCAGGTAATATTTATATCTATAGGGTTACATTTAATTAAATACAAATGTCATAAGGGGTTGATCTACTCACAAAACTGAAGAACTTTATTTAGAAAATTTCTTCGAAATATGAAAAAAGGAATTGGGTCTCCCAAACAAAAATGCTGAAAAAGTGTGTTTCTTTTTCATATTTCTGAGAAAAGTTTCTAACAAAAGTTGTTTACTTTTGTGAGTAAAAGACACCCTTTAGAGATTTGTACTTAATTAAATGTAACCTTATATAACAACTTGCTTGACAAACTATTGGGATTGGGATTTTAATAACTAGACTCATAGTGCTTTATTCTCATAAATGAAAATAAGAAATTTAAATTTAAATTTATTAAATTTGTATGAGAAACCAGCAGAAATTGCTTTCTTAAAGGGCTACGTTTGTGCTGGCGATAGTACGTTAAGGAACTAAGTATTTCAATAATAGCAATGGACATCAAACTTTTGTCTTTTCTTCTCAAGCTTTTATAAAAAGCTCCCATATTATGTTTTTATTGATTTTCGCGTCAGAGATTTATGTTGCGTATTATAAAAATGAAACAAAATGTTGCGTATTACCGATTTATTATCAGAGGTCCCATATCGATTATCGCCGGGTATTCGAGCATAACCACGCCAAGTTAAATTGGAAAATAATCGATGGAATTTCAGGCATTTTCGATGCAATCGCGGGTTTTCATATTTTAAAAGTAAATTGCCTGCCACGTCATCGCCACCAAAATTCTAAAATTAAGCTTTTTTTACAGAGCACATTAGTCTTCTCCTCTTTCAAGTAAGACACCGAGTCGTCCAAGGACCTGAAGAACTCCGGTGTCAGAGTTATTCAGCCGCCTAGAGCAGTCCTCTGACATGGCTGTATCACGACCGCCGTCTAAGTACCTAATCATAGACAGCAACCGGGACCGACTGCTTAACTTGCCCTCCGTAGCACGGAACCATATTTATTTTCGGACATTCAGGGGGTTCAACCTGAATATTCTACAAACCATACCTACTGGGGACATATTCACAAATTGATAAATATCAGCAAATTAGTTACTTAATAGTAAAAGATACATCTTTTACGTATACGTATACATACATGTATGAAAAGAAATTAATTTTCGGAATTCTAACTGACGTCCAAGTTCAGTCCGGGAATTTCGAATTGGATGAATTTGACATTAATATTTGTTCAAGTTGTCATAATTATTTGATGCTGCTGCTGATAGTAAAGCATACTACATACCTAGTTAGGTATCTACTAAAGTTTTTAAAAAAACTATGACGGTAATTTCAAATAGGTACTAGCGAGCCAGAAGTGCCAGACCATGAAATACATAGAAAAATATCCTGAAAAACTGGTTTTTACTTAACTACAAAGGATTTTACTTAACTGGTATCTACAATTGAAAAAGCAAAACTCTATTCAAATTGGCAGCAAGACGTAATGTAATGTGAAAACTATCTTATTTTTACAATTTCTACTTTTCTATAGTTCATTAGTAGGTAGGTACTACAAGTAAGCATGCGCGCTGAAATTACCTAGTTTGCAACTTTATTTTAACTATCATCTGTAAACTAACCTCCAGTTTAAATGAGCAAACAGATGTACACATTCGTATTGCATTTTGATTAAGATAATACAATCAATTAGATCCACTAATCATCTGGCGAATAACACTAAATCAATGCGCATGCGTCAAAAGACGTAACCTACTTTATATGCCATTAGAAAAGGTGGACGCAACGCGCATCGCGCCCGTTGAAAATTGGTTATAGCTCTTCCTAGTTATAAATCCTAGGGCAGTGGTCTCCAAACTTTTTATGAACATCAAATTTCATAAATCCACTGCTGGGCATGGACCTTCACCTAAGGGCGTATTCAGACATACGCACCCGCAAAACGCGCGGGTTGCGCTTGTCGATCACAAGTTAGTACAAAGTCTACCTAACCTAAGTTAATTCTACGCGCTCTACCCGCCGCGTGCTGGTTGATCTTTGGTACGCATGACTTTTTGGTGCGTGGATTTTGACAATCAGCTGTTCAACCTGTGGTAGAAACCGCCACTTAACGGGCCACTCATTGCAGAGTATCGCTCATATTCGAGAAGAAAAAGATCATAGAGACCGCGCTACCTTATGTTGCTAAAGAGTTTTAACGACAGTGCAAGGTCTGCGTGACTTTTTAGTGGCAGTGGCCAAAAAATAATATGTACAACTTTTACCACCAGTTCTACCGTACAATTGATCAGTAGGGCACCTGAAAACAAAGGGGCTCTACCGCACAGTTTGGGAACCACTGTCTAAGTGGATATATCACTGCCGGGTAATTGTTTCTTTGTTGCAGACGATATTCGTCACGCTGGTTAAGATAACAAGTACGAGTATTCTTGTTAGTAGAGCAGGTTGTTACATTTTAATAACGATATTGGTGGTAGGCAAAACTGCCCACGTGCCCACCTAATGGTACCCTTATTTTCCAAGCGTCGCGGCGTCGCGCCGGCGTCGTTGTCGCTGTCAAATGACTGGTTTGTATGGGGAACCAGAAAAACCACGCGTCGGCGTCGTGGCGTCGTTGCACGACGCCGTCACGTTGACAGCGCGCTGAGAAGCTTAGGGTTTGTATGGGATGCGGTCGGCTTTTTCTACAAGACCGCAGCGACAATGACGCCGTGAAAATTTGACGGCGTCGTTGTCGCGACGCTTGGTTTATAAGCCTACCATTATCGAGTAGTCACTTTTGGCTGAAAGAACGATTTATCGTGGTGAAGTTTAATTCAAATACAGACGCATAACAAGCCGAAAGGAAGCCGACTCATGAAACTGAACCACTTTCCTTATGAAACATGGGTAGAAATGTGAAAAAAGAAATTGGAGCTCTCATACATAGTTGCCGATCAGCTGATTGATTTTAAACGGGAGGTCCAGATTTTCTGTACCCGTCTACCCCCTATTATTAATGAAGGTGATGATGGACCCTACAAAATGAAGTCCCTAAAAGCCCTAAAGAAACCTAAAGGAACCTAAAAGAAAAAGCCCAAAACGAAAACCTAAAGAACCCTAACATCTTATCTGTTTTTGGCCAGCGTGATTCATCTAGTGGAGACCCGTACGTTGTTTTCGCTATAACCCTGAAAGAACTGTTTACATAAATAGTTTTACCTAATTTATCTACGACTTGATATGAGCACTACAAAACGCTACCTTTGACAACTCAAACTAAACCAATTCAGAAATGTTGAAAGCATACGAAAATAAAGAATTAAAATGAAACTACAATCTTTTATTTGAAAGGATAACACTCAATTACCTACAAATAATTTAGATAATAAGGAAATAAACTCTAGAAATACCTATAACCAATTTTCGAGCAGAGAAAATAAAGAAATTAAAGATGAAGCAGCATGGACTTATTCGCGTGCCTATTCTTTTGGAACAGTATTCATAAAAAAAAAGAAATCTCAAACTTCAACGAAATACCGCCCAAAACAAAGATTATTCCTTAAATTTATTTATTAAGAGCCTAATTGAGCTGAAATAATAATTTAAATAGTGTTTTAACCCACTGCTCTCCAGATACAGACATAAAAATAAAAGTCCCGGTAAGTTTGATGTAAATTCTCAGCCTATTGGTTCACTATAGAAATATCAATGTAACTCTTTCAAAAGAACCTTTTCCTTTATTGTTTTTGTTAAAATACAATCTAGATGTTAACTACCTTAAGTCTCAAGCATCATTCTTTCGCTATTTTATGATTTGAACTCAAAATTTCCCATTAAAGATCTCATACAAAATGTGGCCTTTTACAGATTTCAAGAAAGATTTATGCTGGAGTGTTGAACTACTACAAAGCAAATTGAACTCTATTGCAGCAACAAGCCAATACTTTCTGTGGAGAATGGAATTTACTACATATACAAAACCACTCGAATACTCCGTTCTCAACAACAATCAAAATTTAAGGTAATTTATAGATATTTATTTCAATGTAAACAGAACCAAAATACTGTTAGTGTATTCCATATTACAAGTTGGGCGAATATCTTAGTTAAGATAATAAAATCTTGCTCGGTTTGTGAACTATAAAGTCTATTATAAGAAAGTAAGACCGACCACTAATGTGAAATCTCTTCTTTTCAGATCAAACCATGATTATCCAGCCTAGCAGAACAATATTACTATGATGCTCAAGATTTGAACCTTCGCTAAATATGAACTACAACTTCATTCGGAACCGGTTGGTACTAAAAAAAAAAGTAATAATAGATTATGATACTATCAGTTAATTTTAACTTCTACATACAGAACCCCTAAGATTCTGTTTCTCTAATAACTCTAATTCCCATTAGAAAGTCTTATGTTATACAAGATGAAAACAATATTAACGTCCAGATGTATTGCAATGAAATGTATTATATTTCTTTACAGTTTGATCTGCGAATACCTAGAACCCTCAACGACCTTCTAGTACGAGCCTTGTGGACATGAAAGAAAACCTATTCTATGAATACAACGTGAACTTGCTACTTGAAAGAAAAATACTTCAATGTTCTAATTTTATGTGAATTTGCTTATCAATCTTTATAGAAAAGAAAGTGTAAGTTCGTTTGTTTTAAAAGATCAAATATCTAAGAAGAAAAATCATTCTTTCCTACTTTTATGAAGTTGTTATAATAAAGAATCTATTTGTGTCTACTTTAATTTTAGGAAATAAGTAGAAAATTGGATGATAGAAGAATATTGAGAAATTTACTAAAAACTCCTAATATTAGGTTCAAAATGTTTGTCATTTTGTTTGTAAAAATGAAAATATTTCTAGTTTTTAAATTTATTTCTCCTATGAGCTTTTAAAACATGACTGATGGAAAATAGGTTATTTAAACTATGAATATTAAATCTCTCTCATGTGAAAAATATAAAACTACTATGAGTGAAGCCGCAAGTAAGAACTAGTTTTGTTCAAACTGAACTATAATGATAGTTTCTTTGTATTGTAGTTTAATTCAGTTGTCTATCTAACCCAAAAGATACTTTACTAATGACTGAATTGTTCAATGAATTCAAAACTATAATTCAGCATGAAACTTTATGAAAATTATTTAGAAACTTCCTTTATAAAAACAAATAAGTAAAGGTTGGTTCAATTATTCTATTATACCTGAAGACTCTGCGCTAATAGGATCTATTTATTATAGAGAAGAATGCTTATTTGATTTCCTCTACTACAGGAATACAAAGTCTGAATTTTAAATGGCTAAATTTAAATTCTTACTATGGAGAACAAGATGATAGATTTGTATTGAATTTTATTCATCTTGCTCATACAATAAAAGCATTTATATAAACAAACTCTATCCCTAATAACTAGGTAATTTTGAATTGTTCTCTACTATCAATTTCATTCTGATTAACCCTTAAATGGACAAAAGTTTCATAATGACATATCCTGTCATATGTCAAATCTCAGCATTTAGATAATTTGACCCATTCTTTCTATCAACAATCTCAATCTAACTAACCCTTAAATGGACAAAAGTTTTATAATGACATATCATGCCATAAGTTAATAAAATCAAAAATCAATGGGAATATGAGTTCAAGTTGTCAGACAATAAAATAAATATACAGCATTTTGGTGTTTGGCTTAAAAGGTCAGCCCAAGACTCCCCGCTCGAAATAGGTTATTTTTCCTTATTCCGCAGAAACTTAGTAATAAAATTATAAATAGAGGTTTCTCTTTATTGTAATACCTCTTTGTGCTGCTAAACTAAGCTTCCGAACCTTGTCTCTCTCGTCTCCATACTGGTCAAGAGTCCAGCCAATATCCATTTCTTGCTCCTAATTTACATTTAAAAGCACCTCCTTTATGCAACTCAAAACTAAAAGAGGGCGTTAGTGTATATAAATATATATAGTTTATAAGAAATGCAGCTTTGTAATTATTTTATTTCCATGTCATATTATGGTCAATGGCAGCAAGTTTACTGTTGAAGGTACTTTGAGAATAGCAAATGATTCTAAATTGTAGCCAAGTGAAATGGATAACTTCCTTTTTTATTATTTAATTATTATTTACTTGTAACACAAATGACTCTACAGACTCTATTTAGGGAAAACAAACTGATAAGTCCGTCAACGTCAAAGTACTAGAACTCAAATCCCATTAAACTTTTAGGTAGGTATTAAGTTAAGTACTCAAAACAAACTCTACTGAATTAATAATTTTCCTTCAGCAGTGTAAGTATTCAAGCATTTATTTTCAACCTTCCAGTTATATTATTCAACTGTAAAATAGTTTGGCATAAATTTTACCAAAAACTGTGTATATTTAAATCGTAAAACAATATGGTTTTTCTTTTACCATAAATGACTTTATTCAGGTAATGGAGATTTTAACCCACTGTATGACAAAGACTCGTCCCATTTTAGGTAGAGAACTTCATCTAGGCACGGCATTGCTTGGCCAAAGTAAGACTAACTTCCTCATCACAATCAAGTAAGAAACTTCTATTTGTTTACTTACAAGAAACTAAACAAGTCATCTGTTTTGTTAAAAGATTTCAAAATTTAATTGAATGAATCTAGAAGGCTGATAATAAACATCTTCAAATATTAGACTGCTTTAATATGAACTCTTGAAAGACAAGAAACCATTATTATTTTGTTTCCTTAAAATGAAAATCAAATGAATTTAAAAAGGTTCCAAATAATCAACCCCATTATTAAAAGTTTAAAATTTGAAATAAAATTTAGTCAAAAACCTAAGCTGCTCACTACCAGATTATACACAACCTAAGTAGTGAGTTGTCCCTCCCTACTGATAAATCCTAACAAGCTAAATCGCGCCTATTCATGTTTTAAGCCCTAATCTACTGTGAAGATACAAAGCTGGGCGAGAGCCTCATTTACATTTAATCGTGTAGTGTGTGTGTTGTGGTTGATGAAAGCTCCGCAGCTCCAGAACTTCCATCCCTAGGTTAAATTCCCTAATGCTTGGCGTCACCCAAGACTCGTCCTATCACCTATGTTGACCCCGCTGTAAGACTCCGGAGGAATCTAGCGGTTGAGAATTACATGTTCCGGTAACCTGAAGGTTGATTCGATGGGGATGGAACAGAGGTAATCTCGGTTGTGCAAAGATTGATCTCAAAAATCTCAATGAGCCGCTGAAGGGATGGGCCGCTTTACTAAGCAGAGCCACCGCAGGTTCAACGTAGCGAATATCTTATCGCTATCGTAACCTCCTTCCGAGCGCACTGAAATATCTGAGTCAAGAGCTGTAAGCCTTCCGTAAACAAGGCCTCCTGTTCCCGCTCAAGAATCAGGATCGAAGATGGGGCTATCAAAATGCCAGTTTCTCTAATCAATTGGCACCGTTATACGCTGATCAGAGATAAAGACATTCGAATAGAAATATAATGACATACACACTGCCGGTAGAACCCCAATAGAAACTTATGACAAGAAAAATTATAAAGAATTTACTATAAAAATGTCAGACCCACTTCAGGGTTAAACCTTTTTACAAGTAAAAGTCAAAGACTAGGTAATATGAATTAGACTCTAAATTTACTGAATTTACAACATGAAATTGATAGTGTTGAGATTGCTATCGCAACATCTATTATGTCTTCCAAAATAATAAAACCCAATGCAAAACAAATCCCAGAAAACTACCTGTACTCTAAGACGAGTAGAGTGTGTATGCGACGGCAGCTCAATGCTGAATGGATCCTGCGTACCAGGTTTGTATGGCTTATATACTATTTTTCCGTTCCAAATCCAAATATGGCCTTGAAGACGACCTTGAGTTGCCCTTGAAACTATTAGCACTAAGTTTTGAACCAAACTCAATGACCTTGAGACATACAAGTCCCAATGACCTTGAATTTGCCTTAGTAATGTCTGATCTTGGTTACTGATTCAATCTCAATGACTTTGAAATGCCCTTCAAAATGTCTGACTTTGGATTTTGTACCGTGAACATTCGCTAGAGAATCCTTTGTAGGTGCTCTTGCACTTAAACGACCTTGGGATAATCCTATAGTATGACTGCTCCTAAACGTTCTTGAATGCGCCTTTCAATTTCCTAATACTCAGACGACCTTGAAAAGTTCGTCAATACATTTACTTCAGATGACCTTGCTCAGTACATCTGCACTTAAACATCCTTGAACTATTTTGCCACTTTGTATTTTTAAAATGTACTACAATCCCATGACCTTGGAATGCCCTTCAAAATGTTTGCAACTAAACGTCCTTGAAATGCCCCTCAGTATAATTCGGACTTTGGACCCGACCCACGACCTTGAATCATATTACAATCGCGTGACTTTGACATGCCCTTGAGATGCCTTACCTACCTACTTTAAACCGACCTAGATAGTTCTTAGTGCATCTGCACTCAGATGGCCTTGAAAACTCTATAGTCGCGTGACCTTGGAACGCTCTTCATCATTTAAATGGTCTCAGTGCATGTGCACTCAGACGGCCTTGAGAAAATCTATCATAGCTTGACCTTGAATCGCCCTTCACAATGTATGTAAACAAACGTCCTTGAATTTGTCTCGGTACACGTGCACTTAAATGACCTTGAGAAATTCTATAATAGTTTGACCTTGAATCGCCCTTCAAAATGTTTGTATCAAACGCCCTTGAGATTGTCTCGGTACATGTGCACTTAAACGACCTTGAAATGTTCTACAAATCTGCTAAGCAATTTTGAGCATTATGCATATAGTAATACAGATCATATTTTCATGCAAATCCGACGGTTCCCATCTGTTATAATTTTCTCTTAATTTATTTTGGCATTTGATTTTTTTTCAAAGTTTTGCCAATGTCAAGGGTGATTTAACTTTTTTCTATTTGACCAAAGATAACCCTCTTATTCATCCTTCTATTATTGATGATGTAGACATAATAAATAGTTTCCTGTCTTTCTTTTACTCAAATTATTTGTGACGTAATGAACATTGCCACAAGAGTGTCAATGTATCGTTACATTTTCACCCCCTCAATAAATCCGTATGTCAATAAAAATTAAGGATTTTATTGCCCCAAAGAGATAAATCTGTCACAAATGATTTTAATAGATATTGCTTTATCTTTATGAATATGCATTTTATGTGGTGTGGTGTGTGACTATTCAAAAGTTTTAGTCTGCATGAATTTAACTTGTGATCCAGAATCTTTAATAATTTTAAGAAAATGAACAAATATATAATCAGCGGATTAAACCGAAATTTTACGCAAGGAACGGAGTTGTGAATTCCGTCAGTTAGAAGAACATTGCAATCCACTTACACGCCAAAACTCGTTCTTATGCTTTTTTGAAACGTGAACCTTCATACAACCCTACGTATAACAACAGTGCTCCTAGTTGCCGAAATCTAATTGTGCATAGTTCAAAATTATCTCTCTAAATCCTTTGTCAAACTTACACAACTAAAACTCCGAATAATGTGTGTCATCTTTAAAATTAAAGATGGTGTGTAGGGGAAAATTAGCTTTAGCCTTTCGCTCTTCGCTTGTAGGCTACGTGTAGAGTCAGAATTTGATATAAAACATCTGTTAAACACAGAAATGACTGCTGTCTTACTCCTAACTTCAAATTTTTATATCACCTTCTTGTGTGAGTAGTGTTTTCTAAAGATTCAGCAATACCTTCATTCACTAATAGGTGGCCTTTGAAAAACTGAATGAGCCTCATACCTGTGTAAATGTAAAATAATATACATAACATAAATATTTCCCAATAATATAAATAAATTGTATAATGATCTTGTGGACACATTCTTAAATTCCTTCCTTCCTCAATCTCTGATTCGCTCACTCACTCAGAAACTCAAAGCCTTACTATTCGTGGATGACATTAAAAATTAATCTTAATTATTTTTGAATTTATATCATTATCAGCAACCCCACCGTATTTGTAATGTTAAATAAATAATACACTTTAAAACAATCACAAAGCAAACTCTTATTTCTAATTTAAGAAGAAAAAGCAAGTCCTCTTGAACCTGGATGTTCTCCTTGTACCTTTGTTTTATCTTAAAATTTTTATCTATAACATCTAATTAACTACTTTTCTACCATACTAGAAGTTACGCAAAATGCAATGCAACTCTACAAAATTATGCCAAATTGCTTGTATGCTTTATCTCTTAAATTTACGCCTTAATGAGTTGCTGAAAACTACGCTTATTTGCAAAACTACGCCTTATTTGCACTAAATAGACTGAAATTACAAAATAATGAAAGTCTCAAAATGATGATTTTGAATCACCCCCTTTTTATTACATCTAAAAGGAATCTCAAAATTATCTCGACCCCTTTACTGACCCCTTCATTTTATTAAACATTCTACAACATCTAATAAATTCCAAAAGACTTTAATATACTCCATTTTTTTTGTAAGTTCATTCTGTACCTTTTTTTCCTATTTCTACAATAAAACAAGATAAATTTCAGTTACCAATTAATATTTATTTCATTTTGCCCTAATAATCTTCTTATTTTAATTTTTTTAGAACGATCCCCTTTATTCACTCGGCTAAACCTCTACTTTAAATCGTGCTGTGAATAGACTGCTTTAATTTCTTAACAAATTTCTAGCTGCTACTAACAAATTTAATGATGAACTATTATTTCCCCATTTTTCTACCACTCCGTGAATAGTCCCCTTTAGATGCCTTTAATAAAAATATCTAATATGGCAACATTACTCAACGTTCATTGGCTAATCTATATGAAGGTATTTTTTTTTTTATTAATAAATTTCCGACTTGAATACTAGTCTTTATGTCCCAGTGTTGCCTATGATGAAATAATTGTACTAATGTTGATATTTTTCTCTGACTGCTTATTTTGTTTCAGGATAAGTTATAAAATAATAAAGTGGAAAAAATGCTTTAGTTATTTATATAAAAACTGTTTATATGAAATTTCCCTAATTTATTGTCTTGCACTTAGATCATTCAAATTTTAGAATACCGTATGTTGATAAACTAACACGGAAATCCTCCACTTGCTTCTCACAAATCTCAATAGTTAAAAGTTGAAACTCCCAATTATGTCGAATCTCTATTTCCACCTATTCAATATTTACTAATAACTAAAATTGGATGCTCCCATGTTCTACCTAACTTTTAAAATTATTGAACCAACCCCTTTACTATGAATACAAATCCAATTCAGATTTAGTCATCATTTTTTTTTTAAATAAAGTTTTATCTAATTTGTCTCCATAATTTGGCAACTCTACTACTGTTATTTGTTACGTTCACTGACGACTCAACAAATATTTATTATATTGCTGGTTTTTCTTGATCAAACCAACGTAAGTTCATGTTTTATTATTAGGAATTAATGTTCTCTATTTATGTGTTCATCCTTATCATTTTTTTTCATGTGTGATGTTTGTGTTTGCAGAACCATTCAAGATGATGTCTCCTGATGAAAATAATTTCACTCTGGTCTTTGAAACACCTGTAAGCCTTTAGACTCTACTTTTTCTCGGTGTATAGCATTCTTTTCTAATTCCCTACTAATATAAATTTCCTTTTATTCTTCTAGCAACCAAAAAGAAGGCTCTAACCTTTAATTTTCAAGGCCCCAATTTTATTTATATTAAAAATGGTAAGAATTGTTTACTTAGTTGTATTGTTTTAAGTTTATATCTATGTTCTTTTTCATTCATTGTGTTTTTCTTACTTAATTTTCAGAATTTGAACTAAGTTAATTTTTTTAAACTAAAATGTATGGAAAGAGCGGGAAATCAAATTAGTGGGAAAATTTTAAATTTAGAATGATTATTTTCCTGAAGAAAAACATTTTTGGCGGCTTTTATTCGCATCTCAAAATGCTGCCTAATCTAGATTTTCTTGATGAAATAATCAAGCAAACTCAAATGATGACGGACAAAGAGATCATCACTCAAATAATGCTTTTCCCTGCTCTCTTTGATGCAAGCAATAATCTTTTCAAAAATAATGAATATCAAAAGACCACTTGGACAAAAATCGCCAACAATCTCAAACAAGATGGTAAGTTTGGTATAGTATCTTTTCAAACTTTCATCTATTAAAACTATGAAAGTCTTTCATCAATCTTTTGATTTCACAACTTCTTTCCTTTTCCTTGTTCACAGTATCTGAAATTAAAAATCGATGGTGTTCAATTCGTCAAACTCTAAACAACCAGTTGAACTTTAAGAAGACTGCCAATCCACACGAAATCATCGATTATGAAGAAGAGCTGCTGCCGCTTATTCTTTTGCTTGATCCTGGTTATGTAAAATCAGCAAACCTTCAAGAAATTTCAGCTACATCCCCGTTCGAACCTCAATTTACACCTGAAGTACTGAAGACCCCTGAAAACTGGAAACCATCTAAGAAAACTTCCAATCCTCTACTTATAAAGAATAAAAATCCGAAGAAACCTTCGACCGCTAATCAATCTGGAAAAGGATCTAACTTAGAAAAAGCAGACTGTTCCCGAACTAATAATAGCCTGAGAGACTCCATAGTTGCTAAAAATCAAACCGACACTTCACCAAGGGATCCTGCAAAAAACTCAATTCTACATTCTCTGCTTATCAAACGTCCCCATAATGATAATTCTCAAATGACTTCTTCTAAAATACCTAAAGTTTCCATCATAGATGTTCAGCCCTTTCCTAAGGTAACTATCGCTGCCCCGTTAATTCAAACTCAAACTTCTTCTAGTACAACAGCTGTATCTGCACATGAACAATTTCTATGCTCTACTTCTAGTGAACAATCTTCCAAAGATAATACCTCTGCTCAATCTTCAAATGTTTTGACTTCAACTGCTGCAGCAACCCTGGCCTACCTTATTGTTCAACTCAACATATTTACAAAATACCACAAAATTCTGTTCAAGCCGTTGAACAACAAATTTTCAATGATGTAAATCAATCCCTTGCTTTTCAATCCAGCGCTTCCAATTTAAATCACTTCCTCCGCTATGTTGAACATGTTATTACTAGTTTACCATTACATCTTCAACAACAAGCTAAACAATGTATCCTTACAATTCTTACTTCTTTAGAACAAACTACTTTCTTTTATTATGAACAAGATTCATAGACTGAATTTCATGATATAATTGTAACTAAAATATCTTTAGATTTTTCTTGAAAATTTGTACCAAGGCGGTTTTCACATTTAACTTGTATGTGTATAGGCTAACTACCTCATACTCGAACTTTCCATGTTATTTTTATAAAGTAATTAAAACATTCTAATAATTTTTCCTTAAAATGTTTCATTAAGGATTTTCACGTTTAACTTGCATGTTATGTGTTAATTTTAAACTTTGGTTTTCCTCTCTATTCATACATTTTAGAATAAACTTTTAAAGATAAACATGTCTGTTTTATTTATTAGAATATTTTTTTCTTAACTAAGATGAGTCTCCTTTCCTCCCCACGTTTTGGGCTAAAATTAATAACATTGTAGTTAAAACAAACCTCTCTAATTTTTACTGTAAAGTCAAATATTTCTTAATACTTTGTAAAGCTTTAAATAGCCTTTATTATTATTTTCTCTAAATGAAAGATACGTTATCAAAAGTAGCTCAAAACGACTCATCCCGAACCTCGCTAGAAATCTAGACAAAATTTTTGTTTTCTTTGAATTGTTTTGTTTAGATTCCTTTCTATTTTTTTTTTTAACTTTATTAGACTTTCAATCAGTTTATTAGTAATAGTTACAATGGATTTAATTTTAGTTTTGCTAACAATTTTACACAATAAGAATATACATACTATCTCATGCTTACTAGAGCAAAACACATCTATTTACAATTAATATGTTGTCTAACTTTACATTCATAAAATTAAAAATATAAGAACATCTCAACAACCAAAATAAGTAATGAAATTAAATTCCTCCAAATTAACAAAATTAGGGCGCACGGTAGTGCATCCTCAAGTCTAACATTTTTCATTCTACAAAAATTAATAATTAAAATTATTTATACAAAACAAACATTCTTACTAAGTCTCCCCTAATCAACCTCAATTACAAGTAATATCTAGATAGATGAATAGTATTAAATTTTCCCCTAATCTTCTTAGTCTTTGGATCCATTAATACATAGACGTTCTTAAATGGATTTGAAGCAATGACATAAGGTCCCTCATACAAAGGCTCAAATTTTTTTGTTATTTTCTGTTGTGCATCTGACCTATTTAACCGCCTTATCTTCACCGTGTCACCTATCTGATATTGTATTATACGATAACGCTGGTTGAATTTTCCTTGCCTATTTTGACTTGCTTTTATTAGATTTTCCCCTGGCCTCACTCCTTATTTTATCTACATTTAAATTCCTCTCTTCTGAACTGATTATAGAATCAAAAGATAACTGAGTTGTTTCTCCGTACATTATTTCACATGGTGTAAATTTACTAGACTCATGATATGTATGGTTGTACAATTCTTCTATCCTTGGCAAAATTGACACCCAACTTTTATGGTTCTGTCTGCAATAAGTCCTAAATAATCTTCCTAATTCCTTATTTACTCGCTCAACTGTATTTGGACGAGGGTTTCTCACAGTTGTATAAGAAACTTTTATACCTGCTCTTGACATCTCTTCCTGCCAAAGTTTGCTAGAGAATTGTGATCCATTGTCCGACAAAATTACTTTTGGTTTTATCAATTCAAAAAAATTTCTTCATCTTTCCTAATACTGTTCGAGCCGTAGCTTTTCGTAGTGCATAAAATTTAGCAAACTTACTGAATGAATCCTGAACCACCAGAATATATGACATTCCAAATTCCCCTGAAGGTAGTGGTCCAAACAAATCTACTGAGACTAAATCTCCTATATTTTCTCTAATAATAGATTGACACGGCCCTACGTATTTTACGTTATTACTTTTGGTGATTTGACAATCATGGCAACTTCTTAACAATGTTTTTACCATTCGTGTAATCCCTCTCCAATAGAATCTATCTTTAATATATTTTATTACTTTATATGCCCCTTGATGACCCATTTCCAAATGTGTTTGTATTATAACTTCTTTCCTTATCTTTTCTGGTAAATAAATCAGTTTTGTTTTTGTTCCTGGTGGTACAAAATATAAAACATCATTGATTACTACAAATTCGCCTTTAGTATTATTGCAATCCTTCCCAGTTTTCTCATTTTCAACCAATTTCTTTCGCAATTCTTGAATTCCTTTATCTTCTTTCTGCATCTTTGCCATCTCCTGTAGTTTCTTTAATAAATCTTTATTACTTTTTGTTTCCATGTATCTTATTTCCAATAATGGCAATTTTTCCTCCTGTAATAATTCTTTGATCCTCTCAAATATGTTTCAAATTTTTCCAAACAACTTATCACTGCATACATCTCTTGCTCGGTCACTGTCCAATTTAATTGAGCTCCACGAAACATTTTACTATGAAATCCTAATATTCTTTTTTCTCCTTTTTCATCTTTTTGATATAGAACTCCTGCCAATCCAATACCGGAACTATCAGTTTGCAAAAAATATTCTTTGTTAAAATCTGGATGTTGTAATTGTATCGTTTCTACAAACAGAGACTTTACCTTTTCAAAAGCTTCCTGTTCTTCCTCTCCCCATTTCCAAACACTTCCTTTCTTTAGCAATTTGCACAAAGGTTGAATCTCTGAACTATAATTGGGTATAAACCTTCTATAAAAAGTTGCATAGCCCCAGAAAAGCTCGAACTTGTTTCAATTTCTTTGGGACTGGAAATTCTTGAATCGATTTTACCTTTTCTGGATCTGTCCTCAAACCCTCTGTGGAAATTATGAATCCTAGCATTTTGATTTCCTTACACATGAATTCGCATTTCTTTAAATTGCATGTCATGCCAGCTTTACTTAATTTTCCCAAAACTGTATCAATATGCCCTAAATGTTCTTCCCATGTTCCTGTTGTTATGATGGCTAAATCATCCAAGTAATTAACACAATATTCTCTCACCTCATGTCCTAGTATAATGTCCATGGCCCTACTAAAACTTCCAACTGAAGTCTTTAAACCTTGTGGTAACACATTATACACATAAGACTTGCCATTGAAGGTGAATCCTGTGTACTTTTTACTGGTCTCTGATATTGGAATTTGAAAATAAGCATTGTTAAGATCAACTATACTTATAAAATTCGCTCCATGAAAAGAATTGATGACGTCTAACTGCAATGGTGGTTTCTCTGTTTCCGGAATCATATATTTGTTAATTTCTCTTGCATCTAAAAGTACTCTAACTGACCCATCCTTTTAAGAGTGAACGTCAACGGACTACAATATGGTGTGGCCGTTCTACTAAGTATACCTTGGTTCTCCATCTCTTGAAGCTTTGCTTCTACTTTCTCACGATAAGCGTAAGGCACTGGATAAGTTCTTTTTACTATAGGAGTATGAGGTTCCATTTTAATTTCATGTTCATAACAATTTGCTCTGCCTATTTTATCTATGAAAAGGTTTTCATATTTGTTTAACAAATCATATAAACCCTCCTTTTCTTTGGCCCCTAATTCTATTCCCAACCTCATTTCTGTTTCTAGTCCTTTTACAATTTGTCCATTTATTCGCTCTGTATCTTCTCTTTCAGCAAAATTGTCTTCTATTTCTCTCTCAAAAAAGTCAACTTTCTGTTTAACTCCATCATGAGTGTAATATAACCCTGTTTTATCTTCTTCTAAATTTATTGTAACTCTATTAATTTTTAGCCAATCAAACCCCAATATTAATGGAGCTACCAATCCCGGCACTATCAGAAACGCTATTTCATGTAACACAGTACCAATTTTAATTGGTAATATGGTTAATTGTTGTATTTCTGAACTTTTTTGTCCTACTGCTGTTTTAATCTGCATTGATTTTATTGGCATTACTGGTATATTTCTTTCTTTGTGGTTAATCTCCTCCCAAAGATTCTTGGAAATGCATGTTATATCACTTCCTGTATCTATCAAACATTCAATTTCAAATTCATAACATTGCACTAGAATTTCTGACTTAAAGTTTTTCTCTACCACTGGTTCTAGTTCTTCTTCAAAAACTGTCATAATATTCCCTGAACAAACCCCTTTTAATTCTAACTGTTCTGACTTTAATTTTATAACATCTACTATCAATTCAGGAATTTGTAAAATTTTCTCTTCATTTTCCCTATATCCTAATCCTTCTTTTCCTTCACGCGTTGTCATTATTCCTACTAAAGGTTTTTGCAATCCTACATTATTTTTCCCCAAAACTTGTCCCGGACTCCAACCCATTTTTAACATAATCTGTAAAGCTTTATCCCCTGTAGTTGAGGTTGATTTGGGGATTAGAGAATCAACCTCCATTAGTTTAACGCTATAGTAGGACTCCCTTCTGAAGATTTCGATGCTTCTTCTGTAAAAACAACATTGACTCCTTTGCCTTTGACGTAGCTACAGGTTTTGCCAGTTCCTATAGGATTGCCTTAATTCATTCTTCTTGTTGTCAAAGTTCCTAGTTGTTGTCTTTGTCCCTCCAGTATTATATATATGCTGTTCCTGTTTGCTAATTTCATCCATTCCCCTAAGAAATTCAGCTGTTTCAATTACTGTCCCTTTTTGTAATGAAAACCATACTTGTTGCACATGTCTCGGAAAATGTCGAATAATATCAGAAACCATCTGATTTTCTGGTATCTGATGTGTAAGCATTTGAGCCTTCCCGGTAATACGTAAGAAATAATTTAGCATCGATGGTGAATACTGGCGATCCCGTCCCATATACTATTTTCCGGCGTAGTTCATTCTGTTCTTTATCTCCCAATAAGTGGAAAGAAAATCCTCTTAAAATCATTTAAATTCTTCCATCGCTTGCAATATACCCGAGCAAAGTCTCTTGCATCTCCTTGTAAACATTCTAAAATCAACTCCACTTCGTTCTGTCCTTCTTTCACTGACTTCCTTAAATAAGCCTCTAATTCTTCCAGAAAAGTTACTGGATGACTTCCTGTCAATCCTTCAAACTTTGGATGTTCCATATTTATGTTTCTGATATTATATATGATTTGTCTATGATCAAAGTCTCCTCCTGAAGTTTTATCCTGAGTCGGAGTCTGTGAGTTTACTTCTTGAATTGGAAGTTCAATTATTTGATTCTCGTTCTGTTTATTATTCTCAACTCCCACATTAATCTGATTAATGCCATTATCTTTTTCTTGATTCAATGTTTCTTTATGATTTGTTTGCTTTGAATTGTCTAACTCTTTAGCTAAATCGCTCACTTTGGAAGCTAGACTGTATATGGTCCTTCTCAACATTCTAAAACCCAACCCTGTATTATTTTTTCTAACTTTCATTGTTGTTTGAACATTTTGTTTGGTTATTCCTTCTCCTTCCATTACTGGTCTATCTGGATTTTTATTTATTGACGATGCTACTTCAACATTTAATAAACTTGTTTCAGTCTGTTCTGCGTGTTGCGACAATTCATCCGATTCCACTGTTGTTTGCGTATCCAATAAAATATCCTCATCCCCTAATCTTGCTGGTAGCTTGCGCTTCCTATTTGACTTAGGTTTTGGCATTATGAGTGATTTTATTATCTTTGATTATGTTGATATCTTCTGCCCCTTAAAATAATTGGTAAATTAGTGAAATAGTCATAAGGTACTAAAACTGTTCACCGACCATAACCCAATCTAAATTAAATTCCTTAACCTTTAAACACCCCCTCGACTTTTATTTTCCTATTATCTCTGATCACCTTAATCCTTAATAAACAACAGCACTAACTCATGTAAACAGTTCTAAATTCGACCACTCTCACAGCAACAAAATTGTGCCACTAAAAATGGCACTTCCTAGCATACTAACAATCCCTCCGTAATAAATCCGTAGTCCTAATCTAACAAAATATACAATAATCCTGAACCTGCAAAATAAAATTATAGTACTGATCCTGCAACATAAAATAAAAGTCCTGATCCTGGTAAAGGCACCACAGAATTGTACCCGCCTACCCCCTATTATTAATGAAGGTGATGATGGACCCTACAAAATGAAGTCCCTAAAAGCCCTAAAGAAACCTAAAGGAACCTAAAAGAAAAAGCCCAAAACGAAAACCTAAAGAACCCTAACATCTTATCTGTTTTTGGCCAGCGTGATTCATCTAGTGGAGACCCGTACGTTGTTTTCGCTATAACCCTGAAAGAACTGTTTACATAAATAGTTTTACCTAATTTATCTACGACTTGATATGAGCACTACAAAACGCTACCTTTGACAACTCAAACTAAACCAATTCAGAAATGTTGAAAGCATACGAAAATAAAGAATTAAAATGAAACTACAATCTTTTATTTGAAAGGATAACACTCAATTACCTACAAATAATTTAGATAATAAGGAAATAAACTCTAGAAATACCTATAACCAATTTTCGAGCAGAGAAAATAAAGAAATTAAAGATGAAGCAGCATGGACTTATTCGCGTGCCTATTCTTTTGGAACAGTATTCATAAAAAAAAAGAAATCTCAAACTTCAACGAAATACCGCCCAAAACAAAGATTATTCCTTAAATTTATTTATTAAGAGCCTAATTGAGCTGAAATAATAATTTAAATAGTGTTTTAACCCACTGCTCTCCAGATACAGACATAAAAATAAAAGTTCCGGGTAAGTTTGATGTAAATTCTCAGCCTATTGGTTCACTATAGAAATATCAATGTAACTCTTTCAAAAGAACCTTTTCCTTTATTGTTTTTGTTAAAATACAATCTAGATGTTAACTACCTTAAGTCTCAAGCATCATTCTTTCGCTATTTTATGATTTGAACTCAAAATTTCCCATTAAAGATCTCATACAAAATGTGGCCTTTTACAGATTTCAAGAAAGATTTATGCTGGAGTGTTGAACTACTACAAAGCAAATTGAACTCTATTGCAGCAACAAGCCAATACTTTCTGTGGAGAATGGAATTTACTACATATACAAAACCACTCGAATACTCCGTTCTCAACAACAATCAAAATTTAAGGTAATTTATAGATATTTATTTCAATGTAAACAGAACCAAAATACTGTTAGTGTATTCCATATTACAAGTTGGGCGAATATCTTAGTTAAGATAATAAAATCTTGCTCGGTTTGTGAACTATAAAGTCTATTATAAGAAAGTAAGACCGACCACTAATGTGAAATCTCTTCTTTTCAGATCAAACCATGATTATCCAGCCTAGCAGAACAATATTACTATGATGCTCAAGATTTGAACCTTCGCTAAATATGAACTACAACTTCATTCGGAACCGGTTGGTACTAAAAAAAGTAATAATAGATTATGATACTATCAGTTAATTTTAACTTCTACATACAGAACCCCTAAGATTCTGTTTCTCTAATAACTCTAATTCCCATTAGAAAGTCTTATGTTATACAAGATGAAAACAATATTAACGTCCAGATGTATTGCAATGAAATGTATTATATTTCTTTACAGTTTGATCTGCGAATACCTAGAACCCTCAACGACCTTCTAGTACGAGCCTTGTGGACATGAAAGAAAACCTATTCTATGAATACAACGTGAACTTGCTACTTGAAAGAAAAATACTTCAATGTTCTAATTTTATGTGAATTTGCTTATCAATCTTTATAGAAAAGAAAGTGTAAGTTCGTTTGTTTTAAAAGATCAAATATCTAAGAAGAAAAATCATTCTTTCCTACTTTTATGAAGTTGTTATAATAAAGAATCTATTTGTGTCTACTTTAATTTTAGGAAATAAGTAGAAAATTGGATGATAGAAGAATATTGAGAAATTTACTAAAAACTCCTAATATTAGGTTCAAAATGTTTGTCATTTTGTTTGTAAAAATGAAAATATTTCTAGTTTTTAAATTTATTTCTCCTATGAGCTTTTTAAAACATGACTGATGGAAAATAGGTTATTTAAACTATGAATATTAAATCTCTCTCATGTGAAAAATATAAAACTACTATGAGTGAAGCCGCAAGTAAGAACTAGTTTTGTTCAAACTGAACTATAATGATAGTTTCTTTGTATTGTAGTTTAATTCAGTTGTCTATCTAACCCAAAAGATACTTTACTAATGACTGAATTGTTCAATGAATTCAAAACTATAATTCAGCATGAAACTTTATGAAAATTATTTAGAAACTTCCTTTATAAAAACAAATAAGTAAAGGTTGGTTCAATTATTCTATTATACCTGAAGACTCTGCGCTAATAGGATCTATTTATTATAGAGAAGAATGCTTATTTGATTTCCTCTACTACAGGAATACAAAGTCTGAATTTTAAATGGCTAAATTTAAATTCTTACTATGGAGAACAAGATGATAGATTTGTATTGAATTTTATTCATCTTGCTCATACAATGAAAGCATTTATATAAACAAACTCTATCCCTAATAACTAGGTAATTTTGAATTGTTCTCTACTATCAATTTCATTCTGATTAACCCTTAAATGGACAAAAGTTTCATAATGACATATCCTGTCATATGTCAAATCTCAGCATTTAGATAATTTGACCCATTCTTTCTATCAACAATCTCAATCTAACTAACCCTTAAATGGACAAAAGTTTTATAATGACATATCATGCCATAAGTTAATAAAATCAAAAATCAATGGGAATATGAGTTCAAGTTGTCAGACAATAAAATAAATATACAGCATTTTGGTGTTTGGCTTAAAAGGTCAGCCCAAGACTCCCCGCTCGAAATAGGTTATTTTTCCTTATTCCGCAGAAACTTAGTAATAAAATTATAAATAGAGGTTTCTCTTTATTGTAATACCTCTTTGTGCTGCTAAACTAAGCTTCCGACCTTGTCTCTCTCGTCTCCATACTGGTCAAGAGTCCAGCCAATATCCATTTCTTGCTCCTAATTTACATTTAAAAGCACCTTCTTTATGCAACTCAAAACTAAAAGAGGGCGTTAGTGTATATAAATATATATAGTTTATAAGAAATGCAGCTTTGTAATTATTTTATTTCCATGTCATATTATGGTCAATGGCAGCAAGTTTACTGTTGAAGGTACTTTGAGAATAGCAAATGATTCTAAATTGTAGCCAAGTGAAATGGATAACTTCCTTTTTTATTATTTAATTATTATTTACTTGTAACACAAATGACTCTACAGACTCTATTTAGGAAAACAAACTGATAAGTCCGTCAACGTCAAAGTACTAGAACTCAAATCCCATTAAACTTTTAGGTAGGTATTAAGTTAAGTACTCAAAACAAACTCTACTGAATTAATAATTTTCCTTCAGCAGTGTAAGTATTCAAGCATTTATTTTCAACCTTCCAGTTATATTATTCAACTGTAAAATAGTTTGGCATAAATTTTACCAAAACTGTGTATATTTAAATCGTAAAACAATATGGTTTTTCTTTTACCATAAATGACTTTATTCAGGTAATGGAGATTTTAACCCACTGTATGACAAAGACTCGTCCCATTTTAGGTAGAGAACTTCATCTAGGCACGGCATTGCTTGGCCAAAGTAAGACTAACTTCCTCATCACAATCAAGTAAGAAACTTCTATTTGTTTACTTACAAGAAACTAAACAAGTCATCTGTTTTGTTAAAAGATTTCAAAATTTAATTGAATGAATCTAGAAGGCTGATAATAAACATCTTCAAATATTAGACTGCTTTAATATGAACTCTTGAAAGACAAGAAACCATTATTATTTTGTTTCCTTAAAATGAAAATCAAATGAATTTAAAAAGGTTCCAAATAATCAACCCCATTATTAAAAGTTTAAAATTTGAAATAAAATTTAGTCAAAAACCTAAGCTGCTCACTACCAGATTATACACAACCTAAGTAGTGAGTTGTCCCTCCCTACTGATAAATCCTAACAAGCTAAATCGCGCCTATTCATGTTTTAAGCCCTAATCTACTGTGAAGATACAAAGCTGGGCGAGAGCCTCATTTACATTTAATCGTGTAGTGTGTGTGTGTGGTTGATGAAAGCTCCGCAGCTCCAGAACTTCCATCCCTAGGTTAAATTCCCTAATGCTTGGCGTCACCCAAGACTCGTCCTATCACCTATGTTGACCCCGCTGTAAGACTCCGGAGGAATCTAGCGGTTGAGAATTACATGTTCCGGTTAACCCGAAGGTTGATTCGATGGGGATGGAACAGAGGTAATCTCGGTTGTGCAAAGATTGATCTCAAAAATCTCAATGAGCCGCTGAAGGGGATGGGCCGCTTTACTAAGCAGAGCCACCGCAGGTTCAACGTAGCGAATATCTTATCGCTATCGTAACCTCCTTCCGAGCGCACTGAAATATCTGAGTCAAGAGCTGTAAGCCTTCCGTAAACAAGGCCTCCTGTTCCCGCTCAAGAATCAGGATCGAAGATGGGGCTATCAAAATGCCAGTTTCTCTAATCAATTGGCACCGTTATACGCTGATCAGAGATAAAGACATTCGAATAGAAATATAATGACATACACACTGCCGGTAGAACCCCAATAGAAACTTATGACAAGAAAAATTATAAAGAATTTACTATAAAAATGTCAGACCCACTTCAGGGTTAAACCTTTTTACAAGTAAAAGTCAAAGACTAGGTAATATGAATTAGACTCTAAATTTACTGAATTTACAACATGAAATTGATAGTGTTGAGATTGCTATCGCAACATCTATTATGTCTTCCAAAATAATAAAACCCAATGCAAAACAAATCCCAGAAAACTACCTGTACTCTAAGACGAGTAGAGTGTGTATGCGACGGCAGCTCAATGCTGAATGGATCCTGCGTACCAGGTTTGTATGGCTTATATACTATTTTTCCGTTCCAAATCCAAATATGGCCTTGAAGACGACCTTGAGTTGCCCTTGAAACTATTAGCACTAAGTTTTGAACCAAACTCAATGACCTTGAGACATACAAGTCCCAATGACCTTGAATTTGCCTTAGTAATGTCTGATCTTGGTTACTGATTCAATCTCAATGACTTTGAAATGCCCTTCAAAATGTCTGACTTTGGATTTTGTACCGTGAACATTCGCTAGAGAATCCTTTGTAGGTGCTCTTGCACTTAAACGACCTTGGGATAATCCTATAGTATGACTGCTCCTAAACGTTCTTGAATGCGCCTTTCAATTTCCTAATACTCAGACGACCTTGAAAAGTTCGTCAATACATTTACTTCAGATGACCTTGCTCAGTACATCTGCACTTAAACATCCTTGAACTATTTTGCCACTTTGTATTTTTAAAATGTACTACAATCCCATGACCTTGGAATGCCCTTCAAAATGTTTGCAACTAAACGTCCTTGAAATGCCCCTCAGTATAATTCGGACTTTGGACCCGACCCACGACCTTGAATCATATTACAATCGCGTGACTTTGACATGCCCTTGAGATGCCTTACCTACCTACTTTAAACCGACCTAGATAGTTCTTAGTGCATCTGCACTCAGATGGCCTTGAAAACTCTATAGTCGCGTGACCTTGGAACGCTCTTCATCATTTAAATGGTCTCAGTGCATGTGCACTCAGACGGCCTTGAGAAAATCTATCATAGCTTGACCTTGAATCGCCCTTCACAATGTATGTAAACAAACGTCCTTGAATTTGTCTCGGTACACGTGCACTTAAATGACCTTGAGAAATTCTATAATAGTTTGACCTTGAATCGCCCTTCAAAATGTTTGTATCAAACGCCCTTGAGATTGTCTCGGTACATGTGCACTTAAACGACCTTGAAATGTTCTACAAATCTGCTAAGCAATTTTGAGCATTATGCATATAGTAATACAGATCATATTTTCATGCAAATCCGACGGTTCCCATCTGTTATAATTTTCTCTTAATTTATTTTGGCATTTGATTTTTTTTCAAAGTTTTGCCAATGTCAAGGGTGATTTAACTTTTTTCTATTTGACCAAAGATAACCCTCTTATTCATCCTTCTATTATTGATGATGTAGACATAATAAATAGTTTCCTGTCTTTCTTTTACTCAAATTATTTGTGACGTAATGAACATTGCCACAAGAGTGTCAATGTATCGTTACATTTCTATTCATATTTCAACCCATGGTTCATAGGGTTTATTCGTTTTATGAGTCCCTTGACCTTTTTTTGGCTTGTTATACAATTTTTGTTACTCCCTGCATAGGTATGTAGTCGGAATATTTCGAATAATTTCTGTAGTTACCCGTCCAGCTTTTCTAACTATCCATGATAATTACTGTTTAGTTTTGGGTACAATTTCGTGTACTTTTCATATAGGACAGACATTTCTGCCTCCAGCGAATTCTCATTGAGATCATGTTGTGCTACAATCAAAAATTAAATTTTGATTATCAAATTTTAAAACACTTCTAGTGCGAGTGCAGGATTTGAACCTGTGGCTTTCGGCATCTGTACTGGCGTCGCGTCGCCTCTACCGTATGCGCTACCGCGGCTCTTCGCCTGCGAATCTAGGAAGTTATCCAAAATTATGTACCTAACACTGGGAAATGGTTAAAAATTTGGTATTCGCTGGGATCATTATTGCGCTAAACACAAAAAAACTGTAGCCTTTACAAGCTAAGCCAGTGCGCGTACGTAGCATTTGTTCTATTGCTTATGGCATGATACCAACTTCAATTAGACCCTACTATAGGTAGATCCTATGTTAAACTTCATGACTATGTAATTATGCAATGGAGCGGTACCACTCAATGTGTTTGAATGAGCATTTGAGTAAAACCTATTAAGTATTGTAGTCGTTTTAGTTTACCTACTTCGGACAATCTAGGATTTGAAAAATAGTTATTTTTTACGAGTAGTTCCTAATCGCAAAACAGTTTGTTTGTTTATGACATACCTCTACCTAAAACATTTTACGAGCAAGTTGTAAGAATCATACAATCTTAAACTCTGTGATGAAATAGAACTGGGTAGGTACACGACGGTGACACTGATCTCAAAGATCAAAAATTTCATAACACAACGTGACAAAAACGTTTCTAGTTTTAAAACCAGCGTGTCCGGAAAACTGTGTTCTCTTTTTACCTAAAAATAGTATTTTCATCCTTTAAACACGTTTTATATTAAGACAAACGTAATAGTTACCTACTTACTGTGTAGTTAGACGTTATTTGGCTGCTTAAGTAATTACTTAAATATAAGTAGGTACAAATAATAGGCATCTCTTTGAAAACTGAACATAGAGCGAAGGTGCTTCAAGCTTTTATTAGTTTACGCTAGCGTATTCATTCTCTGTCATCAAACTCACCTGCTGAAAGTTTAGTCGTGGAGTTTCAAATTGTTCCACGTGTTAATAAGTTAAGTTTTTTAATGCAACTTGGTTCTTGCCTTGGTCTACAATCTGAAACTTTGCGACCAAACCGTACGCAGATGAATCCCTATTTCCTTTTGGGAAGTGGACCACATGGAGAATGGGCCTTATAAGCCTAAAGGGGTTATACGAAGACTCACCACCAAGAGTCGGTGATGGGCGCGAGCAGCAGCAAGCAAGAGGCGATGACCACCGGCCGCATGTCCGCACAGTCATCACTGCGCCCCCCCGTGTCCCACCATGCCTCACCCACCGAAACACACACAGAGACACCCCTACGCTACCCCAACCACAGGCGGTATCAACCTCACCCTACGCCTAAAAGAATTTTAAATTGAATTTAAAAAGAAAAGCGTTCTTTTTTCAAAAGTCGTGTGTTACCGGCCGCGTCGTGCGTGGATCCCTGTCGGCGGGAGATCGCGGCGCGACTGACGCTCACCTGAGCCCACCCCGCCTCACGCGCATCGCAAAACGTTTTTCGCGCTATTTTGGCTAATATTTAGCGGATTAGGCTTCGCGTGATTAGAAATTCAGAGTGGGGAGACGAGACTCGAGATTTGTGAGCCGATGCGTGTGGGCGATTTGATAAATCGTGGCTTTCGCTCGATTAATGAATCGGGCATTAATCAAGTAATCCAGTTTCTCGATTAAATGCATGTCAATAGTCTTTTAATAGCTGTTGAGTTCGATATTTATCGAGATGGTGGGTGCGTTTTTGGTATAAGTTTTGGTCAGCTGTTTACATACGTTCATACAAACATCTCGTTTAGGCCTTACCGGGGAAGGCAGAGCTTGACGGCCTCATAAATAAAGCTGCTATGACCATGTCCGGCAAATAACCTTATTAAGGGACTTTAACTGTTAGCTGTCATTTCATTGAATAAAATTGTAATCGTTTCCTCTAGGTTTCCTCCTGTAATAGATCAAACCTTTTAAGTTCCAAAGCGTTCCGTTAAAGTTCATTTTGTTTGTTTTACATACTTTCAGCTTAAAATATTTTCAGCTTATTTTTTACATCTCACCTATCTATCTTCCTACCTAACAAATAAATCCAAAAAGAGTATAGGCGTATAGGTATTAATTAACACAAAAATAAGGGCAGTTGTATCGTATTTGAAAATTACAAGTAGAAATAATATTATCAAGTCCTGTAAAATAAAACATATTCCATTTTATATTAGCAACTAAATAGCACTAATAGTAAAATAAAAGGTGCAAATTACGTCAATACATTTTCCTTGTAGGTACCTAATTACATCAATTATATTACTGACTATAAATCTTCTATACCGGAAATCACCACCACAGCTAAATTAGGTAAAATCAAGTGAATAAATTAAAATAGTCTCCTTTTAGCACTTTTAGGTAAGTATTTATTGAATGGCATTTTTAAACTGCCTACTACAACTGAACCACTGACTGACATGTTTTTTTAATACAACATCGGGTTGATCCCATTTTTCCCATACCCAGCATCAGTGGTAATACTGAGACATCATTTTTCCTCCAATACAGCCCCATGGGGCAAAATAAGTTTTATTTCCCTTTAAAATAATACTTATTTGACGGATAAAAATAGTATGGAAGAAATGAGGAAAATGGGTATTATGGGACTGTGAATGCCACTATTACCATTAACGTTTATTCTCAATGGAAATAATGGGACTTAAAACATCTCGTTTTAAAACTTCCCGAAATGTCATATCCCGTTGCAGAGGTAAACGCGATTGCTTGCTTAACACAATTGGCGTTTCGCACATGTACTCTAATAATAGATGTGTAAGTTTTTAAACCATCAAAAAAGTTAATAGATACATACGGGTTAGTCCCACGTTTCTCATCAACCATTGCAGCGGTAGAACTGAGTCATATTTTTAATTCCAATTCATTCCCATTATAGCCATTGGGATAATTCTCAATAGAGAAATTAAAAAATTATGAAGAAAAAAAACAGGAGAAGTGAGAATTGTAGGAAAGTTAGTGCCACTATCACTCAATGGAAATAATGTTAGTTTTGAAACTTTCCGAAATGTCATATCCCGTTGCAGAGAGCGATCGCCATGTGTAGGGTAAACGCGATTGTTTGTTTAACACAATTAGCGTTTCGCACGTGTACTCTAATAATAGATGTGACAGTTTTTAAACCACAAAAAAAATTAATAGATACATACGGGTTGGTCCACTTTTCTCATTACCCATTGCAGCGGTAGTACTCAGACATAATTTTTACTCCAATGCCGCTGCAATGGGTAATGAGAAAAGTTGGACCAACCCGTATGGGAATTATAGGAAAAATGGGTATTATGGGACTGTTAGTACCACTATTGCCATAATATAGTTTGGAAAATATAGGAAAAATGGGTATTACGGGACTGTTAGTACCACTATTACCATTAACGTTTATTCTCAATTTGAATCTTCCCGAAATGTCATATCCCGTTGCAAAGAGCGAACGCCAGGTGTAGTGTAAACGCGATTGTTTGCTTAACACAATTAGCGTTTCGCACGTGTACTCTAAAAATAGATGTGTCAGTTTTTAAACCACCAAAAAAGTTAATAGATATACTGATACGGGTTGGTCCTACTTTTCTCATCACCCATTGCAGCGGTAGAACTAACATATAATTTTTACTAAAATACAGCCCCATTCTATCCATTGAAATAATAGTTATTTAACGGATGAAAATATGTAGCAAGGAAAAAATGGGTATTATGGGACTGTGAGTACCACTATTACCATTAACGGTTTTTCTCAATAGAAATAATGGGACTATCCCTAAGCATCTCGCATTGAATCTTCCCTAAATGTCATACCTATCCCGTTGCAGATCCGAACGCCAGGTGTAGGGTAAACGCGATTGTTTGCTTAACACAATTAGCGTTTCGCACGTGTACTCTAATAAGAGATGTGGCAGTTTTAAAACCACCAAAAAAGTTAATAGATACAGGTGGGTTGCTCCCGCTTTTATCATTATCCATTGCAAAGGTAGAACTGAGACATATTTTTTACTCCAATACTGCCCCATTATACCCTTTGAAATAATACCTACTTATTTGACAAATGAATATAGTATGGAATAACAGGACAAAATGGGAATCGTGGGAAAGTTAGTACCACTATTACCATTAACGGTATTTCTCAATGGAAATAACGGGAGTTTTGAAACTTCCCGAAATGTCATATCCCGTTGCCGAGGATCGCCAGGTGTAGTGTAAACGCGATTGTTTGCTTAACACAATTAGCGTTTCGCACGTGTACTCTAATAATAGATGTGTACGCAGCTCCTCTGTCCATCACTCGCCCATCCACCCGACACGTCTGCACCACAAAATAGAGAGTTTACAGAAAGTTCACTCGGCCCTATTTCGGATTTTCGCGATAGGCACTTGTTACATAGCCAGGGTTGCTTCTGTCAAAATTCTCAAAGTATAAAAATATCAAAACAGCAAAATCTGACAAAGAACTTCAAAAGATTCTAAACCAATTTTAAATCTAATAAATATGATGTTCGTGTCAACCACCTTCTTAATTACCTTGACTTCCCCTGAGATTCCGGTTTTTTTCCAGTTTTCGTTAGTAAGCGTCAAAATCATCGCTAGTACTGAGTGAGCCATCTGTATAGGCGCGCCAAGCGCCGTTTCCCTAATTTGTGTCTGCACAGTATTACACTCCCATCAAACAGCTGATTTGTATAATGCCGTAGCATATTTTTTTCACTTCCTATGTTAGATTATAAGCACGACTCTATTTCTACCCGTGGGTGTCATAAAATCGACTTATGGGATAAATAGGGAAGATGGTTTAAAGCTTGTTGTGGTTGGCAGCAGTCGCAATTGTTCATAAATGACGTAACGACGACCAATAAAAAGTAAGTAAACTTTGACATTGACACATTTTTGACCAATCAGAGTAAAAACACACTCGAAGATGGCACCATTAGTTTTCCAGTTTGCTACGGTCTCATTCATCCTGCGTTGCCAGCAGCGTTCCCTCCCTGTGAATGCAATATTTTGCACTTGCCAATCCGTCTGCCAAGCCAAGCGTGGTGAGCATTGCAATACCGCCCTGTCCATGTCCAGGGGGAGGCCCATGTCCAGCAATGGTCTGCTGTGGCTGTAGAAATTAAAGTTTTGTTTATGAGGAATTTCGAAGACTAGTTCATCCTTTGAGGCATTTTCAGTAACCTTTTTGCATACATACATATATCACGCCTATATCCCTTGCGGTGTAGGCAGAGCTATAAAAAGGCCGTTCAAACATGTCTGACAAAAAGTAAGAGATTCATTCTGAAGGGCGTGTATCACCAGAGTGACATGAGGTCAGCCTGTCGTCTAAAATTGCAAATTTGCAATATACATTCCGACATGCTTCAGTCGACACCTACGGGAAAGTTATGGGGTGATGCTATTATAAACCGGCACCTCACGGCACAAATTCTTAAACAGCGCAAATATTCACCTATTTCCATATGCCAAACATTCGTCAAATATCTATGCGCAGGAGTGGCTCTTTGATCTCTTTGTGATCGTTACTTCTTTTGTAGCGTCGAATGAAACGTAAACATAATTCTTTTTTGCATGTTGATTATTTTTGCGGCCTATTTTAGAAACAAGGATGAAATATGACAACTTATGTGGAAAAGGATTTGAATTACATATTCCACGACTGAACATTACGCCAGTTTTTCCTATGATAATTTAATTATGACACCCCGCACGCCGTTTTCCTAATCGCGCTTATGACGACTTCCTGAAAAAACAAAAACCTCCGCAGGATTTTCCGGCATTTCGCCGGATCCGAATTTTTGACGAAAGTTCTATACAATATACAAAAACTGATAATCATAGATCATGGTAAGTACACATCGCCGCTAGTGGCTGTTAAACCAAAATATCGTGCGATGCCAGAGCGATTCGAAACCACATTTTTATGATCAAGAATTATGTAAATAAAAAATAAGTATAAGTAACTAAAACGCTAAAACTTTGCACCTGATTTCCTATCAAACATAAAGCTTCATCCACACGACACGTCCTTCACACGAAACCATCTCAAGCGTTAGCTGTATCACTTCTCCTTTCACGGCCAAGAGGCCTAAGAAGACGAAAAACTACCCTGAACTTAATTTTCCTTTCAAACATAAAGCTTTACCCACACCACACGTATTTCACTCAAAACCATCTCAAGCGTTTGCTACAAATCGTCCGTTCACGATCTCTTGGGATGCCTAGGGGCAATTCAAATTTCTATGGACGAAAATCACCTTGACTTGAATTTGATTTCCTTTCAATCATACAGCTTCGTCCACGCGACATGACGTTCACGGCCTTTTGAGATCCCTAAGGATAATTTCACATTTCTACCAATGGGCGAAAACCATCTTGAACTTAATTTTCCTTTCAAACATAAAGCTTCATCCACACGACACGTCCTTCACTAAAAACCATCTCAAGCGTTAGCTGTATCACTTCTCCTTTCACGGCCTCTTGGAGAGGCAAAGACGGAACGACCGGACATCAAAATCGTTTTAACAGAAGGGCCCTTGACTTTGTTTGCGCCAGAGTGTTATTCCTTTGCATTCTACTTCTTTAGCCGAGTGCGCTATTTAGTTTGACAACTGGCTGTGGGGAGAGAGCTTTATTTTTTAGTTTTGTGCTTGAGTTGAGTGTTTGTGGTTTCAGTCTTTTGACTCTTGTGTGTGATATGGCTATTGAAATTTTGTTCGAATCATCCTTAGTTCGAATTTTATTTAAAGTTGTTTCTATATTTTTATTCACAGAGAGGACATAAGTAGTTTTTATAAAACCTTAATCTGGGTTATTACAGGTATAATCTTCATCAGTTTTATGAGTAGATCATAAAAGTAGTTACTTTACTGCATTTGTAAAATAGAGAACTTTAACATACTTATATATCTTACTTACAGCCATTACAGTCTGACATTTTAAAACGCAGTTTAAAAATCTATAAAAAATGCGTAAAGCACTGTGTTTAGTAGGGAAATAACAATTATACACTTAGGTATCCTCTAATTATCCGTCATAACAATAATTTTTACTACTATTCATAACAATTTAGGTGGTCTTGTACGGGACCATAAAAACTGTATTAAATATTTTCAAGAATCTCAATTAAATACGGTTCACTCAACAAGAAATAATATCTAACAAATCAATTAAAGTAATGCAAGGAATCCATTCAACTTTAGTGATGTAACCATTTTTAAGCCAGTTATCGAGTCGATGTAATATAAATGCATTATAAAAATAAATGGGTAGGTGAACTGATAGGGATGATATCCAGTATAATACTGGGTTATTTTTTAGTCAGTGCGCAAACTTTACAGGGTGTTTCTACTCGTGATTCTGAACAACTTTTATTATGGGACCACCTGCGAATTCGCAAACAAAAATTTGGATGTTCCATAGAAAAATTCATACCTACTCGGCAAAAATGTATGGAACAACCAAAAAATTTTTTTAGATTTCGCTGGTGGTCCCATAGTAAAAGTTGTTCAGAATCACGAGTAGAAACATTCTGCAAAGTTTGCGCACTGACTAAAAAATAACCCTGTATAAACGGTAGGTTCCTATTACAGACAAATCTATGGGAAATAGAACAGAACAAAAACGGACGTTCTCATATTGGCCGAAATTTACAGAGCTGAGATTTAAGATTTAAGATAAAGGGTTTTATATACGTAAAACTATTATCACGTAGGCAATTCATCCATCAAAAAAAAAACCGAATGTGGAAACGGTCAATGCGTCGTTTAGGTAAATAATAATTTATTTACGATAATTAGTATTCTACTAGGCGTCTGCCTCGTCAAGACATCAAAATAATTTAAATAGTTATAGTTATTTAATTAATTATTGACCAATCATTCCTTATTAACAATTACAAAACTCATCAGTTTAAGTATCAATGTATCAATAAAAAAAAAAAGTACAACACAAACTGTATTACTTATTTAAAAAGGCATAAAAAGTTAACTCAGCATGCTAAGATGTTAAAAAATTCGTAAACAAAAAAACATAAACGTACCCGTACCTGAAAAAACTGCAAATAGAAAACATCGACATCGATATAAAATGAGCGAGGCACATCACTGATGTTATCGCGTCATCGATTAAAACATTTTGATTAGCTTTCAACTTACAAGTAATGTTATAATCTTTTGACCTCATTGAAAAGTCGTAAGCGCCATGAGAGTTTCACTGGGTATTGCCTTTCTGAGATCGAGATGGTTTTAGAAATTAAATTCCATACATTAGACGCTTAATATGGTACTAGATGGATATACAAAGAGACGTGATGCCACCCCAGTCAGGTGACTGTGCAGGAATGGCTGATAGCGATCTGAGATCAACTTGTCGATATTTCTTGCGACTACGACACAGTAATTCCCTATACCTAGCTAATGCAGTAAGTCAACTTGAAATAAATTACTTTAGAATTTCAATCACACAGATCCAGAGAGGTTTGGGCGATACTGGCAAATAAAAACCAATAAATAATATTTTTTATTTATAAAAGTATACATTTTACAAAGCTAATTTAATAGTCATCTTTTGAAGCCTTAGGCGCAAACTCCACCAAAGAGACGAAGAGCATAGGACGTAAGAATGACAGTTGACAGACAAGTAATCGTCAAACATTCTTCTTAATTTTTGACGCTAGCTGTCATAGATGCGACGCTTTGGCGACGCTTGTGTGTGCCTTTGTCAATACATTTTATATGGAAACCGTTTCAAGCGTCGCCAAAGCGTCGCGATATCAAACGTCAAGCGTCGGAGGGCATGTCCTATGTCCTCTCTGTGGAGCTTGGGGCTTACACGGCTTACCTGTCTGTAGATGACAAGTTCTCTAATCTCTTACTGACATGAAGCAAAGAGTTCTACTAATGATCTAAAAAGATTAAACAATGATCTAAAAAGTCTTAAAATGGATGGTCCACCAACTTGACATGCAGAGGTTACAATTTCTATTTATTTCAATGGATTTTTGCACAATGATCCCTGTCTGACCAATGAGTTATCTTCAATAGCATAAAATTATAACTTTATCTATTATAGGTACAGCATGTTGCTAGCAAAAAAAATATATTGCGTGCTTTTCAATTTCTCGACGCCGACAGCAACAGAAAGTGACACTGACAATATAATTGGGAAAACAGATGGTAGTTGCCTTACTGCAGCCTACACTTACTGTGACCACAATCACTCGACATCCCTATTGAAACGACGATTGACGAAAAACCTAATGAATTGTGACTTACAATGACGCACAGAGAAAGGATACTGACCAAGATATTGACTGAAGACAATTTGATGGGAAGGCATTGGTATTCGAGATACAATGGTTGGTGTGCGTTAATTATTGGGGAGTAAAGGGCGTGTTCGCTTGCTGATTGACATTATTTTTCTTTATTACTAAAAGCGCGCTACAAACCACCTCCGTATGCGTGACGTGTCATCACGCGCGTAGCTATGACGTTGTATTGTACGAGACCGTATGAGACACGCCACACCGCGCTACGCGCGTGATTACGCGCACGCATAGGTACGCAGGCAGTGTGCGGCCTCTCATACAATCCTATCATCTCTATACGCGCGTGATGGATGACATGCACGTCACACATACGGAGGCGGTGTATGGCGCTGGGTCGCGCATTTGTCCTAGTAAGGAAAATGTATTTTAATTTTACAAGAAAACAATAAAGAAATGAAAAATAAATCACTAAGAAAAACCGAGCTGGATTCGAACCTTCAAGGTGATAACATGAAAAAATTATAAAGCTTAGATTCATAAACCGGTCATAAGACCTACTCTTATTTTGTTCCAAGGGATTTTTTTTTTGTAAATTCAGGACTAAGGGATTAATATAATTTTCGTATCCATATTAAGAGAATCGTGAGTCTGGATTTTTTCATACAAACGATGTTACCGTATCCCTCAGCCAATTCGCAACCGATCAACACAATTTTTGGCACGATAACTCTTCTTGACTAGATCTATGCCTAATATTCATTTTCTGGTTGGAATAATGCATTTAAAAAAAGATATGACCGTCGCAAAATGTCTCAAAATAATCAGCAAGTTTAGGCCCTGGTATCTTCTTAATATGACGATAATTTCAGCAAAACAGATGATACGGTCATAGAATATTTTATTGGCAGCAAAATGATGCTACTTTTAACAAATTTGGTGGAGATTTCGAACGGGGAACCTAGTAAACCCAGAACGCAAATTTTATACACGTTTCCGGTACCGAGCTACAACTGTCTCTTTCATGGCTGCGGGGTGAGGGCAGGAAGGGGGTGGCGATACAGATTGACCCTCTGGCCCTCATTTAGCAAGTATACAAGGTCTCAATAATACCGGGTCTTTTATTTTTCACTTTGTTTTGATATGTTTTAAATTCAATAATTTATGTCCTCGTAGATATTTTCTACTTCTTGAACACTAGTCAAACTTTAATGTGTAGTTTATTTTTGTACAATTTACATATGTAAATTAACATAGGCACCAAACCGCCAGAAGATAGGCTAATTATTGGATCATAAAATAACTCGTAGTACTAATTAAGTAGCTTTACTTCAGTTACCTAATTATTTATTTGGACTTGAATGAAGGTAGGTACGTACATATGTAAGCACTACAACGACCAATACAATACAACATATTTGCAATATAAATCACAATTTAGCGGTAAAAGTTTTAATTGCACCATAGTAAAGAGCAATATAAATCAGAAATTTTACTGCATGGATAAAGAAAATAAACCAATGATTACCACAGAGGCGGTTTTATTGCTAAATGTAGTTATTTTTACCAGGTATAGTTAATTTACAAGGTACTGCTTACCCTATGTGGCGCTTTGCAATAAATTATAGCAGATATTGGTATGACATAAGATGCGATTTGATTTATATCAGCTATTTCGACTGAATATGGTATGACAAAATAGCTCACATGGTCAGATGCGAGACTTTGAAACAAAGAGAGTGGAGTTCAATTCCTGCTAATGCCAATACATATTTTGTTTTCTTTCAAAGTTTTGTATATTTTTTTTCTTGCATCTTTTATAACCCTTATAAAATGTGTCATGATCATGAATGCACAAAATGTTTTATCAGTATTTGTAACAAAATAGGCAGAGCAAGGGAGGAGTTTCAGATTTGTTTCAACAAGGAGTTTGGCCTTATCACACTAGCAGTTTGAGAGCGGATGCGGAGCGGAGCACGTGCGCAGCAAATTCGTGATTCGAAATTGAATGCGTGGCAGATGTGCAGCGAATTTGCACCACCGACGCGCGACGTAGCTGCGTAGGCGCGGCGGATGCGCAGTGAATTTCTCGCGGACGTGCGGGGGATACCGTCGGTATTTGTATCAAAACAAAGCAAATCCATTCGCTACGCATCCGCCGCACGTCTGCTACGAATTTGGTGCGCATACGCTCCGCTCAGCATCCGCTCCGAAAACGCTAGTGTTATAGGCTCTTATGTCTTGGAAAGTGTCTTGGGTATTTTGTTTTGTTTCTTCGATCAAAAAATGACGGGAAATGTCAGATAGAAAAAACTATTTTTGTTTTTTTCACAAGTTGGCAAAAGTATGGATAGGACTTTTTATTTGGGAAACCTATAAAAAAAAACAGACATTAATGGTGTAAAAAAATTAACAGGATATATTTGATGGGTTGAGTTCAGTTCATAAAACTGAGCTACTTTCCCCAAGAGACTCAGACCAAGAAAAGTAAAATGAAATACCTACTTTGGACCTCTCATGCTTACAATGGCATGTAATTAAATTAGTCGTAAGTATATGTATGCGATGCGTTCACCTTTTTTTCAGGGTTATGTTTTTCGAGAGTATGTATGTATGTTTGTATGTATGTATGTGGACAAGAAAATTCTTTTTTACGGGCTACAGCCCAATCGGATAGTTGGATTTTGACATATGAGTTGTCGTTAGATTTGTCTTAGCAGAGCGAGTGACACTGGCTATATTAAAAAATTATAGATTTAAGATGGCGGATTTTATACAGCAAAATACTACTTTAAAATTACCCCAGTCGGGTTTTTGTTTTTTAACACATCTACATTAGATATTCATACCAAAATAAACATATGTTTCAGATAATGTGATCCGTACAAAACGTAAAGTTGCAAAGTTTTCGTTTAGTTTTGATTCGCTGGCAACATTGTCTGTCAGTCTGGACGCGTCTGAGTGGATCCAAATTTTATTTATTTATCCGCCTATGTTTCTTAGGGAAAGTTGTTTATTTTCGTGGACTGATTCACCGCTTAAAATATTTGTAGTTCATTTTTAGACACCTTTTTTACATCCTGAAAAAATGCGGTAACTATAATCCAAAAATAAAGTCTTATCCATACTTTTCCAATAGCTGCACTAAGTCTAGTAGTTTTTAGGGTGCCGTAACCAAAGGGTGAAACGGATCCCTGTTACTGAGACTTCGCTGTCTGTCCGTCTGTTCGTCTGTCAGCAGGCACTATAGAATAAATGGTTATAGGTAGAGAGTCGCAAATTTCACAGACGATGAATTTCTGTTGCCGCTATACTACATGACAACAAATACTGAACATTTGATACAAATAAAAATACAGCCAGTCATACAAAAAACGTCATTTTAATGCTCGATTTTATCTATGATAGTTCAAATGCTGTATCTTATGAACAGTAACAGTTAGACAATTCTCACAACCATGTATTACTATTGCCCTATGACAGCAAAAACTAAAAAATAGAGGAGCTCCCATACAACAAATGTGATATAAATGCTATTTTTAAACACAATGGTACGGGACCCTTCGTTTACGAGTCCGACTCGCACTTGTCCGATTTTTGAGAATCTGAAACGTCATCCATCAGAGTGATTAGTTTAGATAATAATTGTACCCATTAGGATTTCCAATATTGCAAATATAATCAAGAAATATCTCACACTCTGCCTACCCTGTAAGAGATGTAGGCGTGATGTGTGTAAGAAAAAGGCAAAGAAAAAACTGATTTTTGTATAAAACGACCCGTCGTCGTCGTGACTCGAAACCTGTACTCCTAATAAACCGTTGATCCCAGGGGGAGCGGCTTACATTTTACGCCACGTAGTTACTTGCACTTGGTGGTCAATTTTGTGAATGGTTGCAAAACGTAAATGTCATTGATCATACACAATGAGGGCAAGGGGGTAGCGGGAGGGTCCACAGCGGGGCGGGAGGCGGGAGGGATGCATAAATGAAATAGAAATATTTTTATCAACTGACAGTTCGCGAACTTTCAGGGCACTATTGTAAAGTCTTAAGGCAGCCCTCGAAAAATTCTGCAATTGTTTGTTAATTTTTAATTAGCATGTAGAAAGGGAAGACTGCCGAGCTGGACGTATTGTTTAATTTTAATGTTCATAATTATTTAAGCGACCAAACTACGTAAAATAGTGGGGGCGTTAGCGTCAAATAAGAGCCACAACTTTGCACATCAAGCTAGAGAGCTAAAAGTTGGCATGGAGGTCCATCCCGACCTACTAAAGAAAGGCCAATATAAGGACCGAGCGTGGTGGCATTGTAGTGCACCGTCAATGTGACAGCGTCGTTCGTAGTATGGAGGGCGTATCGTGGCGTGCCGCCCGGTCTTTCTGGCATTCCAATACAAATCAGTCATACTATGAACGACGCTGTCACGTTGACGGCGCACTACGATGCCGCCGCGCTCGGTCTTTATATTAACCTTTAGACTGGAAGAAAGCACTACTTCTTTCACTTGGCACCTGAGTTTACATAACATTATAATGACTAAAATATAAATATCTAAGAGCATCGAGAGGCTGGCCCTAAAGTACGGCCGCTCCAATAAGTCATAATTGACAGCTCTCAAACCTACACCTACTATAAGAAATGTCAAAGATGAAAAATAGACCTAATGACAGCTGTCAAATATGACTTATTCGAGCGGCCGTACTATAAGGTTAACACTCTGTAGGTTTGCGAGTTGAAATGTGCAGGCAAATCAATATTGTTGGCGGCGATTGGGGAAATCATTAGTGCCAACTGAAAAATGACCATTTACAACGCGTGATAAATATTTACGAGTTATTGTTTCTTGATGGCGCGAAAGAAGCTTGTGGACCTACCAGGGCCCCGAGTCTGCTAATTTTAGCCATTGGGATTCCAGCGACACTCAACTGATTAGTATGGAAGATGGGCCTAGTCAAGCCCCTAAGGTGCGTTACCTAATTTTTTGTGGACGATCACATAGGTGTAATTTGTTATAAGTACTTACAGATCTGAGAAGGCCTTTGATTCTATCGAGACGTGGGCAGTGCTGCATGCTCTACAGCGGTGCCACATTGACTACAGGTATATTGAAGTGTTGAAGTGTTTATATAGAAACGCCACAATGTCAGTTCGAATACAAGATCAGACCACGGCGGCTATTCCATTGCAGATGGGTGTAAGACAAGGAGATGTATTATCTCCGAAGCTCTTCACCAATGCAATGGAAGATGCCTTCAAGCTCCTGGAATGGGAAGAACTTGGCATCAATATCAATGGCGAATACATCACTCACCTTCGGTTTGCTGACGATATCGTGGTCATGGCAGAGTCATTCGAAGACCTCAGCAAAATGCTACAGGACCTCAATCGGGTTTCCCAACAAGTGGGGCTCAAGATGAATATGGACAAGACGAAAGTCATGGCCAACTCTCATGTAGCGCCCACCCCAATATCGGTAGGGAACTCGATACTCGAAGTGGTGGACAAATACGTCTATCTAGGACAAACAGTCCAACTAGGAAGATCTAACTTTGAGAAGGAGGTCACTCGGCGAATCCAGCTCGGCTGGGCAGCATTCGGGAAGTTACGCAGCGTCTTCACGTCCAAAATTCCTCAGTGTCTCAAGACGAAAGTGTTTGAACAGTGTGTCATGCCAGTGATGACCTACGGTGCCGAGACGTGGTCTCTAACTGTCGGCCTCCTAAATAGACTAGGAGTCACTCAGCGAGCTATGGAGAGAGCTATGCTCGGTTTTTCCTTACGTGATCGAATCAGAAACGAGGAGATCCGTAAACGAACTAAGGTAACCGACATAGCTAAGAGAGTCAGTAAGCTGAAGTGGCAATGGGCAGGCCACATTGCTCGAAGGACGGATAATCGGTGGAGCAGGAGAGTTCTCGAGTGGAGACCACGTACCGGCAGGCGCAGCGTAGGACGGCCCCCGTGAGATGAACAGACGATCAAGTCCGCGGGGAAATGCTGGATGCAGGCCGCTTCTAATCGGACAAGGTGGAAATATTTGGGGGAGGCCTATGTTCAGCAGTGGACGTCCTATGGCTGATATGATGATGACTTACAGATCCGGAGAGGTTTGGGCGATACTAGCAAATAAAATCTATTTATTTTTTATCCGAAATGAAAATTTTACAAAAATAATTTAATGGTCATCTTTTGAAGACTTACACAGGCTTACCTTTCTGTAGATGAGAAGTTCTCTAATCTCTAATTATTACTGACATGAGTCAATAAAGATTTACTAATGCTGCTAAGTATTTGAGTTTCAGGAAAAATATATAAACTACATATCTATGAAAACAATGATTTAAAAATCCCTTACCTACCAGAGCCTCAAGTCTGCAAATTTTTAGCCATGGTTACGCCAGCGACACTCAACTGATTAGTTTGGAAAATAGGCCTAGTTAAGCCCCTAAGGTGCGTTACCCAATTTGTGAACGATCCCATAGGTGTAATTTGTAATACTTACCTACATCTATCGGGGTGACTTCATCACTTTGTACTTTTCGTTTAATATCCCACTGCCCCACTGCAGGACAAAGGCCACTTTTTGTTTCAGCTTAGCTAAATGATAGATAATAAATAACACATATATAGATACTTACCTAAAACTTCGCTCACACTTCTGAAATAAAAGAAAGGTATATCAGTCTTATCCACACTATCACATCTCATGCAAGTGGCATAAAAGCGCTATAAGAGCCCTGCAAGCAACGCTAACAATAATTTCTCAATAGCGTAATATTTTATTATCCAAGCCGAGCCGAGAGAAATGACTTAGTTAATTAGTATTTAAACAATGCCGCCAACCTACATTACTTATTTTATACGGTCGCGGAAAACAATCAGAATATCGTTAAAAATGTTTTTGATTTGCGTAATTATTGAGAATGTGTGGTTTATGAGATGAAAGTTATTGTTAACACCACCAGCCGTGCACCGTACAATATAAAGATTATAAGATAATAAAAAATCTATATGTTTAGGGATTGTATTTAATTGTAGATGAAATACCTTTTTCAAACCTAGCTTCCTACCGTTTCGATTTTGCCGATGACTCACGATTTTTCTGGAAATTCGAAGTTGACGTCAAAGATCCTGCTATGACGTAAAGGGTCAGTCCCAAAATGAAGATCTATAGGGTGAAAATATCCTACCCTTTAATTTTATCATTAACTAGCTGGTGCCCGCGAACTTCGTCTCGCCAAGGGATGCTTGTGTGCCAACAGTCCAGAGCTAATGAAAGTTATCATCACTTATCTATCATCGATGTTGATCAAGACATTTGTGTGCAACCATTCTAAACATCAAAATACATCGCTAAGTTTTGAAGACGTGATAGATGCATGCACGATCTACGGCAGATGAAACGGACGTTACGTTCGTTTGAGCCTCCCATCGGTTCACACTACAGGTAGAATGACTTCTTTGCACCGCCTCACATAAGGTGGGGTGGGGTCTGCTCTCCAAATTTTTCTGCGCCATGGTCTTCTGTTTGGGGTTGTCGAGTAGGTATACGCAACCGGATTACCAATATAATTAGTACTAGCAGCCCGCCCAGCGGTTTCACCCGCTGCTACTTACCTGTTTTCCCGTAGAAATTGGATCTTTGCCCGTAGTAAAAAGTCCATTACTCCGATCCAGCAGCCCGTCATGCTGAATAACTTTTACTTTGAAGCCATTACCGTATCTCTTATTGTTTATATGGGATGCTGGTGATCTACATCAGGTACTCTAGACCCTCGTGACCATGTGCCAGCAGAAGTGGCCCGTCATGCTGAATAACTTTTACTTTGAAGCCATTACCGTATCTCTTATTGTTTATATGGGATGCTGGTGATCTACATCAGGTACTCTAGACCCTCGTGACCATGTGCCAGCAGAAGTGGCCCGTCATGCTGAAAAACTTTACTTTGAAGCCATTACCGTATCTCTTATTGTTTATATGGGATGCTGGTGATCTACATCAGGTACTCTAGACCCTCGTGACCATGTGCCAGCAGAAGTGGCCCGTCATGCTGAATAACTTTTACTTTGAGGCTTTTACCGTATCTCTTATAGTTTATATGGGATGCTGGTGGTCTACATCAGGTACTCCAGACTCTCGTGACCATTTACCAGCAGAAGCGGCCCGTCATGCTGAATAACTCTTACTTTGAAGCCATTATCGTATCTCTTATAGTTTATATGGGATGCTGGTGGTCTACATCGGGTACTCCAGATCCTCGATGACCATGTGGCAGCAGAAACGGCCTGCCATGCTGAGTAACTTTTACTTAAAAACCATCACCGTATCTCTTATAGTTTAGATGGGATGCTGGTGATGTTCATCATGCACACCAGATCCTCGATGACCATGTGCCAGCAGAAGCGGCCCGTCATGATGCACAACATTTTCTATGAAGCCATGGCCGTATCTCTTATAGTTTAGATGGGATGCTGGTGGTCTTCATCAGGTACTCAGATCCTCGATGACCATGTGCCAGCAGAAGCGGCCCGTCATGGTGAACAACTTTTCTATAAAGCCATGACCGTATCTTTTATAGTTTAGATGGGATGCTGGTGGTCTTCATCAGGTACTCGTACTCCAGATCCTCGAGGGCTGACAAAAAGTAGTCCATGTCCATCTTTACTATGCTAGTAATATCAGTGCCAAATTTTACGAAGATCGGTAAAGCGGTTTGGCTTATTTGGGTAATATCCGCTGTATTTCCCGATTTTCCTGCTGCTAACCGTTTTCCCGTGGAAATGAGGAATTTTCCCGTGGTAAAAAGTAGCCTATGTTACTCAGGAATGTTGTAGCTTTCTAATGGTGAAAGAATTTTCGAAATCGGTCCAGTAGTTTCGGAGTTTATCGATTACATACATACAAAAAAACAAACAAACAAACAAAAAAACAAACAAAGTTTTCCTCTTTATTATATTAGTGTAGAAGTCACACCTCGTATTACCTAAATCTTTGTAGTGCATTCTTGGTAAAACTTGGTATCTGTATAGATGAGCTATTGCTGTTTCTTCGAAATAGTTTTGCGTCAGTGAATCACAATGAAATGCAAGTAAGAAGTGGAAGTTCCTGTACTGATTCAGCTTCATTCAGATTTCACGGCAGTGAATCATGGTTTATTGAATAGGATCTGTGGAGGGAAAACCCCTGAAAAGCCATATTACTATATTTGTCATAGAACTTTTAAATAGGTAAGTATATTCGATTTACCTACTATGACATCACGTCGTATTTACACAAATAAAAAATGATTGAATTTCCCGTAAGTAAATCAGAAGGAAAATATATCCGAAATGTGTTTGATTCTGATTTTAAAACCTTGTTCATATTTAGGTATCTACATTCTACATCTAATGGATCATCCTAACTATTCTATGAAGTACGCGTCATATTGTGTTCTAATTTAGTAGGTACCAAAATAATTTATTTTGTAGCGAAGTGTAATTGTCACAGAAGCTTATCAATGATCAAAATAGTAGTTACTTGCCGAATGGTGCCGGCTTAGATTAATATCACCCCATATTTTCCGAAGTGGCTAAAGGATTTGAGGACCGTTAAGTAAAGGAGGAGGAGGAACATGGCCGTTTTTTACAGCCATTTACGCTTTGCGTACACCGCAAAGGATATAGGCGTGATGTCTGTAGGTAGGTATGTATGAAAATGGTACTTGTAAGTGGAAGTAGCTGTATTATTAACATAATAATTTAGCAGACAGATCTCGATCGATCAAGTCAAGTGAAAAATAATAAAAATATCAACTTTCATCAACGTTTTTGTAAAGTTCAAAAATGCGGTAAATCACGAAGTGTTATTTAAATCTCTCAATTAATGACTAAAGGTCAGTATATCGGAGGTCCAGTTCCTCGGTGACTTACCTACATTAAAAATACAGGTTGATTGTCAATGGGACAGTAACGGAAATAATTATAAAACAAAAATATTTTTATTTTGTAGGTAGGTATGGTGGTCACCATAACATAAAACGCAACGTGTACCTACCAATAATTTTAGACCGTATCAAGTGCGGGGAAGTTTATCTCTATCATATTACTTAAATTTTTATCTCTTTTTTAACTATTTTACCTATTGTTTCATTATTTTTAATTAATAAATATTAAGTTAAAATGTATTTGTATAAAATTGCAATAATAAAAAATGCATCATCATAAAATGAAGTCGCTTTTTGCGTTTCTCTGTCCGTATGTCAGTCTGTCGTGGAATTCGCCAACCACACAACGGATTTTGATGCGGTGTTTTGTAATAAATAATTCAAAAGGAATGTTTATATTGAAGGTGGATAAAACGTGCCGAGAAAATACCATTTTCCATGCCATGGAAAACGAGTTGCGGGGGGTGAAACCGCTAACGGGCCACTAGTACCAACCTAATCTAATCTAAAATCTAAATAATAAAATATTGGCTCATATATATAATCCCATATATATAATCCCATATCGGTTACTAGGAAAAACTGAATGCCAACTATTGCCAAAACAAAACCATAAAACTACAAAACATAAAAGGACAAAACATAAAATTCTTAACATCCTGTATAAACCTGAGGGCTGATCTGAATACCGGTGGAAATGTCATCGAAATCGCTAATTTGTCTCATTCCCATGGCCAACTGTGGACCGTGGGCAGCCGTGTGGAATTCTCACATACTTAGCTACCTACTTAGCTAGGTATAGGGTAGGTATTGAATATGGGAATATGGCGGTAGTCGTTGGTTCCCACTGCAACTTATACATGATGTAAAAGAAACTGCAAATATTTTAAGAGGTGAATCAGCCCATGAAACTAAACAACTTTCTCTAAGGACCATACCTACCAAGGTCGATATATGCTCCCATTCAAACTGACCTGGCCGGGTACCATTTTTGTATGGAAGGCCCAATTTTTTTTTGTATTTCGACCTATCTTTCTTAAGGTAACTTGTTCAGTTTCATGGGCTGGTTCACACCTTAAAATATTTGCAGTCGTTTTTTTACACCTTATAGGTATGACTGCGTTATAAGTAGGACTTATTTGAGCTATTTAGAGCTATTCTTATAGGGTAAATATGCCAAATCCCGGCACCCCGGATGCATTTTTCAACTTTGACTCTCTTTAGCTTCTTCAAATAGTGTCCCATAAATATGTTTGATACATTTTTAGGTAGCTTATTTAACCTTTTTTCAAATGTAATGCTTAAACTTTTGTAATATATGAGCGTTAAAAAGAAGGAAGCGTTTAAACTCGGGAAGGGCGAAAAGCTCTAATGTCGGCCGTTTTCAGTCTATTTCCGGCCACGATTTTGTCAAATCCCGGCCGTGTAAAGGGTGCTCCAGAATGAATGGATTAAATCCATGTTTTATTGAATAATGTACTTGAAAATAATGTATTTTGTTAGTTTCGTAAGACTTAAATGAAAATAATGTAAAAATGAATAAAACACAACGAAAACAAATAGAAACTCTTTCGATGTTAGTTTCGAACATCCTGTACATCGCCCTGCAAGTAATTGGAGACGGCCGGCTTTACGTTGTTTGGGATATCTAATGTCGGCCGCATTTTAAGATCTCAATTGCTATGAAACTAGACTATGTAGCCCCGGCCGTTTTTTGAATAGGAGATGCATAAACAGTAAATCTACAATACGACATGAACAATTTCATCTTTACAACGATAGCCTTAAAATAAATGAAATTATAAAAATGGAATCAAATAGCTTATACTCGGCCACCGGCCGAAATTTGAAAATTTACGGAAATCTCAATCCCAATACCGGCCCCCCTAATTTACTCGTAATTAAGCAATAAAATAAATTTAAAATGCGGTTAAAATATAGTTTTGACAATCTTCTAATAGATATGATGCAATAAAATTATCAAAACCTTTTATTTCCCTTCATAAATGCAATGCCCAGAATGGACGCGAAGAGCTTCAATCTTACTTCTTCTCTAACAAACTGTCCGATCCAGCGCCTCGGTCACACCTAACGTCTATTGCTCGAAGTGTGAGGTGGGTAAAGGATTACCAATGGTTTTTTAAGGATGCAGATATAATTAGGTTTTAAATAGAGTGAACAAGTTTTAAGTTTACCCAGTATTTTAGGAATGCAAGCCAAAATTGTGAAAAAGGCCGGGATTAGGCGGGGGGCCGGAATTCGGCATATTTACCCTACCTACAACTCCTACAAGGCGTGTATCAAGAAATGGCTTGCTTTTTGCTTTCTGTTGGATCAACCAACATGTTATTCTAATCAGAATATAGAATAGGCGCAACATGTTTTAGAAATAAAAACCCCTGATGCCAGAGTTTATAGTAAAAAAGTCACTTTGTGAGTTTGTTTGTTCTTAAAGGTTGAAGGGATTAAACAGTAAGGCAAAAAAGAGAGAAAGTAACATAAAGAAAAACAGAGGTACAAAAAAGTGCACTGCCCGGGAATCGAACCCGGGTCGCAAGAATGGGAATCTTGCATGATACCACTACACCAGCAGTGCTCGCGATAACCAAGCTAAAATAGGCGCTTATATGGAATTACGCGGGGGGCGTTGACACGCATGCGCAATGGCGCGTAAGGAAACAATGGCTGCGCTAAAATGCTGAGTTATTTAATTATGATGATTTTAACTGTTTCATTCAAGCGAATCAAATGCTATTTTACCAGAAATATTAATCTGCAGTAGAACGGTCCTAATTGGGTACAAATAAGGAAACGTTAACGTCATGTCGTAAGTATAAAAGATCAGATCACTGGCGGAGAATGGGCGGAGAGAAGGGAAGAATGGAAATCACTCCACCCACAAGAGTTCAACTCAAGGTTGAAGAAGAAGATACCTAATTACGCCACTGCAAATTACTATCGCCAGAAAATCTGCCTACCCATAAGAAAAATAAGGTACCTACCTATAAGTTAGTCATTTAAATAGGTAGATGGATTTGCTGGCGATAGTAATCTATGTAGGTACGGATGCCTACACCTAGTAAAGTGTATCTACCTATCTATACCTATAAATGTATGCAAGTAAAAAAACAATAATAACTCCATCCCCTACCGCAGTTTCTCACCGGCCAGAATTCCGGATTCGTCTCGCCCCGCATGTGGCATCTCACTTTATTTGCCCAAACAATTTTATTTATTCATATTAATATCTCAGAGCAAGATGTAGTTATAGAGAAAACCTTATGAATAACTAAAATGAAACAATTATCGAAAACTCAGCCCAATTAAACTTCAGATGCACGTATCCGGGCAATTCAAAATGAAAAGTACCAATTTTTATTCTTCACAACTTTCTAATACACGACCTAATCTAGGTACTTCTAACAATTCAATCATTAGTAGGAACAAGTTGTTACCTTTACAAAGAAAAAGATAATTTCATAGTTGAAGTTAGATAGTACCCAACTTAGGTACTAAATATTTTCTGATCTTGTGTAGGTATTACTTTTTCTTGTAATGGGAGCAGTCTAATTGCTACGAGTTGTTCACGGCGGCCTCTGTCCGGTTGATCTTAGGGTCTCCTCTTAAAAATCCCTTGATCTAAGGTATTAACATTTTAATTTGTTGGACCCTACCCTGCGCGTTCAGATTAGGAGACAAGTCACTGATAAATTCATTTCTTTATGCGATTTAGTCCTTTTTCAAGAATTTTGTTAGCTGTCCGTAAGCAATTAAAGGGCAGAATAAAAATTGAATTTTATTGATAAGGTCAAAAATTAAGACCTAAATTGATATTCTTATTGACGAGGGGATTTTGTAAATAAGATTTATCATTTAGTGCGAAGATAAACTTAGCATCATGATTCATGAATCACAATATACTTAGGTAGGTACTTTGTAGTGTAGGTATCTTCCTTAACAAATAATAATACTTACATAGGTACCTATATTAAGACTTACAGTTACAGCTGAAAGAAAACCCATAGGTCAGCGTTTCTAAAACCATAGTCAAAAACAAAAAGTAATCTAATTACCAAAATCGACTAGTAGAAGCAAAATTGAAAAGATTTTTCATTATTAATATTGCAGAGGAAAGACAGAGGGCATTTGCCGATTAGAATAGGGGCATAGATTACTAAACAAATAGTGACAGAAGCAACACCCGTAGATTTCAAAACGGGTGCCACGTAGTCACGTAGGTAGGTACTAACAGAAAACGCGCCGGGCCGGACGCCTACATGTAAACAGCCGCATCCACGCAAACGCAATAAAAATGCTGTAAAATTTTGATGTTTCTATTCACCATCACCTATCCCTTTCCCACGCATCTAAAGCTACATCTCCCTCTCACTCGCCCACCTGAGAATGGCTGAGATTATTATCAATGCACTTTACACAAAGCAGAAGTTCGGAACTCGGGCTGACATTAATGTGATTTTGAAAGTAAATTGTGTGGGTTTAGTGGTCGATAAGTGGCAGGTGAACGAGGTGTCAAGTGATAAAATTAATAAATGGAGCTAGATCCATCGCCGGCCGCGTCACGACCATCGTAAAACTTGTTTTCGAGGGGAAACAAAGGGTATCAGATTCTAATTTCTCTAGCATAGCTTCACGTCACGGCCAAACTGCCTACGCCTGGATCAGGTAGGAAGGTTATACCTACTTACTTAATACTACAAATAAAATTTCACCCAAAATGCGACAAAACGTTATCATAATCAATCATCACATCAGCCCTTAGTAGCAGTCCACTGCTGGACATGGGCCTTCCCCTCACAAGGCACAATCTCCCGTTTTCGCCATCCAGCCGCTCTCTTTAAGTCATCGGTCCATCTGGCCGGAAGGCGTCAAACGCTACGCTTGCCGAACTGTGGCCTCCACTCGAGAACCCGCGTACTCAACCGTCCATCGGATCTACGACAAATGAGACCAGCCCACTGCCACTTCAGCTTGCTACACTTCCAGACTATGTCCGATACTTTGATCTTTTGGCGGATAATTTCGGTAAACGTTATCAACTGAATGTCTCACATGTAAAAAGGAGTTAGTATTTTTGTTGACTCACGAAGGTTTTTCGCTGGAAAGCAGTTCACCTTGAGTCAGTCAAATTAGCACGTATTAATCAGGTTGTTCGACAACTTCATATCTCACACGTAAAATCTTTACAGCCACTGCAGTCAACAGCTAGACATGGGCCTCCTCCGTATCTACCGGAGGGTATTGCCATACTCACAACGCTTGACCGGCGAATTGGCGAACGCAGTGCAAGATGTTGAAATCGCAAGGAACGCTGCTGCCCCTGAAAAAAAGGAGCAAGTAAGTATTTCTCTTGACTCATGAAGGTTTTTTCTGGAAAGCAGTTCACCTTGAGTCATGTTGGTGCATGTTTTGTGACTAATCGTCTAGATGTCTACCGACGTCATGTTATAATGATCTTTGAGCTGATGATGACTAATTCCATGTGACTTGCCTTCGCGCTGAATCTGCGGATGCTGCGGCCGCTAAAATGTTGCTTTGGATTGTGAGACGTCAAAATCTTATCAATATTTTGTTTGCTGTCAAATATTGGTCACCCGTAGATTTCAAAACGGCTACGTAGTCAGTCACGCAGGTGTATGTAACTTAACCTAAGCAAAAAGCTTAAATTTTTTATCATCAAACAATTTCATAAACCGGGTTGCAGAATTAACTGCAAGGATCCCCAGTCTGTCTGTAGGCACACAAAACAGCGTGCCAGCAATATTTTAGCGATCTTTGTATATGACGGCTAATAGGTGTCCATTAAGAGGGAATTGTATCGATTTTTGCGCCCGCATTCCGATGAAATTGGTGATCGGATACTGGGGTCATTACTGGACAACGCCATGCCAAACACCATGGATAATAAAAAGGATTGATGTGGCAGCCTGGCAAACATGCGCACATTATGCACTGTAGATAGAGAAAAAGAGAGAGAGAGAGAGAGAGAGAGACTTACATCAAGCACAAGAATTTAGCTTTATATGTTAATCATTATAATTTATCTAAACAAGTGAATAGTTTTTACAGAAAAGTGTAGATTTCAACTCTGGTCAATGATTGTCCTGAACGAATGTTTTAGAGCTAAACTGTTAAAGAAAGGCTGGTTCATGCCTTTTAATATGTTTAATGTATGTGTACCTATGTAATTCTAGCGGTTTCCCATAGTCCAGTTTTTGTAGTAGCTTTACAGTTAGGACTACTTTTAGTTTAGCCTCACGATTGCTTCATTTATGCAATGTGCTGAAAACTTTCTGGGACTAGTCGAAAATATGTCAATGTCAAAATTTATTTACTTCTTATTGGTTGTCGTTACGTCATTTAGGCACACATGCGCCTGTTGCCATCTGCAATAAGCTTTGAGATTTCCTCCCTATTTCTTCGGAAATAGCTTTTATATTCATTTATTCAATTTCAACGGAGTACCAATAACAGAAAATCTTATTAGGTATACCATGCAGAAAATGAGAATCTCAGTCAAAATAATTTGCCGCATCCAAGCTGTTGTCTCGTTCCTACATCGCGTGCGCCTGCGCAAGGTCGGTCGAAGGCGGGAAAATCGTCGGCCCGCTTATTACAGGCCTGGAGATGTGTTTTGCACCGAAATTAATTTATTTAGCACTATCCCGCCAAACTCGGGACGGCTTCATCCGGCGGCTCTATGCTTTTTTTTCTTTAGTTGTATTTTGTTTTTCGGGATTTCGTTAAATTGCTTATTTTAGGCCAATGTTGGGCCGGACTTGTATATTTAGTAATTTTCCATATCCAAGTCTTAAAAGCCAGAAGAGTTGTAATAAAAATTGTAGCCCTACCTTCTCACTTCGGAGCATTAGGGTATGTATGACGTCTTCCAAGTTCCTTACTGAGCATTGTTTTGTGGGTACTTAGGTCTCTCTATTTTACGCTTAGTAAGCTACGTAAATCTATGCGCGTATAGGCGACTTTTTTGTCGCGCGACATTCAGAAGTCCTTTTCGTGAGCGTCGGATAGAGAGAGAAATCCGACTATCGTATGAGGCATTTTTAGACAGCTATTAAAAAAAAGTTAGTACGAAATTTAGTAATGATAATGAGTATGTACTTAGATGGCGCTGATGCACTTGCATTGCACACCGCACAGCAAGACTTTTTGCACAAGAGGACAAAACGGTTATTTTATTACCTACTTACTAACTTCTAAGTAGGTAATTGACTTTATTTTTTTAATAGCTGACAGAAAAGGTCTCACTGCAATCCCATGGGCCGTCGCGTCGGGGCATAGCGTGCCCGGAAGCACGGAACCATCTTACTCACAGTTTAGGTATGTGATTCATCTCAGCTTACAAATTTAATACACCATTTTAAAACTGGGAATAATCTCACAAAGAGATGGATTGTCTGAAATAGGTAGGTAGGTACCTACTTTTTCAACTTCGTTTCTTTTCCAGAGACTGAGACTAATTTCTGAAATTCACTGCGAAGGCACAAACACGAGTCAGCTGTGAAAGTAACCAATAATTTACAACAAAGCAGTCAACAAAAACTAAGTCTTCACCAAAACATGACACAGCAAGCTCCCACCATAATACAGAAAATTAAATAAAATTAATTATACAGACAAACCGACACCGGCTATTACCGAATAATCGTAATAATCTTGAGTAAATTAATAGTTAGCCTACCGAGTCACTTTAAAATATTTCTCACGAGAGTGGATTGACATGATTATTAATAACCAAGTCGGGGAGATAGCAAAACAAAGAGGTTAACAGAAGGTCCACTGTCGTTAGTTGTCGCAAGTAGCATCCTAAAATTCAGGGTTGCTACAGCACTAGTATTTTTTAAATGCAGTGTGAAGGTAGGTAGAATAGGATTTATCACGTTTCCTTTTGTTTTATAATTTATTTTGTATTGTAAATTGACATTTTTTATGGAATAAATTATATTTTTAATTTATCACGTATACAAAATCGTTAAAAAGCAGGTATAGAACCACGTCAGAGGTCTAATAGTAGTTGGCGGTTAAAAAACTCTGACACTAAGTTTCTACACCAAAAAGAGGGTGTTGTAGTTCTGAAAAAAGCTCAGAATTCTAGTCTCTTTAAATAGAGTACATATCTAGTGAAAATATAGTATTTTGATTCAAACAGTATTAACCTGAAAAACTATTTAAAAGACGAAACACCTGCAAAATATACTCTCGGTGTGATTACAAAAACTTAATTTTCACATTGTCAAGCGACTTAAACCATGTCTAACTTTTTTGTAATTCCGCGGTCTCTGTTTAATTTTTTAAGATTCTTGAAACTATCGTAGTCGTAATCTATTTGAGTTGAACAGCCAACAAGTAGGTAGGCAATTAACTAATAGTGAGCCATCTGTATTGCCGCATCACGCGCCGTACGCATTTTGTGGGTAGGAGGAGCGATTGACACGTTAATATCTATTACCAACTTAAACATGCAGCTAAAAAAACTTCCCCTCGACTCATTTGTAAGCACAAGATAAGCTACGGACGGCAAGTATAAGTTTGTGCGAGGCTGATGGTTATCGGGAACGTTTCATGAGGTATCTTCTCAGGCATTGATGTTTGAGACAAAGTGATTTTGACGCGTCATATCTTTATTATTTGCGTGTCATTGCCGGCGCTCGGTTTAGAGATCAGTAGACTCTTAAATAAAAAAAAAATAAAGTGACTATCTATCGCAGGTAGGTAGGTAGATTATACGTAACGTCTGTTGCTTTGCTGCGCTAGCGTTACGCATTGCGTCAACGGATGCGTCTGTCAAACTATTTGGCATACACCGTATTAGTATGGGAATAAGATGGAAATTCGCACTGCAGTTACCTACGTGTGATATCTGCCATATTGTTTGCGTCAACAACATGTGAGGTTGGTGCCATCTAACAATAACGGTCTTGCAACAATTTTGAGCCAAAATAATCGTTATTTACAATAATATTTATTTACAAAATGAATCCAACCTGAAGAAGATAATCCTTACAATCAAAGCAGTAGGACAAAGAGGATCAAATCTATAATGATATGACGGTTCTATAAGCTCGTATTCATTCATGCAACGCGGGAAGGCCGCCCTACGACCACGCCCACTCCCCTCCCCTCCCTCCCACGCATCCGCACCACCCCGCGCCGAATTTCCCGCTTTTTCAATCCGCATTCCAAATTTGAAATTCCCGCGCAACAATTCCACTCTCGAACGCTCGCCCCGAAACAATGCACTTCATAAAGTTCGTTTTTTGAATGAAAAGAAACAAATATTTCGGTATTCAGATTTATTGCGACTTTAGAACGAGTTCTATGAAGAGTTTTCTTTTAAATTCTTAGCAGAATCGGAATATTTCATCATAAATCACTTACAGTTTGAAATATTCAGAAATTATGGAATTTCTCAAAAAATCTTTTCTTTCCCAAATTTCATCAAAAACTGCTTGTGCTTCTCGCACCTTCAGTGCTATTCTTTGACACATGAAAATAAGTTTAGGTACATAGATAGGTATTCAGTTTTAATCATATTCGAAGTGTGAAAAACCAAGCAAAGAATTTGTACAACATTTTCGAAAGGATAATCAGATTTAAAAAAAATGCTAACGCAGTATTTTTTTCCTAATAATATTCGCGTTTCTATCTTTTTACTTACACATTTTCAATGCTCGACTGAGTCTTTTTTCTACGATTGGTCACAAATATGTAAAGTCAGTTACTTCTCATCGGTGCGTCTAGGCATATTCGCGCCTGTTGCCATCTGCAATAGTTACTTAAGCTTTGAGTTTTCTCCCCATTTTAAAGGTAGGTTCACCTCTGAAAATCAGCAAAAATTTATAGGTACCTACTTATGTGCTAGACGTGTAAATTAGGTACCTACAACATACCTATAATAGTTATTTTATAACTATTGATGCCCATTGCCCATCTCCGATAGAGTCGAATCATCAAATCACTGGCCACAATGGGAGGTAATTAAACCACAATCCAAATATTCGTCTCTAGGCGGATCTCTCGCTGGTGGTCGCAATAATAAAATATCGACAAAGTATAAGCGTTGCAGATGGATCAAGTCAAACTACCTACTTATAACTGACCTGCTTCTCAGAGGAAAATCAGCGAATATCTATATCTACGTCCTAAGCCTAGGCATATTCAGCTATAAGTAATATAACATAATATTATCTAGAATAGTAATTTTTACTAGTGACTGATGCCCATCTCGAATTGCGTCTATGTCACCAAATCACTGGCCACAATGGGAGGTAATTAAACCACAATCCAAATATTCGTGTCTAGGCGGATCTCTCGCTGGTGGTCGCAATAATAAAATATCAACAAAGACTAAGCGGTGCAGAGGGAGCAAAGTAAGTATCGAGTAAGCGGTGCAGAGGAATTTTCTTCTACAGTGTGGGACACCGAGCCGAGTCGAACGACCCGATCAACCCTGGTCGAGGCGGATCTTTCGCTTGTGGGCGCAATAATAAAAAAATGTCAAAGAGTAAGCGGTGCAGACGGGTCAGATCAAACTACTTACATCTGTCGTGCTTCTCAGAAAATTGCGCTTTATTAGGTAAGTAACTTTTATGCAAAATATTTAACCCCTTTAGGGGTTGTACCTAGCTGTGGTAGGTTAGGTTTTGCGTTGATGAATCAGTTAGCCATTTAGTCTGTCATGCCATAATATAGATATTTTTCAGAAATCACCATTAAATTACAAAACACGACGCTTCTTATGTAGGTTTACGCGACTTACTTGTTAATTAGTTCGTAGAAGGTGTAGCCCTGTACGTTTCGGCTGGTTACGATAGCCTTCTTCCCGGAGGACGAACAATCACACACGCGCGACCGCCAGTTGCGATTGTACAATCGTCGTAACCAGCCGAAACGTAGAGGGCTACACCTTCTACCAACTAATTAACAAGTAAGTCGCGTAAACCTACATAATGTGTGATACTTGTTCGTTTAATAACAAAATTGCCAACCTTTACGACAAGGTTTGTCAACAAAAAGTGAAACAGTTCACGACGCTTCATTAAATTTTTTGCTATATTTGCTACGCTGTAGAGCAGTGTTTTTCAAACTTTTTGAATACGCGACCCCTTTCCAGGCAAAAAATCAATGGCGACCCCCCTGCTGGGTCATCATAGAAACATAAAATTAGTAATTTCATTTATTCAATGGTGGCTATAGAAAAACTACAAGCCTTGTGCGCATTCTTACGATATTTTTCTGGGTAGGCTGAAATTTCTAGGCAAAAATATGCTGCAACGAGCCACAAATACCGCGAGCGAAGCGAGCGAGAAATTTTACGCTCTCTTCTCTCTTTTCGTGTGGGACACCGAGTCGTTCAACGACCCGATGAACCCTGGTGTCAGAGTTTTTCAACCGCCTACTGCAAGTAGCAGTAGCAGGCCTCTGACATGGTTGTGTAACGACCGCCATCATAGACAGCAACCGGGACCGACGGCTTAACGTGCCCATCCGAAGCACGGAACCATCTTACTTGCGGACAATCAGGTGGTTCAGCCTGCAATGTCCTAACCAGACTGGGAACAAATTCACAAAGTGATAAATATCAACTTTGTGAGTGACCCACCGGGAATTGAACCCGGAACCTTTGCGTGGCAAGCAGGCACGCTAACCACTGCGCCACATCGGCTGTCGCTATTTTACGCTAAAAACGAGCGTAAAAGCTTGAAAGTGAGTGAAAAACAGGCAGAAAAATACACGAATTGCGAGCGAAGCGAGCTCGACTTTTCACGTAACAATCAAGTCACAGGAGCATTAACACTAGCCGTGAGTGTAAAATAGGCAGAAAGGTGCACGTATCGCGAGCGAAGCGAGCTCGACTTTTCACGCTACAAACAGGTAAAAACGTATACAACACTGCATTCTGCATAAAATAGCAGTACGTTTTGAAAGTTTTGAAAAATAAACATGCCCATTCTTTGTCACTAAAATTGTGTTTTACTGAATTTTATCCAACCACCCACCTGTAGTTCTGCCTTGACTTTTAGCTTTTGCCGGCGACCCCCCTGGGAAGGCTCCACGACCCCCCTGGGGGTCGCGACCCACAGTTTGAAAAACACTGCTGTAGAGCAATCTACGAGTGTACGGCGTAGCCTTTACTAGCTCAAAGTAGTATTCTTGCGAAATCGTGTTAGTACACGGATAATAACCTATTTGCCGTGTGGTGCTGGCTTAGAATAGTATCATCTCATATCTTTCCCGTGTGTGTCCTACTGTCAGCAACTGGGGTACGGCGTAGCCTTACAAGTATAAAGTTTTTACCCGAAATCAGTATTCTACCAGTAGGTAGAATACCTTGCTCGAAATGGCCCTTCTGTACCTCCCACATCCCATATTAATTACGAAAAGAATGACTACGCACCCGCGGTGGCGTTCCCAGTTCCCACCGCGCGGTCCATCGCTCACCGCTCGACCTGACGAAATTAGATCGATTTATCATGACAAGCGCAAGGTTTCTGGAAAACTCACAAAAAATTTCACTGCAAAAAGGATTTGAACCTGCAACTTTTAAATTCCAGGCAGGTATAATGGCGATGGGGGCGAAAAGTGTTTACCGACGCTAAATTGTGTTATTGCACGGAAAATATCCTATTTTTGTACCTGATTAACTTTCAGTTTCTATTTATCTGCGATCGAAGAACTGTAGGTTCAATCTGCTTAAACTCGAACTGACCCTTCTGTACCTCCCATATTCTTTATGAAAAGAATGACTACGCACCCGCGGTGGCGTTCCCAGTTCCCACCGCGCGGTCCATCGCTCACCGGCCGACCTGACGAAATCAGATCGATTATCATGACAAGCGCAAGGTTTTTAAAAAACTCACAAAAAAAATCACCTCGAAAAGGATTTGAAACTGCAACTTTTGCATTCCAGGCAGGTATAATAGCGACGGGGACGAAAAGTGTTTACCTACGCTAAATCGTATTATTGCACGGAAAATATCCTATTTTTGTACATGATTAACTTTCAGTTTCAATTTATCTGCGATCGAAGAACTATAGGTACAATCTGCTTAAACTCGAGCTGACCCTTCTGTACGTCCCTTATTCTTTATGAAAAGAATGACTACGCACCCGCGGTGGCGTTCGTAGTTCCCACCGCGCGGTCCATCGCTCACCGGCCCACCTGACGAAATCAGATCGATTAACTTGATAAATCTATCGATCGTATAGATCCAACGACCGCATAGCCTGCTAGATAGCCTACTGTTGACAAGACAAGTATCATGACAAAAATGTTAAGGTTAACATGACAAATATGGTGAGGTTAACATGACAAATATGTTGAAGTTAACATGACAAATCTATCGGTCCCGTCGATCGTATAGATCCAACGACCGCATAGCCTACTAGATAGCCTACTGTTGACAATTTGAGGTTAAAATGACAAATTGTTGAGGTTAACATGACAAATATGTTGAAGTTAACATGACAAATCTATCGGTCCCGTCGATCGTATAGATCCAACGACCGCATAGCCTGCTAGATAGCCTACTGTTGACAAGTTGAGGTTAAAATGACAAATTGTTGAGGTTAACATGACAAATATGTTGAGGTTAACATGATAAATCTATCGGGCCCGTCGATCGTATAGATCCAACGACCACATAGCCTACTAGATAGCCTACTGTTGACAAGTTGAGGTTAAAATGACAAATTGTTGAGGTTAACATGACAAATATGTTGAGGTTAACATGACAAATATGTTGCAGTTAACAAGACAAATATGTTGAGGTTAACATGGCAAATATGTTGAGGTTAACATGACAAATATTTTGAAGTTAACATGACAAATATGTTGAGGTTAATATGACAAATATGTTAAGGTTAACATGATATATCTATCGGTCCCGTCGATCGTATAGATCCAACGATCACATAGCCTGCTAGATAGCCTTCTGTTGACAAGTTGAGGTTAACATGACAACGTGACAAATATGTTGAGTTTAACATGACAAATATGTTGAGATTAACATGACAAATATGTTGAGGTTAACATGACAAATATGTTGAAGTTAACATGACAAATATGTTGAGGTTAACATGATAAATCTATCGGCCCCGTCGATCGTATAGATCCAACGACCACATAGCCTAATAGATATCCTACTGTTGACAAGTTGAGGAAAATTCTAATTGCCAGTAGTATGCTAATTGCAATGTAGCATGTAGGCTCAGAACCCTATTCATCCACGAAGAACTGATCATCGCTCCCGCCATTGACTATTCCATACTCTAATCTAAACTTTCTACTGACAGTTCTGAGTCAGCGCCTTATCGTTTTCCATACAAAAGTTAAATGGAGTTACGTCTTTAAATGAGACAAAAATATGATAAAAAAACTTGATAGAAAGTCCCGTGCTTCTATAACATTTTCGCAAAATAAAACAAATAATTTTTTAACCATCAGATTTCTCTGTAAAAACCGTGTCGCCACTTTATGAACATAGATGGAGCTACTGCTGCAATAAACACGTTTAATTTTTTTGTGGAGAAAATACTTAATATTATTTTACCATAAGCAGTTTTGCGACAAATTTACGTGTGCCTTCATCATTTCACATAAAGTTTTTTAGATAAAATTGTTGTTTAGCTCATGTTTATCTCGGTTGAAGTTCAGATTTTCGTTTGTATGACGTAACGATCCGCCTTAATGTCACTCCAGAGAGCGTTTTTTTTTTATTTTATTTATTAAACTTAATGCACAACTGCACAATGGCGGACTAAACGCCAAAGGCGTTATCTCCCAGTCTACAGGCATGTGGAAAAAAACAGGGCAGTTGCAATTAAAGTTTTGAAACTTTACCAAACAAGTACCAGAGTACCTAATAATGATACAAATAAAAGTATAATTTATAATAATAGTAATATATAAATTATATATACCTAACCTCTATTATAGACTAATATATAAACATATTACATAAATATATATTAATATTATACATATATATCTATTTTCCTTACCAAAGAAGTGGGTAGTAATGAGAGATATTTTCTAAATTACACTCGAGATGACTGTTTTTCATGTAGTTTTAAAAAGTGTTCACGCAATCTGGCCTTAAACACTGGTCGACTTGGAGCTTTCCTAATATCCAGAGGAAGCACGTTCCACATACGAACTGCCTGAGAAGCAAACGATTTGTTAAGAAACCCAGTATTATGGCGTCTCGGTGCCAACAAGAGGTTTTCCGATGACCGTGTTTGGCGTTCATGCGAATCGCAAAGAAACTGAAAACAGTCACTCAGATACGGTGGCGCACTGGGGTCATTTAGAACTGTATACAGAACACAGAGTGTTCGCACGTTTCTACGCTCACGAATCGGAAGCCACTTTAACAGCGAGCGGTATTGTGACACATGGTCATACTTGCGAAGTCCAAACACAAATCGTATACACCAGTTCATCAGTCTATCGAACTTGTTCAACAGATCGGCATTCAAGTCTACATAGTATACGTCAGCATAATCAATTATAGGGACTACCAACGCCTGGACCAATAAGAGCTTTGTACGCATTGGTAAGAAGTTTTTTAGTCTTGAAAGGGAGCGTAGTGACCACGTAACTCTTTGGCTTACCTGTGCCACCTGTGGGATCCAGCTAAGAGAGAAGTCCAAGCGTTGTGCTAGGATGAGAAAATTTGAAGTTATTCCAACCAGTTAGCAAAATTTAATATGGCTGGCGGCAACCATGCTTTTGTAATGTCACGTTTTACGTTGTGTTGGAATTTGTTAAAAAGATAGAGTACCTGGAACAATATCTACCTACATAGGTAAGTACCATAGGTCACTTCTTACGGAGGGCAAAAACTAATCCCACACTAAAATGGGTAATGCGGATAAAACAGTTGTTGGGCCGTTAGTCAGAACATGGATTTGATATCTTGTCAAAGAGTATCTGCCGTCTAGGCGGTGAGGTGGTTGCTCTCATCGATGGCATCCATTGCAGCGTCGCTGACAAACTTCTGACAAATTACGGTATGGTCTGTCTGCAGGTACTTCTTATATTGCATCTTCCATAACAGACACAGATTCCATTTCAAGTTTTAGCGTTACTCCCGCGTCAATGTTTTTAGTAGGATCCTTGCATCGGACAGACGCATGCGTTACGGGTGCGCTAAAAATGCGCAGCAACGGACTTCAAGTGTGAGAGTCGCCGTTCCGCCTGCGTATGCGCATCTAGATCTGTGGATGTCTGTTTGCTTGCGATTGAGTGGTTTAGGACATATTAGGTACCTATTAGTGATCTGTGGAGTGGTTTATTGAGATATAGATTGTTCTAGTGAAAAATACGGTGTTATTAAATAATGGTCTGTCCGAAATGAAGATGTCTTTTAGTGCGCAATTTATTTAGGTATTTCAATAGATAGGTATGCCGTATGATGCCCTGGACACTAACCTACTTGCTTTTTACGACACCCACGGGTAGAATTGGGGTGATGCTTTTCCAAGCCGGCATCACACGGCAATTCATTTACCCATTCGCAATAAATATTCATTCGCGTAATAGACCGCCACAAACGTCAACGACATCAATATCTAACAAAGAATAGCTAGCATAACAGAAGTGACACAGCTTCGTCTCGCTAATTAACAAGAATAAGTAATTAGTAAAAAAATTAAGACCCTTCTGCGGTAATTTCAAAATTATATTTTGAATCTTAAATCCGCCATTTTGAATTTATGAAGCTTACTAATTTAGGTAGCCAGTGTTACTTGCGCTGCTGAGACGATAGATGCGCAAGTGACACCTAAAAAGCCATCATCTGGCTAGCCGTTCAGGCTGTAGCCCGCGAAATAGAATTTTGTAGTTTTCACATGCAAATACTGGGTGAAATTTTACTAGTGACCGATAGCGAAAACTTTGAACCGACTGGTGATAAGGAACAACTTTTCCCAATGAAACATGTCAAAAAATAAAAATTTCTGGACCTCCCATATTTGTTGCCTATCAGCTGATTTGAGGTACAATGAGAGGTACATTTTATTTTCATATTTTGACCTATGTTCCTTGTGGAAAGTTGTTCCTTATCACTAGCCGGTTCTGAGTTTTCGCTATCGGTCACTAGTAAATTTCACCCTATAGATACAACAAACATATTCTTGAAAAACATAACCCTCCTGAGGCAGTCGGGTAAATACCTAAACCCGCATCTTCTTCGGCGCGCGTGGCATGCCAGTGGAGGCATAAATCCTCACTGGCATGCAAGCTACCATGCCAGTGCTGACATCTGTACGAGAACTAATTGACTGGAACTACTTATTGCCGGCGTGTATCGCCCAAACGGATTTGTAATTGATATTATCGTGGGTATGTGAGATTTCTATTAATCAGGTTCAGGGTCAAGTCAACGCGGGTTCTGTGGGAAAATACATATATACGTAAAATAACACCTCTTTCCTAAAGGGGTAGGCAGAGACTACATCATTCCACTTGCTACGATCATGACACACCTCTTTCGCTTTGTCCACATTCATCAATCTTTTCTTTAGCACTTCCCTGATTTGATCGAGGTACCTACGTTCGTCGAGGCCTTCCGCTTCCAACGTTCCCATCCACGTTTGCCATAGATATAAACATAGATTTTTCTTTTCGAGTGGGACACCAAGTCATCCAACGACCCGATGAATCCTGGTTGTTAGTGTTTCAACCTCCTACTACAAGCAGAAGGCCTCTGACATGGATAGATAACGACCACCGTCTAAGTAATCATGGTTATGGTACCCTTATTGTCAAATGTCTGGTTTGTATGGGGATACCAGAAAGACCGGGCGTCAGCGTCAACGACGCCGCCGCGTCGCCGTCACGTTGACAGCGCGCTGAGAAGCTCAGGGTTTGTATGGGATGCGGTCGGGTTTTTCTACAAGACCGCAGCGACAACGACGCCGTCAAAATTTGACGGCGTCGTTGACGCGCGTCGTTGTCGCGACGCTTGGTTTATGAGCCTACCATAACTTACCATAAAATTGTATAAATTATAATTAAAAAGTTACAGGACTTCAGTTGCCATAATTGCTGTGTTACGAGTTGGAAATTTTCTAAATATCTTATTCAAATTATAACTCAGACATTATTATTATTAATCAGACAACACTGTTAGATATCATTAAAGTAAAGGATAAACCACAAACATAGTACTGTTTATCCGCATCGTATCGTGTCGATATGAGCTTTGAGAGGCAGTTTATCGACACGGCTAAACGCTCGCAATTAGGCATCGATGTGAAATGTCGCGGGCGCATGCTAACGAGATCTCGGAGAAATAAAGCCGGCTGTACACGAGCGACTAAACGTGCGACTTGACGCAGAAATTATCGTAGAGAATCTGTATTTAAAGAGCACGAGCGTTGATATAGACAAGGAAGGCAGGAAGTCTACAGTTAAGTTAGAACGAACTGGCAGTTTATCACGCTGGCCATTTTTTACAGCCGTTTACGCTCCGCCTACCCCGTAAGGCATTTAAGCGTAATATTATAAGTATGTATGAATGTAAATGCTCGGAATTAGGCATCAAGTGTACTGTCGTGGGCATATGCTAACAAAAATTAGGCTGGCTATAAGCGACAGCAATGACAAGCAACATCGCGACTTGACGCAATGAGGTCTGGCTACTAGCTACAGTGACAGCTGCAGAACTAAGGCTGGCTATACACGCGACACTGTAACTAGGCGAAACAAGTTCTTGCTACGAGCGAGATGATAGTCGATGAAATGACTGGCAACACACGAGCGACTAAACTTGCAACGTGCGACTTGACAGATTTTATAACGGGGGCTGCACACGAGCGACTTTCCGACTAGACGCAAGTTAAAGTAACTATGCGTCATTAGCCAGATAAATAAGGCTCGCTATCAACGTGCGACTATAGCGAACTATTGCTTCAAAATATATACTAGTAGAATAATACCCGACTGAACAAAATGAACTGCGTAGACTGCCTCACGGCTATCATGCTCGACCCTCACTGATTTATAACCCTTATATAAAGAACCCTAAAGTTTTCTAATTGTACTCATAGCCAACAAACTTTTGTGTTATTAGTATACTTATGAGAATGTTGTGTCGATGAGGCAGTAAAATAAAGTTGTGTCTAAATTATTGTCCATTTAATTGGTTAGACTAAAGAGGAATACGTTCAAAATATTAAAGATTTTTATGTCAGCGAAAATTTTTTAGGTACCCTGAAAGATAAAAAATATAACATTGTTATTCTTTAGTATGAGGATATTGCATGAAAAGGTAAGTACTTACAGTAAGTACCTACCTACTTAGATTTAAGTGGTCATTATGAACAAATAGTGTCAACACCCACTTCCCACAATTTACATAAGCCGCGCGTCAAAACCATGACGAATCTTAAAATAAAACAACAGACTAGCTTGTGGGTAATTTTGCAATAATGCTGGCAACCCCAATACACGGCGCGGAGTCTCCCACCGACCGCGAGCCGTAATTGATAATGACAGAAAATGATGCGTGACAGTAGCTGCGAGCGATGTGTTGTAAACATACAATCGCGATCTATGAGTGTTTATTGTGGGGCTGCCAGGCTATGGGGTTTCTCCCACGTTTATAGCAAAAACTGCCACGAACGTGTCTGATATTTATTTAGATATACCTTGATACATTCTATTGTTATTTTTAATGCACTCACAGGGCCATATTATCAATATTATTCTCACAAGTGAAAATAAGAAATAGAAAAAAATTCATGCATCGACTTGACGATCGAACCCGAGCCACATGGGTAAACGCCCCACCGCTCTGCCACTGACCTATCGATGCATCGGTTAATGAATGCCGAATTTTCTATCTCTTCATGCTCGTTTCCAAGTGACGATCTAGCGACATCTGTAGAAAATATTTACGACTTTACTACCTGGTTATGGTTAGTCCAAATTATAAGATGATTTACACACACAATTAGTTTTGCTAACAGATGCTTATTATCTTATGTAGGTACAGCGTCATAGGAAACGGTTGCTCAAGTATCATTAACAGCGTTTAGCCCTGTTTAAACACTACCTTTTACACAGCGTCTTATCATAATAATTTTGCATGAAAATTGTGGTAAATTGTTGTCGCATGCTGGCAACATTTGCATAAAATGTGGTAACATATCCAACACGTAATTTCGATGGATATTTGCAGTATATTTATGGATATTTATTTAAACAACGGTGTTTACGATTTAATGGCTTGAGGTAAGGGATCATTTACTGTAAATGATGCTTGCGGCACCTCATAGTGAAGTTATTATATCCGTAAAGGGTTTTCTTTATCACTTACGTCAGTATTTTTTACATAACCTTAGTCGTACTACATAGTTCCTACGTATACACGTATAAAAATTATAAAGTTGTCCAAAATTTAATATCATTCGCGAAACATCGTTGATGTTGTACATGATCAAAGTAGGTCGAAAATTTACTTGATTCATGCCAATGATGAACTGTCCAGAGCCACAACATCAAAAAGAAAATAAAGATGGCGTTTTCCAGATGCTTAACCCCTTCAGACCTGAATTACGAGATTGCGATAAAAAAAATATTTCTGTTGATTAACTGTGTATTTGTAGTCTAAATAGAGTATTTTAGGGAAAAAAATATTTTATTTATTTATATTTTACTAGATAATTTTGTGTCCATTGTAATGGACATTGGGACTGTGTTATTGCTGAAATAGTTTAAATATTCACTTCTAGATTTGTATTGGTGTGAGCTTTATATCTTCATTTGTTGATTATTGTGGTGTGAAATGAAATAATAAATGCTTTAAATATTTTTAATGAATATTAGAAATAACAAAATTAACAAGAAAATGACACATTACCTATTTACGTGTTTGAGTGAAATGTTCGAAAGCAATTTCTTTTATATCGCCAATGAAACACAAATGTAAATGACAATAAACATTGTGTTTCATCGGGTCGTTGAACAACTCGGTGTTCCACACAAAAAGAGAGAGAACTTTGCATCCAGATTGTTTGCACCTTCTCTTTTTTTGCTTCCTTTTTTTGTCTCTGGCAAATAGTTAACAGTGTCGTACTGTATTCCACTGGCAGGTCTGAATACAACACAACGACGACTCTTTGGGGACAAGGGGGGTATTCATTGGACCACTATTTCCAGAACTGGATGGTCTTCCCCTTTTTCTTGAAATAATTGGTTGGCACATTTTTATTAGGGCTTCAGCCACTCGTTGGCGAAAATGCAGAAGATGTAAAATGTCTTTGTTCATTATTTTACAGGCTGGACAGTCTTCTGCCAAGTCAATTGGATTTTTGGGGTTGGCATAATATAATTTGTATTGAAAACTATTTATTCTAATATTCAAGTATATACTTTTTTAAATATTCTATTGGAATCAAAGGTGATTCAATATCTGAAATTGGTGGAACAGATCAGGAAAAATTTGGAGTGTCGGACTGAAGATGCATTCGCCATGTGATACTTCCTTGTTATTATTTTTACTAGTACTACTACTAAATGTTCCTCATGCTACTGCTACATCTTCTTCTCCATCAATTTCTTGCTCATACTCCAAGATATCTTCTAGCAGTTGTGGTTCACTCGGGCGAATAATATCAATACCCACACGAGTTGAAGATGATGGTTCTTGAGGTATGATTTCATCAATATCACTTTCTTCGTCCAGGTCCGGTACTTCTCCCGGTTCCAGAAGATCCAACAGACTGGCAATGTCTTTATTTCTCGATAAATCAAGTCCTAAAAGTGAAATTAGTAGTAAAATATTTGGTTCCAATTTGTAGTACTTGTGCACATTTTATAACAATTAGGTCCCAATGTCCATTTGAGTGGACACGAAAAACAACTCATTTTTGTATAGGAATATTGATAAAAATTTGTTTTATCTTTAGTAAATCTCAAATACTAGCATCTAATCTAATAGAAAAAAAATAAGTCATATCATGAACTTTTATTTCACCAAAGAAAATGAAATAATAAAATCAGCTTACCAGTCGTGCGTCTGTCCATGGTAGATGTCAACAATCAACTTATTATTTCGATGTACCCACATTCTATTTCTTAGAAATTGACACATTGTAAACAATTCGTAATGTCTAAAGGGCACCGAGAAATGTTTACATTACCTTTAGAATAACAGAGAGTCACATAACAAATTATTAAAAGCTATGTCCATTGAGATGGACGCCGGGTCTGAAGGGGTTAATATAAACTTTTTAGTGCGTACTTATACCACAAAATAAGGAGACAACGCGCGGGGCGCCTTCATAGATGGCTCACTCGATACTGGCGACCATTTTGACGCTTAGCGCTTAGGTACTGGAATGAACTGGTAACTAAGATGATGGTTGCCACGAACGTTATATTTCTTGGATTAAAATCGGTTTTGAATCAAATACGTTCTACATAGTGTCAGATTTAGCTGTACTTCATCCTCGTATTGAATCTGTCAATCCTATAGCTATGCAACAAGTAACAATCGCAAAAATCGTAAATGGGGTTGAGTGATCCTTCTGTAAACTCTCTATTTAGTGCTAGGTAATTTTAAAAATCTGACTCTGGACAGTTCCCCATTGAAACCAAAAATATTATAACAACTTAGACCCAGCGCACATCCTAGCTATTTGGCGCGCCATTCAATCCGGGCAGCTTCATATTCATATTTTAAGCTTTAGCTCTTACTACATTGATGAAATCACAATGAACAGTTCTAGCCTTAAATGGCACCAGAATATAAAATATTATCATTTGTGAACTGATTACGAGACCACAGGTGGTTTTGACATCGGAGACCATCACTGTGGGGACTTGCTTCCAATAGAAAGTATGAACTTTGAAATACATGACTGGTTTCAAAGTTCAGTTAGGTAAAGGTAGTGAATGAGTCTCATAAAACTAAGGGGAGGTTTCTTTGAAACCAAGTCACGTAATTAATGTTTCTGTCTCGAGATATTTGCTTTTAAAAAGGGGGGTTTTAAGCTATAATTTGTTCTAGCTGTAACTCCTAAAGCTTAAAAATAATGTAATATATAATAATTCAAATATTTACAGTCAACTTAGACATCCTTTATTTAGGTGCCCATGTACTTTTGTACATGCAGAAAAATAAATGATTTTCAGTCAAAGCAGCAATGTAAATCAAACACACAATAAACAATTCCAATAGTCCAGTCACAATATGTGGTATTAACCAGTTGTATTAACACAGCGGATGACCACCGGCGTTTTACGACCGGACTGACAACGTCAATGGAGGTTCTCTGAAGATACAGGGGTAATGAAAGCCTCGATATGATTTGTATGGACGCGAGAGGAAAATAAATAAGGTAAGGTATTTATGACCAGATAGTGACTTTGGATGGTGAATGTGGACACTCTTAAATAAATACATACATACATATATATCACACGTATATCCCTTGCTAGGCAGAGCGTAAAAGTCTGTAAAAAGCGGCGATTTTCACCACGTCTGACAAAAGTTTGAGACTCATTTTAGAAGACTGTGTATCACATCACCATAGTGAGTGACAGGTAATCTAAAACTTTCCGCTTGCAAATTAGGTATGCCATGCATGCATGGTCGAAAAATATCGGATCGTTTAAATATGACATCAATGTATTTTCGCACAGGAAAAGTTTATACCTAAAACAAGTTTTTCGCGATTGAATTTTCCAGAGCAATCCATGTTTTTACATCTCCAAATCAAAAGCGACTCTTTGAAGAGCGAACGACGCGTGCAAGATCAAAGTTGACAATTTGCATTTTACCTGACCGTGCATAAGTAAGTAGCATTTGTAGGATACAAATATAAATAAAGTATGGCCAACGAAACGAGATAATTAATGTAAACAACTTTTGTGTGACTCGGTGACAGTTATTACAATCTGTCCTTATCTGTCATATGGTATAATGTCAGTCCTCTCTTTCTGGTTTGCGCACAAAAATTATCTCATCTGGTTGGCCTTACTTTAAGTTATATATTACGTACGATCAATTTTTAACGTCGTATTTGAACCTAGGTAATTAATTTGTATGTATTATTAGTAAGTAGGTACAAAACAATTAACTCTTTAAAAATAATGAAACAATTGGCATGTCTAGTCAGGATTGACGAAAATAAAATTCTTACTTAGGACAATTAGCATATGCTCACTCATATGCTATAAAATTACAGCTAGGGTCACCAGTCAAACGACCAGCTGGAGAACGGAAGATTGCATCATATCAAGTTAGCATAGAGCATTTACCAATATTTCTATTTTACACATTATTGACAAACGTTGAATTAGAACTTAATATTTTAAGACTACTGTTCTAAGTACACTTGTTTCGTATTTTTTGTAACTACCCAGGAAACAACCCTTTCTGCCTATCACTCTTCAAATCGATTTATTTTAAAAATGTAAGTAATTCACAAATTGCCCCCAAGCGTCTATTTGAGGTTGGGATTACAACTGGCCAGTGACAATGATAGTTTTTTTCCTACAATTGTCAATTGTCATAGGGCACGCGCCTACCAGCCCTTAAATAAAGGGTTGGTGCCCTAAAATAAGGGTCGGAAAGAGCCGTTAGTGCATCCCAAGTGATTATGGAACCATTTGTCATCGAGTGTTTTGATGTTCTGTGTTTGATGATGATGCTATGTGGTTGACATCGTTTAGCAGGTATTAAAATTATGATGATGGCCAGTAACTAAATAATCAGTTTTTTTAAAAGACAACACATAGACGTAAAAATTAACTCAATTTTGCCTTACCTACTTAATTTAACTAATTCAAAGAAATTGTTCTGTCTCTACACTTGGCTCTACTCCTTACTAAAATTCAATGAATAAAATAGAGAGCCGTTTGCAATGCTAAAAAATGTAATTAGCAGAAAAAATATCATTGACAATGGGATACCATTTCCCATGGTCGGGAATAAAACGCGTGGGGCGGCATTTTATAGGCAGGGATTGCGTCGACAGTGCCACTGTCAAACCAGACCGCTTTGTGTGCGGCCGCCTATTCCATCACCGCATCCGTGCCGAAATATTGTGCGGTAATCGCGTAAATAAAGGATATAATGAATATAAAGATAATGAACGAGTAGGTGGGGCGAGCGAGGCTGCACGCCCCTCTAGTGTTTTTTCCGTCGTCTGGGCGTCGACAACACGCCTCGCGACCCACGCGCTCAAACGCACTGACATGCCCGGCCAAACACGCTCTATAGACAACTCGCGGGCCGACGGCGCCGCGCCGCCTCATCGCCCAAACTAAACACAAAAATGCGAAAAAAGTGGCGCGAACACGACACGTTCCTAATTCAAACAGTGAAAACACGGTGATGCATTTTCCCGCGCTGACGTCACGGCCGGCTACGAGTTTTTGAATGTCGAACGAGTTATCGCCGAATTAATTGGCGTCTGATATTTTACGCGTTTGTTTTTACGAGGATGACAATAACACGAATAACGTTGGTGTTTTTAGACATTAAAATGGAAGTGAAGGCGTATTTTAGCTTCTAAAATAACTTTGTGAAAAACTGAAACGATGCGACTTAGAAGAAAGGAAGTGGTGCTGCCAACATGAAAAAAATAAAACTCAATTGGAATAAATGCAGGATGCGTGAACTATTTCCTGTGGGCATAGTTTTCTTGATGTTCTTTTTACTGAAAATGGCAAGGTAAGTTGTTTTCATTTACATTCTGACTAATAAAACTATTCATCCTAAATTGTACCTACATTGTTTTAGAACCATAGAGCTGTTTTAATCATGTATTATGCTTGAAACAGCCATAAAGTCTTGGAACAAAACGGTCCGTTACCCATTACTTGTCTGGTTAAACTTAAATTACTTGCTAATACACGTACCCATTCTTTATTCGAATATGCGCATTAGAAATTCGTATACGAACACTACAATGACAGACAATGAGCGTCAAACAAATAGGGGTGTTGAATGCAGAACGAAAACATCACGTCGACTAATCATGCAAAACGGCCAAGCAGAGTGCTGAATAGTGTTGCCAGACTTTTATTTTTCAGCTAAACGTTTCAAATCTTTAAGCCCCATGTTTTGGGAGAATGCTTCATTGGTAGGTTCGTGAGATTTTTGTAAAAACGGAAATTGTTATATTTTTTGTAGTTTTCGTCCTACAGTTTATTGTAGAACTTTTATCTACACTAGAGTTAAATTGTGTGTTTAGGTACTAATAGAAACAATTCTTAGGTAACATTTTTATTTATTAGGTAGGTACTTTTTACTTTCTATTCTCCACTATTTAAAAAAAGCCTAGGTACAGGTAGAGCTCGTAAGTAGAGCAAACTTCCTGCTCTGCGCTCGGCAATTACCCTCAAAAAAGGGAGGCCCACTTTCAGATGTCACTTCTTTCAGTGGAATGAGCAGCTTTCAAGCTGGCAACACCGAACCGCCTAACTAGACACACCGACCAATGTTAATGAGCGATGATGGCAATGAATAATGATAGGGTAACGGTGATAAATGGTAATTGATGCAAATTTAAAAGGTGACAATGATTGCCGCGGCCACCAAGGCACCGAGACACCAGTGTTGCCAACCCCACACACGAAGAAAACTGAAAGTTTACCAACTAGTATTTTCATATAATAAAGAAATACCTAGTTCAGCATACAAAACATTTAAAATGATATAGTAACATTTCTACAAAGTTTCCGTGTTGCTCATCCTTTTGATTTTGATTTTAATTTTTCGAGTAACCACGAGCTACGCGGCGTGCTCGTATTCGTGTATCTGAAAACACTGCAGATTTGAACAGAAAACTGCAAAAATTTCGAAAAAGTTTGATTTGTACGGCTGACAGCACCAATGGCGCATGGCGGCAAATTTAGAGCTACAAACCATTCACCTACTTTGTTACAGGTGTAAACTAAACTTGAGAAGATATAGTTGTAGGTAGATTTGTAGTTAAAAGAGTCAGGTTGGCAAAGTAAATAAATGTTGTTGGGTTGATGTAGGTAAGTAGGTAGATTTGTAGTTTTGTGCGCCAGGTTGGCCACACTGCAAGTACCAATGGCGCATGGATTTACCGCGTATGCAAATGCAAATAACGCGGCTGTATAATCGCTCCCCATTTGCTTGTGATTAATAGTAATATTATTTAAAAGTACAAACTAAAATTGGTTATTGATGTAGGTAGATTTGTAGTTTTAATCGTCAGGTTGGCCACACTGCAAACACCAATGGCGCATGGATCTACCGCGTGTGCAAATGGCCGACATGCCACCGCACGCGGCTGTATAGTCGCGCGCCATTTACTTGATTACCATAACCATAACCATAACAGCCACAACAGTCCACTGCTGGACATGGGCCTCCCCTTATCGGGGGGTATTGCCATACTCGCCACGCTTGGCATGCGGGTTGGCGAGCGCAGTACATGATGTTGCATTGACACGGAACGCTGCTGCCCATTCCCAGGATAAGTATCCGTTAGTCGCTTTTTACGACACCCACGGGTAGAATTGGGGTGATGCTATTCTAAGCCGGCATCACACGGCTTAATAGTAATATTATTTAGAGGTACAAACTAAAATTGGTTATTGATGTAGGTAAATTTATAGTCTTATGTGTCAGGTTGGCCACACTGCAAGCACCAATGGCGCATGGATCTACCGCGTATGCAAATGGCCGATATGCCACCGCACGCGGCTGTATAATCGCGCGCCATTTGCTCGTGATTGATATTATAAGATACAGATAAAAGATACTTTATTTGCACACAAAAAGAAACATTTTACCAACTTTAAGTATGAACTAAGTAGCGTACTATTAGGCGACCTTATCGCCAATAGCAAATTTCTTTCAGGCAACCTAGGTACAGGAAATTGTTTTCGGGGAAGCGGGAGCAGTGCAACATTGTATATTATTCAGAGGTCTAAACTAAAAATTTGTGTAGGTAGGTGTTATTGATGTAGATAGATTTATAGTTTTAAGTGTCAGGTTGGTTGTACTGCAAGCACCAATGGCGCATAACGGCAGATTCACCGCGTATAAAAATAGCCGATTATATGCCAGTGTATAATTGCACGCGATTGCTTTTGATTAATATTGTTTGGAGGTCCGAACTAAAAACTGAAAGATGATTATGGCAATGTGACAAAGTGTTAGTGTAAGGTTGGCTACACTGCAAGCACCAATGGCGCATGGCGGCAGAATTAGCGCCTATGCAAATGGCCGACATGCCACCGCACGCGGCTGTATAATCGCGCGCCATTTGCTCGTGATTGATATTCTTTGGAGATCCGAACTAAAAACTGAAAGATGATTATGGCAATGTGACGAAATGTTAAAAGTGTAAGCCCCAAACTCCACAGAGAGGACAAGGAGAGGACATAGGACGTAGGGCATGACGCTTGACGTTTGACATCGCGACGTTTCCATACAAAATATACGAAAAAGTATTGACAAAGGCACACACAAGAGTCGCCAAAGCGTCGCATCTATGACAGCTAGCATCAAAAACTAAGAACGATATTTGACGATCACTTGTCTGTCAACTGTCATTCTTACGTCCTATGCCCTTCGTCTTTTTGGTGGAGTTTGCGCCTAAGGTTGGCTACACTGCAAGGCATCAATGGCGCATGAATCTACCGCGTATGCAAATGGGCGATATGCCACCGCACGCGGCTGTATAATCGCACACCATTTGCTTCTGATTGATATTCTTTGGAGGTCCGAACTAAAAACTGTAAGATGATTATGGCAATGCGACAAAATGTTAAAACTGTAAGGTTGGCTACACTGCAAGCACCAATAGCGCATGAATGTAGAATGGCGAATATGGCGGATAATCGCGAGCCATTTGTGTTTGATCAATAGTAATAATTATTTATAAGTCTACATTGTTAATTATTGATGAAGGTAAATTTGTAGTTTTGACTGTCAGGTTGGCCACACTGCAAGCACCAATGGCGCATGGATCTGCCGCGTATGCAAATGGCCGATATGCCACCGCACGCGGCTGTATAATCGCACACCATTTGCTTGTGATTGATATTCTTTGGAGGTCCGAACTAAAAACTGAAAGATGATTATGGCAATGTGACAAAATGTTAAAAGTGTAAGCCCCAAACTCCACAGAGAGGACAAGGAGAGGACATAGGACGTAGGGCATGACGCTAGACGTTTGACATCGCGACGTTTCCATACAAAATATACGAAAAAGTATTGACAAAGGCAAACACAAGCGTCGCCAAAGCGTCGCATCTATGACAGCTAGCGTCAAAAATTAAGAAGAATATTTGACGATCACTTGTCTGTCAACTGTCATTCTTACGTCCTATGCCCTTCGTCTTTTTGGTGGAGTTTGCGCCTAAGGTTGGCTACACTGCAAAGCACCAATGGCGCATGAATCTACCGCGTATGCAAATGGCCGATATGCCACCGCACGCGGCTGTATAATCGCGCCATTTACTTGATTAATAGTAATATTATTAGATGCCGTGTGATGCCGGCTTAGAATAGCATCACCCCAATTCTACCCGTGGGTGTCGTAAAAAGCGACTAAGGGATATTCATCCAGGGAATGGGCAGCAGCGTTCCCTGTAAATGTAACATCTTAGCACTGCGCTCGCCAATCCGCCTGCCAAGCGTGGTGAGTATGGCAATACACCCCCGATAGGGGGAGGCCCATGTCCAGCAGTGGACTGTTATGGTGGTATGGTATTTAGAGGTCGAAACTAAAATTGGTTATTGATGTAGGTAGATTTGTAGTTTTGAGCGTCAGGTTGGCCACACTGCAAGCACCAATGGCGCATGGATCTACCGAGTATGCAAATGGCCGCTGTGCCACCGCACGCGGCTGTATAATCGCGCGCCTTTTGATTGTGATTGATATTCGCTGCCACAGAAAGTGTGACTCTACCTTCATTTTACTTTTTTCCCAAAATATCTGAATTAGACTAAGATCCTTATACAAATAGGTACGAATAACAATAGTACATTGTATACGCGGGGAGAAAGAAACCGATTACTAACGAGGGTGTAGTTTGAGGCCCGAAGCGCAGCTGAGGGCCTCAATACACCCGAGTTTGTAGTCGGACTTTCATCCGAGTAATGCATAGTGCTTTATACTACACCTGCGGGGTCAGTTGTAACAGCCATGGGGTGAATTGAAACATCCGGATAAAAAATAAACTACCTAGGTACACATTTCCAAACTCTCACATGCATACGGCAGTGCAAAACTGAACAACTGAATAACTTACAAAACTTCACAACATACAAAACTGAACAACTTACAAAACTAAACAACTTTCAAAACTGAACAACTGACAAAACTGAACAACTTACAAAACTTAACAACTTACAAAACTGAACAACTTACAAAATTGAAGAACTTTACAAAACTGAACAACTTACAAAACTGAACAACTTTCAAAACTGAACAACTGACAAAACTGAACAACTTACAAAACTTAACAACTTACAAAACTGAACAACTTACAAAATTGAAGAACTTTACAAAACTGAACAACTTACAAAACTGAACAACTTACAAAACTGAACAACTTACAAAACTGAACAACTTACAAAACTGAACAACTTACAAAACTGAACAACTTACAAAACTGAACAACTTACAAAACTGAACAACTTACAAATCTGAACAACTTTACAAAACTGAACAACTTTATAAAACTGAACAACTTACAAAACTGAACAACTTACAAAACTGAACAACTTTACAAAACTAAACAACTTACAAAACTGAACAACTTTACAAAACTGAAAAACTTTACAAAACTGAACAACTTACAAAACTGAACATTTTACAAATCTGAACAACTTTTCAAAACTGAACAACTTACAAAATTGAACAACTTTACAAACTGAACAACTTATGAAACTGAACAACTTACAAAACTGAACAACTTATGAAACTCAACAACTTTTTAATACTGAACTATTTTAAAAACTGAACATCTTTTCAAAACTGAACAACTTTTGAGACTGAACAACTTTTGAAACTGAACAACTTTTACACCTGAACAACTTTAATAACTGTAAAACTTATGAAACTGGACAACTTCAAAACTGATCAACTTGTGGTCACCTACCTGTTCAACTGTACTAAATTCTGTAAAAATTCCCACGGGAGGAAAGTGATTTGTATGGTTAATTCCCTCCCGCTAATTTGTACGTTGAACAATGACTAACGTTCCCCCCTATAGAGTGTTAAGCTATAGGTAAATTACTATGCAGGTGTAGTATAAAAAATATTACAAATCAAGTTATTGAAAATGTAATTCGATAATTAGCAAGTGCAAATTCCGTTGACTCAGGAGCCAAAGAGGATCTTGGTCTGCAATTGTACAAATCTCTAAGCAAAAAAAACATCAAACGTCTTCTTGCATCCAACATCAAACACAAAATCAAATCGAAATTAGTTAGCAATTTCATTGACAGTCTGTCTAGCGAGCTAAATAGACCTAGAGCCTCATTTTACGTAACTTCATAATCATAACGTCCAATTTTATGTTCAGTGCGCCAATCACAGTAACTACACACAATTTATTGTAGCCATTAGCACAGGAGAAGTATTTTTGAAACAGTAAGTAGAACTGAAAGATAATTCGCACGCGCCGGACTAAAAATTAGAGAACCTACTTCACGTATCTCATGTTACAATACGCGAATGCATTGAAATTTAGTTTTGATTCACAAAAATCTTCGTCCTTTCTAGTATGGAATGCCAAGTCGACTAACAGCCCGATGAACCCTGGTGTCACGAGTTTATCAACCAGCTACAAAAACCAATGGTATACAAAAAGAGATTAGATTTAAGTACCTACATAAGTACAAAATATTTAGGTAGTAGAATCGGATAAGAGTGACAAAACGGCTAATGGGAAATCAAATTTCGTTTCTTCAAAAATACGTCTCCTGGAAGTTTAGCGAGCTAAACCACCTAAGTCACAATAAACAATTAATAGACACAGGTTTATAACTGCTTATTTATGTCACTGGACAAATTGCAAATAAGATATTTATGTCAATATGCGTCCAAGTTAGTATAAATTATAAATACAAGTAGGTGCTTAATTTTCATTTGTTGTGTCACTTTGAATCTACAATTTATAGCAGTATTTAATAGTACCTAATATTAAATTATAATTGTTTATAATTCAATTGTAGATGTTTTAATTGACTTAATGAATGAAAATATTAAAAGAGATATATATTCCTCTGATAGATACCCAAGTAGGTAAGTCTGGCGTATGCATAACTATGTATCAACCTACTACGCTGTAACAACAAGTTTTATTTTCATGCAAGAATATTTTCAGAGCAAAAATGAAAATCTCAACCCAGGAAATTGTATTATGCGTCAACTCAATTCCTCGCGATAAAAAGCCATTTTCCCGGCTTATTTTATACATATAAATATTCCTCTAGAATAACTCCATCTATTACAAAAAAAACCGCATTAAAATCCGTTGCGTGGTTTAGGAGGAAATAGCGAATTCCACAACGATTGAAAAAAAGCGACTTCATTTTATACTAATGAATGCCTGCTTGAATTGTAGGTCTACTTGCTACATAACCAGGTATATTCAAGAACGAGATCAATAATTAAAAGTGCTACAAAATAGGGACTACGCCACCGAGCATAAAATTCCAAAGATAAAACTGTGTTCTCAATTTATGCGCATCTTAACACTTATCCGCCAACTAATTGGCCGCATGGACCACATTTTAAAGGTCGCAATGGTCCACAAATCAGCAGGTCTATCTTCGCTTTTCCCATACTAGATTATAAGGGAACAAATAGGTATCAAGCACAGATACACATTGTTGGTACACGGAATTTCAATCAGACTGAATCTGGCTTAACGTAAAAAGACGTAAGTGCACTTAGGTGTTTTTGCTTTCGGGGTCTTAAGCGATTGTATTGAAAGTTGGTTTTAATTGGTTGCTAAAAGGAGATAAGATGTTGTGTATTGCAGTGTTAGAGAGGAAGGGAAATATTTGCAGAATTGTCGGCATCCAGAGAGGGGCAACGCAAGTAGCTGTAATTTGTATAGAAATAACCTTTGAATGGGTATCGTAGCATTTCATCAGGCAGGGCCGACAACGGATTTATTATTTTTTGCTGCGAAGCCTTAAGGCGAGTAACACACGTAACATCCGCTTGTTCGGTATTTTGCGCAGCGCTATCGCATGCGTTATGAAAATGCGGTTCTCCAACTTATTTTCATGCAAATACGGTTTATGTCACGTGGTTTGCCAGACATATCTGCTAGCGAAGCGCATCGGACATCACTGCGTCGACGGATTCGTCTGTCAAACCGTTTGACATGAACCGTATTTTTATGGGATTAAGGTCGAAATTCGTACTGTTCTAACGATGTGATACGCAGCGAAAAAATAACGCACAAACGGACGTTATGTGTGTTTCACGACTGAAGCACGAAATTATTGTTTTTATCTGGACAAAAGGAATTTTCGAAGCAATTATGTTAAGTTTCGCGGCGGGTTTTAATTGGATCACTTGGGTTTAACGAGTGGTCGGAAAAAGCTGTTAGTTGCATCCTTCACTCATTCCGCGAGTTGCAGATGATGTTACCCACTGTTTGCGTAGAATACGATTTTATCTCGATATTTTCCAATCTTTCAACCTGACGCAGAATTTGCCAATGACAAAAATTATTTAGAGAAGAAGTTATCGCGAGTTCCAGCGGATTTTCCCCACTAAAATTTCAATTTTACCAAAATAAACGCAGAGAAAAAATACAAAATACTTATTAATAATTCCCTTAGTATATGGATTAGTTATCGCTCGAATCAGCAAAAACCTCTTAGGGTAAAGTACGGATAGATGCGCACCTTTTGGAAAATGCTCTGTAACTCAATAATTTAGAACTTATTTACAAAATTATCTTTACAGATTAAAGGATTGATCTTTATTCTTTTATTTAAGCCCTAATTCATGAATTTAATTTTTATTGTTTTGTTGTAAATCCAGTTTTATTTGACCTCTTGAAAAAGGGATAGTCGCGCACCCGCACGGATAGTTGCGCAGCTCTAAAAAATCTCGGGGGGATACTTGCGCTTTGAAGATTACCTAGGTGACTTACTATGAAATTGGTACTTTATTTAAATCAAACCAATTTGAAATTAATTTGATTAAATACTTATTTTTAAAATCGAATAGGCCTCTGAACCTTAATATTATTACTTTTTCTAAAGTTATTCAGTGCTAAGTCATTATTTCAGTATAAATATTGTATTAACGCGTAGGTAGCATAAAAATGTATGTTGAACAACGTCCATATATAGACTGTAATTAAGAAGCATTTCATCCATCTGCAACATACAAAATAAACAAAAATATCAATTTGCGCAACTATCCCCCAAAGCGCAACTATCCGTCCAAAAAACCTGCGCAAATATCCTTTATGGTACGGATAGTTGCGCATTTAATTAAAAAAATAATGATTTGATATTTTGGAATAATTAATAAATGGGCACATACTTTATAAAGTAGTGCATATGAGGAAATAAAAATGTGAGCGATTCTACAATCGTGAGAAAAGATACCCGAAAAACAAAATGTGCTAAAATAATTTCGACGCCCGGTTTGACCACGCTACCGAAGATTTTTGCTTAAATTGGCTTAAATTGTGCAATTACTCCAATAATTAACGTGGTACTTGGGCTTTCAGGAGGAAGACTACTATGTTTTAATAAGCAATAGTGCTGAAATTCACTAGAACATAGTGTTTTTTAAACCTGCGCAACTATCCCAACGGCGCATCTATACGTACTTTACCCTATATTTTAGCAACAACACAGCCAGGTTATGTTACAAATAAGTATATTTGTTGCTATTATGGTGTATCTCTTAATTTAAATACAATTCTATTCTCATACAACACAACGATACAATGCAGACACAAAAAATTACACTAATTTAAACAGCAATAGGGCTGAATAGTTTCAAATTGAAAAGCAATACTAGTCCTCGTCTAGCGACAGGATAAAAAATCCCTCTAAAAATAAAATCTGTCAGAATTGGAAGAGACCCTTCTACAAAGTCAAAGACAAAAGTCTTTATTCAAATAAGGACATAAAAATATCACTTATTGATCTGGGGGCACGGCAGTGCCCCCACCAAGTCGAGCTGAAAGCTGCACGGCCGTACCATCCTTTTCTCGAACCAGTTCAGGCCATTTTTGACCCCCCCATAACTCCCTTGTCGATAAGTTTAGAACCCTCATTTTAAAATATCTTATCAAGCACTGCATAGACACGATATATTTTAAATTTTATTTAATTTGGAACAGTAGCTTAGAAGTTATAGTTAGTCAAAGTTTCTTAATTTTCTGCCTGACTGACTGACCGATCATCAAAATTCTAAGGTACTTCTAGCAGACTGAGGAGCTTGAAACTTAGAATACACCTTGTATTTAGTGTATGAATAAAGGGAAAACTATAACATTCTGCAAATTCGGTTGCAACCGCATAACTAACTTTGTATTTCCATACAAATGTATAGGAATACAAAGTTAACTTTGCGGATGGGCTTTGAGGAAATCTGTAGCTGAGGCTCAAGAAGTAGTTCCAGACAAGAGAAAGAGGAAGACTATCTACAAAAAGAAATGAGATCCCACCAAAAACATTTACTTGTAAAAAGAACCAAGTCTCGCCTCTCAGTTCATCTACTGTAAAAAGTTGTGAGATCCATGTGATGCCAAGTCGGTTATTGATTTATTCAAGGACTACTTCAGGGAACTTTCATCTTAAGCTATTGCGTAATTAGGTAACAGACATCATCTTACAGTAACTATATCAATATTTAAAAACTTTTATATTTACAATAACTAGAATGACTTGGCAATCGCACACTATTTGCTTGTGAGATACGATGGTCTAGTGCGATGGCCGGGTCATTCTAGTTATTGTAAATATAAAAGTTTTTAAATATTGATATAGTTACTGTAAGATGATGTCTGTTACCTAATTACGCAATAGCTTAAGATGAAAGTTCCCTGAAGTAGTCCTTGAATAAATCAATAACCGACTTGGCATCACATGGATCTCACAACTTTTTACAGTAGATGAACTGAGAGGCGAGACTTGGTTCTTTTTACAAGTAAATGTTTTTGGTGGGATAGTCATTACATTACGCAGAAATGGATTAGTCATTGTAAAAAAGAGAAATTTGTAAAGCACAATTTTCTCTTTTTTATTACAATTTTTATTCCTACTATAAACGAGGCTCGGGCGAGATAAAAAATAAAAATAAAGGCACTTTATAATACTACTACAATCAAACGTACCAGTACAGACAAAAAAAAAATAAAGCCCTGTAAAGTGAAATCAAAAGAAAACCCACCACAATTCAAGCTATCAGTACAGACAACAAAACAAATATCACACACCAGCAGCCACAGTTCATTACATTAGCCATCATCAGCTGCCATACAAAACACATCCGAATAATGACGGGTGTGATCTTAATGACAATCATTGCGGCGGTTTCATTAAAATCATTAAATGGTATAGTGGTACAGAAAGAAGGCACTTGCTTGGAGCATGGGAGAGGTTTCAAAGGGAGCGCTATGAACAATAGATGTGAAGCCATCCCCTGCTTACTCCCGTTGGGGTATTGCTATATAATCACTACGCTTGGCAGATGGATTGCATGCATTCACAGGGAACAGTCATGCTTATTCCCTAGATGAATTTAGTAGTTTTCGCGACATTCGCGAGGATAAAATTTGGTTAAATAATACTAATCTACGCAGGTGACACATGGCATTTTAAATATTAACTATACTGAAATGCAATAGTATTTTGTGTTTTTTGTAGAATGCCTTGTACTTCAGGGCGCATCAAGTCCGATTGCAAAGAGTGTTTCATGGTTTTACTTTGGTAGGGAGTACAAGGTGTATGGGGATAGTGTACCGAAAACTTAGCAAGCATGATAAGACCATGAAACTGAACGTTTTATACTGCGGAGCTAATAGTGGGCAACGAGATTATATTTTCGGCCTCCCAAACCTACAACATTCACGATCAGCTGATTGATTTTGTATGGGAAGTAAAATTATTATTCTTTTCGTTTTCCACCATATTATGTTTCATGCCTATAGTTGTTTACTTGCATTGTCTACGCACGCCTGCAAAGCTTTCGTTTCGTGACACCTCACGGGAGCTTTGCAGGAACCCTTACCCCTCTTGAACATTCCCTTTCCCTGAGGGCCCACCCCGTAATGACGCCTGCGCATTCCTCCGCCCGAGAGCCATGAGCCAACCGTGAGAAACAGGAAGATAACCGACAGTTATGTAAAGACGGAAAACGCTGTTTAAGCTTTGTTACACTTGTGTTTTTTTGGCGTTCCGCGGCCATTTTTAACCGTTGGTCGCATATTTTTCTCGATCCATGTCTTCCTTGTTTTAAGCATTGCAAGTGCATTGCAATTGCAAGCACTATAATTTTGGCTTGGAATCCACCAACGTGGGAATGGTCGGTTAGCGGAGTTTTTGACTAAACTATGGCCACTCGGAACTCGGGTGAAAAGTCTTATTTAAGTACTTACTTTGATGTCATATTTGAGTACTTTTTACTGTAAAATAACAGATCTACACGTTAATAAGTACTGATTTCCTCTCTCTCTCTCATTGTGTGGGGACATCGAGCCAACAACCCGATGAACCCTGGTGTCAGAGTTTAACAACTGAACTCATACTGAACTCTCGTAAAGTCGTTCAAAGACATCATACTTAACAAGTTTACACGGAAAGTTCTACAGAGCTGATAAGAAGTTTTGTTTGACCATTTGTTTAAATAAGAAAAGTCTCTCATCTCGTTTATTGACTTCTCTCCTTTTCACTTTGAGATTATCAGATAGAACACCAATGATATAGATACCTAAGCTAAACCCTCTGTACTATAAAGTTATAATTATAACAAAAACAGTATGCCTGCTGTGAAAATTTATATCTTTTACCTACCTGAAGTATATTGACCTAAGTAGATCCCACCAAATATAGAGAGACAACTGACCTTTACGGAAACCTCAAGACGGACTGGTAAAAAGGAAAAACTTTCCCCAGGAAACATAAAAAAAAAAACAACTGAATGATAATTATGACTGAATGACTCGGTCGGCTCGTACATTATGAATGGGTATAGTAGGTTAGAATTTCTATACAAAAAAATTTTGGGAGTTCCCGTGCGTGTTCCAGGTCGGTTCCGCTTTGGAAACTAATCTTTAGGCTATTCTTTACCTATGCCGAACCGGGGATTTGCTGGCCTACTTACAAAAAAAAAATGGCAACCGTTTCAAAATTTTTTCACTGGGCAAAATTTTGTTATTTTGTAATAATTCAAAAATGGTAAGAGCTACAAATAACTATTGTATGGAAGATATGTTAAGCGTAAATTTTTGCATATGAATGTTATCAATAACTTTTTCATAATCCAATAGTTTGCGAGAAAAACGTAGCACAACATGGCAGTTTTTGCTGAAAACTCACAAATTAGAAAGTATAAAGTAAGTAGTGAAGTTGGGGATTAAGAGTCACTCGCTGTGTGGGTAGACCATGCTAC